>JARFJB010001218.1:5382500-5755000 GCA_036346205.1 Vesta saturnalis | reverse complement strand
GTTCAAACTTGAACTGATGTACTTAGTTACATCGTATAATTACCAGATGGAAGGACCTCACTTCATGTAAAGTTGGAGGATTCGTAGGTTTCAAGCAACCACTGATGTTAATTTTATCTGTATGCAAATATATTAAAATTAATGTTTATGAAAACAATCAATTTAATGATTCATTAATTATTGTTAAATTAACTTTGTACATACAGTACAGATTAACTAGTGACTTGAAACTCACTATTGAAGCTTTCCATCTAGCAAATGAGGAGCAAGTAACAATCAGTAACTTTTGTCATGTGAGTAAACCTTAAATCGGACACATGACATTCATAAATTGACTGTATCACTATTCATATCTGTGTAAATAATAATTATAAATTAACTATCGTAGATTAAAAGTAAGTAACATACAGTTCAAGTTTGAATCGATTGTGACTTGCCTCCTCGATAGCTCAGATGGAAGAGCTCCCACTTTATGCATAAGTGAGAGGTCGTGGTTCAAGTCCCACTCGAGTTAATCTTTTACTGTATGTACTTTAAAAGTTAATTTTACAATACAAATTAATAATATATATATATATATATATATATATATATATATATATATATATATAGAAACTCTATGGACAAACTTTGTGTAGTGATTCTAGACCCAAAAATAAGAAAAAAGGTTCATGTAAACCCAGGTCCGGAAATGCTTAGTTTAGGAACTACAAATTTGGAGCACGTGGGCTTTGTGTTCGAGAAACTTAAACATTTTATTGATTTTGATGCTCCTGCAGAGCGCCATCTACAGTGGTATGCTAAAAGTTAAATGGCCTTAACTTTTTTACCACTCGGTATGTTGACGTTCCGTTCGAATTAGTTTGTTCCCTTTTCAGTTCTAAGCAAAAAAGTTATACTTGGTTGATGCCTCTCTGATCAACCGTTTTCGACATATTGGTTGATGAACAGTTCAATTTAATTTCCTATAATCCTTAGCTAATTGGAATTAAAAATCAAAGTAACGTATGTTTGCATTTTTATTTTAACTTTGAATTTAAGGACGAAAATAATTAATGTTACAAAAGGTGTTCCACGTGAACCATGTTTCTATACATAATCTCACTCGTTTTGATAATGAGCGGCGTATCCCTAAACATATTCCCACATTATTTCTAAAGGTATCGCAGGCATCTACAATGGTATGCTAAAAGTTAATTGGCCTCAACTTTTTTACTACCTGGTATATTGACGTTCCGTTTGAATTAGTTTGTTCCCTTTTCAATTCTAAGCAAAAAAGGTATAATTGGTCTATGCTTCTCAGATCAACCGAGGAAAATAAAATTCACACCCTGTAGGTCCTAAACGAAACGTTTCCGGACCTGGGTTTATACGAACTTTTTTTCTTATTTTTGGGTCTAGAATCACTACGCAAAGTTTGTCCGTAGAGTTTTTGGACACCCCGTATATATATATATATATATATATATATATATATATATATATATATATATATATATATATATATGCCGAAAGCCGCTGAAGATGTCCAAGACTCCAGAGGCTGCTGAACAATTCCAACATGGCGGTCATGTCTCTCATTGGACAGCTACTGGGCCAACCCTCTTCCGGAACTCAACAGAGGGCGGGGCCTATCCTCGCACCCTATTGGCTTGACGTCATTGCTCCTTCCGACCCCCTACTCCCATTGGTCCACCATCCACAAACTTCCGGTGTGGGCGGGGCTCAAGTACTCGTTTGCGTCGCTGATTAGTGTGACGTCACTTCCTGCTCCAGAACATACATAGCCTTACTACTGAAATAGTATGGGACGATTGTGAAGCGAGGAAATGCTGGCAAGAATATTTCGGAAAGCTGTACAGTAGTGAGGACACTGTACAAGGGTACAGGGAACAAGAGTGATTGTAAAAACTACAGCGGAATAAGTTTGCTTAGCGTGCCCGGTAAAGTATTTGGAAGAATGCTGATTGATAGAGTACGAGAAACTACACAAACTAAGATTTGGGATATGCAGGGTGGTTTCAGTTCAGAGAGAGGATGTGTTGATCAGATGGTTGCTCTCCAGCAGGTGATTGAAAAGTGTTTAAGGGTAAAAAGGAAGCTGCATTGTACGTTTGTAGATCTGGAGAAAACAAGACAGAGTAAATAGGGAGAAGCTGTGGGAAATATTAAATGAATATGGCATAAATAAAGGCCACATAAATAAAATAATGGTAGTATACAACGGTAGTCGGGCATGTGTTAGGGTGAGAGGAGGTGTGAGTGAATACTTTAATATTGAGCAAGGAGTGCGACAAGGCAGTTTGATGTCACCGTGGTTGTTCAATGTATACATGGATAAATGTGTTAGACAAGCATGCACCGATACAAATGGTGTAAAGGTTGGCGACGTAAATGTACGAGCTGGTATATCTGGGTAGAATGTTACTGCAGATGGTACAATGGAGGGCGAGATTGGACGAAGGCTCAATGCTGGAAGGAAAGTGATTGGAAGTATGTGGACGATAATGAGAAACGAAAGCATGAACCTAGTTTCGAAACGAACAATCTATAATGGCGTGTTTGTACCGTCAGTACTGTATGGAAGTGAGATATGGGCATATCAAAAAAAGTACGAAAGAAAAATAAATGCAGCAGGTATGAGATTCCTAAGAAGCGCACGTGGTAAAACGATGAGGGACAAGATAAAGAATGAATGCATAATGACGGAGTGTGGCGAGGAAAACACGATGATGGTAAGATATAAAAGTAGAGTTACGTTGGTTTGGTGACATTGAGAGAATGAACAGCGCAAGATTAACGAAGCAAATATATGTGGGTGCGGTTAGAGGAAAGGCTAGGCCTGCTAGGCCGCGTAAAACTTGGCTGAATGTTAGTAGTAGAATGCGTTGCATTTATAAAAACGAAAATAACGAAATAACATAATTCATTGTCATATCTCTTAAAATAACGCAGACTGTTACTTTTTTTTAAATTTTATAATCTTAGTTTGAGAAATGTTTAATTTTTTCACTAGATTTTGACATCGGCAGCTGGCACTAAAGGGCACGAGGGTACGTGACCACCCAACCACTAAGATAATACTGAAAGAAATTCTCATGTAAATTCAGTGCATTTTTTTTACGTTTTTATAACGCGCAGGCAATACTAACGCTCAAAACTATGTTCGGGGGAACTATCTGAACTGTACCTATTTAGAGTACAATTCGGGTGTCTATGGTTATCTTCGCCATACGCGCTTATACGGGCGATTTGGGGCACCGAACGATGTGTCTCCAGTCACCAGTAAACGTCTAGTTTTAATACAATACTCTGCACATTGATTTCGGTGCGTACCACGCGTGCATTTATATATCAAAACTTAAAACATTTTAGCTTTAAATTTATATTTATTAGTCGAGATTCTTGTATTATATTTTACATTTTTGCAGGTTTGTCAAATAATCTAAAAAGAGATGGTAATGTGCATTTTAAGAAAGAAAATTCATACAAGCTGTTATGGCATGCTACTAAAAATTTTTTTTAGTAAATTATAAAAACTTACTGTGGGTACAAGTAAATTTGAAGTGTGAACGAGTTTTAAAGTAATTTTGCTCATCTTAATAATGTAGGGTTTTTGAGGTCGCTGAACAAGAATGTGATGTTAAAAAATAAAAATTGAGAATGGCTACTACAATATGGTCGACTTTTGTAAACAATTTATTAAAAATGACGATTTTAAAAGTAATCTATCTAAAATTGACATAAGGGTTTTAGAATACCTTTTTTATACTAAAATAATTAATACATCTTAATATTTAAATTTTAAATTTTATTCATTAAAACAAATTACGAAACGGTACCTTAAATAGTGTTTTGAAAATAAGATCACTGTTAACTCTATGGCACAAAAGTACAACGTGATCAATCTCAAGTGTACTGTAGTGGTATGACAAAAATCCCTAGTTGTTAACATTGTTGTGTTTTGCAGTTGGCTGCTTTGGATTTTTAGTGTGGTTTTAGTCGTCTTAGTTTATGTCAGTTTATGTCATCTTATACCTTCGTTTTTCACTTTTGTATTTTCTTGAGTTATTTACAAACTGTCTATATCAAGACAAATTATATATTCTGAATTTCAAATTGTGATATCGAATTTAATCGTCCTGCCGTTTTCAATCGAACACGACACATTCATCGTTGTGGCTCATTTTCGTAGCGGCTTCCAAGATGGTAATGGGCAATAGCATTATTCATTGCAATCATGCATCGATCAATTTACTGTTGAGTACCCAAATGAAAATATTAGTTACGAAACATTTAGTCAACATCGTAATCGATTGATAGCTCGATTCATGGAAACTGGTAGTGTTTTAAAACGCAAACGTGAAGCTTCGGTTACTGTCTTAACAGAGGACATCTTAGCAGATATCCAAGCAAGGATGAATGCAAGCCCCAATAAATCTTTGCGAAAACTATCTGCACAAACACGTATGAAAAATTTTACTATACAAACATAATTTTATATAAATAATTTTTAGATGTATCCTATGGAAGTGTCCACACTGCAGTAAAGAAGAATTTACATTTGTACCCGTACAGGGTGTCGGTATTACAACAGTTGCGAGATAGAGATTTTCAGCTTAGAGTAAACTACTGTCAATGGTTCAACAATACGATGAACAATGATTTACTGGATGTATCTTTTTTTTCTGATGAAGCTTGGTTTCATCTGTCCGGTTACATAAATAGCCAAAATTATCGTACGTAGTCTGCAGAAAATCCACATGTATTTCAAGAAACTACCTTACTCCCTATCAAGGTCGGTGTCTGGATAGCAATGTCGCGACAACGAATATTTGGACCAGTATTTTTCGATGGCACAATTACTGCAGCAAGATACAGG
Source organism: Vesta saturnalis (assembly GCA_036346205.1). Classification (NCBI taxonomy): domain Eukaryota; kingdom Metazoa; phylum Arthropoda; class Insecta; order Coleoptera; family Lampyridae; genus Vesta; species Vesta saturnalis. The sequence continues at coordinate 5,750,118 of JARFJB010001218.1, read as the reverse complement.
GAAATACTTTTAGAACCATTTATTAATAATTTGGATGATCGTGAATTACGAAACGGGTATTTCCAGCATGACTCCTGTACCCCACATACTGCACAGGTTACAATTAATTATTTACGAGACTTCTTTGAAGATAGAATCATTAGTGTAAATCGTTGGCCACCGAATTCACCAGACTTGACACCGTTAGACTTTTTTCTTTTTGGTTATTTAAAAAACAAAGTGTTCAGCAGAAGATTGCATACTCTTCAAGAATTGCGAGATGCTATAACTCATGAAGTTCATAATATTGGTGCCGAAATGTTACAAAATGTATTTGCAAATATGCAACGTAGGGTGAACTTATGTTTACAATTTAATGGCGGTCATTTTGAACATATGCTGTAAAGCAAAGTGTGATACCTAATGTGTGCCTAAGGAGTTAAAAAAAATTTGTAAAAGACATTGTCATTCCATAAACATGTACTGTAAATTTTATTTAATTATAATGAAATTATAACATTTAAATACTTAAGATTCATTATTTTGTAATGATTTAATCCAATCATTAAATAATATTTTATTTATTTTGTTGTATTTTATAGGGATGCAGTGTAATCAAATACAAAATAGTCATTATTTAAATTAAGATAATATTTTATAATATGTATAAGTTAATGACCTTCATACAGATTTGAAACTGATCGTAGTTTTTACTCGAACAATGCTCTAGAGTATCTAGAGCAATACAGCTTCTTACCAACCGATCAGTGGTACCAACTTAAATATTTTGATCACGTGGTATACACTTGAGATTGATCACTCTGTATATGTCAACGTGCAATCTCTAAAAATTGAAATAACATGTATAAAAATGTATAATTATTACTATTGCTGCAATTTTTAAAAAGGAATTCTTTTTAAATAAAAAATAAAACAAGAAACAAAGATTCGTGGTTGATGTTCTTGGCTTCACCACACTTCAAGTGTTCTCTCTTTAATTAAAACGTATATAGCAGCATGAGCACGTTGAGCGCTACTCACCGAGTAGGTGTTCCCTCATGTTTTATTTCTCTTTTTATCAAATATTGTATTTTCGTCGTTACATAATATTTTCAAACTGATATTCATTATGTCAGCCTGAAAATACTTTTTAAAAATGGATCTTGGTTCAATTTTCTGAAAAATACGTTATTTTTTTCGTGTTTTCTAAAAATTACACTAATATTAATGAAAAAATAATTTTTTTTTGTTGAATATACTTTGTTAAGGTCATATAATACATCTGTGCCAGTTAGCTAAGTAATTTTGGATAACAAATGTTTTTTTGTTTTTTACAAAATTTGGCTATTTACTCAATTTTTTAAATGAAACAAAATATACCATCTTAAAGTACAGATTTCAAGCTTCATGAAATGAACCTGTAAGGTTTCAATTCTCATTTTAAACTAGAAACATGATAAAAAAGAAGACTTTACAATTTTTTAAATATTTTTGAATTTTATGTTAGGTACGTTTTTCCTTGTGCCCACCCTCTTTCATAACTCACGAACCGCCACTGGATTTTGAGTATTTTCTATGAAGAGAGTTTAGTTATTACATATTTTGTTAGCCTTTATTTTTCTAAAAATATGCAAACAAAATTAATAATGCCATTCTATCATAAATAAACACGTCCTTATAAATTAGTACCTAGCACATAATAATAGAATACTTATCAGTTTCTGAAATAAAGTTAAATCAGTCACGTGGTCTTTAAATGCCCGAGGTCACAGAAACGCCTAGAAAAAAATCAAATGATTATTACCGGCTGTCCTCTCTTATTATTTTTTACTCTTTGCTCTAAGTATGTAGTGGGCTATAGGGTTAAGTAGCAAGTGTTATCTATAATCGATAATTTAATATTTTTAACTATTATAAGTTTTTGTTATGAATGAATAAGTTCAAAAGTAAATATACAATTAAAAAATTATTATTAAATATTAATTTTTAATTAATATTTTTAATATTTATATTATTGGAAATTGTTGGAAATATTGAAAATTATTGGAAATAATACTTACTTTCTGGTACTGCAGGAAATTTGAGTTGAACGAACGTAAAATTCTGTAGCGTTGATTTTGGGTCAATCGGACTAAGCATAGTAACTTCGTGTCCTCTTGCAGCTAATTCCATTAAGAGCTTGCCTCCTAAAATTTGATGACTGTGGGCTGGCATATGAATGATACCTAGAATACGCGCACTATTTGTTCCATAAACAAATAATATGAAGACAACCACGGAATGCACTAAAATCATATTTAAACGGAGTCAGCTAACTTTACGAAATGACGCCAAATCTTACAGTCACTGAGTAAAAGATTTGAGTTTTTTACAGTAAATCTCAAGCGTTCGTCCCCACCTTTTTAATCGCGATTATGTAACCAATCTAAATTATCTCTCTTGGTTCATCCGTGCTTCCTTTTCTTTATCCATAAACTATAACCGTCCCTATTTAGCTGAGAAGTTCCATTTTAAAATGCGTATCCCACTTTTTATTTAAAATTAGCTAAGGTAATTTACTTTTACCTTCCAAATTTCACGCCAAGTGGACAGGGGACAGGTGAGAAAACCCGAAAGCAAGTTGTGAAACCTTATACTTATCTTATAAGTTAGCATTAGACCCCCTTATTAGAATAGTTCAAATTTCTCGCGATAATCAGAATGTAAAGACTTAAATATAAATTCAAATTTCCCACCAAGGGGGCAAAACCCTGAAAGCACGTTACAAAGCCTGTCTTATAAGTTAGCGCTAAAGCCCACTTACTAGAATACAAGTTCACATTTCTCGCAATAAACAATCAGAATGTAAAGACTTGAAAATACAAATTCAAATTTCCCTCCAAGGGGACCAGGGGAGAAACCCCGAAAGCAAGTTGTTGGACAAGGGGGCTAAGCCGCGAGAGCGAGTTGCGCAGCACTACACCTGTCTAAAAAATCATTTATCTTTTTATTAGCGTTTACACACGTTAACAGAGAAGCAATCATTACTCTATGCACGTGTAAGCAAACAAACAAATCAAACTTTCAGGTAAAATTAAAATTTCCCTCTATAATCGACAAAGACTTAAATACAATCTTAAATCAGGAGGGCGAAGCGCTGAAAGCAAGTTGCGAACCCTATACCTGTCTTATATGTTAACGTTAGGCCCCCTTATTAGATTCAAAGTTTCCTCGATAGTGATTGACTTGAACGACAGAAAGATTTAATTATGACTCATAATTAAAACAATACGCTTGATATACATTGTGACTCATTATTAAAGCCAAAATATATTATGCCACAGAGGGTTGAGTCCCAGATGCATACGTCATATCTTAAACTTGGTGTTACACTCCTTACTTCAAATTTACCGCCATAAGCATTACAGCTCCCTGTATGTACTTTTAAAAATATACAGCGAGACGGCCCCACAAACAAATTCAAAATTTGGTCAAAGGGCGGAGGTCTGAGAGTAAGTTGCTAAGCCCTACACCTGTCTTACAAGTTAGCATATTATAATACAAATTCAAATTTTCAGGCAATGGGGTTACGACAATGCACGAAGGCCTCCGAACAAGTTCAGATCACGACAAGAGGCGTAGACCCGAGAGTGAAGCCTTACACCTGTCTCACAAGTTAGCATTAGGCCCCCTTATTAGATTCAAATTTCCCGCTATAAGCAATCAGAATGCAGGAAATTAATCCTCCAATCAGAGCACAGCTGCTGAGTAGTGGTGCTAAGGACCAATAAGAAGCCATAGGGGTGGGCCTTACGCAAGCCAATCAGGTGTAAGGATGGGTAGGGTCTAGTCTCAGTTCCGCCTTAATACACGCACAACAAATCAGGTAAAAGAAAATGGGTGTGGTCTAGCCTTAATGAAGCCATAAGGGGCCTTAAACACACATCTTAACCCAGCCAAAATTACCGCTGAACCACACCCTGGCGACATTCAACACCCCTAACCAGGGGGTTAGACCGCCAAAAAGGCTCTTAATATTGACAAAAGGGCCTTAATTAGGGGTAAAAATACGCCCAAGGGTTGACAAACGCTCCCAAAAGAAGCCGACCCACTCCTCTCCCTTGGGGGGTGGGTGGGTGGGTGGGTGTGTGTGTGTGTGTGTGTGTGTGTGTGTGTGTGTGCGCGCGTGCGTGCGTGCGTGCGTGCGTGCGTTCGAACGTGCGCGCGTGCGCGCGTGCGCGCGTGCGCGCGTGCGTGTCCGTGCGTCCGTGCGTCCGTGCGTCCGTGCGTCCGTGCGTGCGTGCGTGCGTGCGTGCGTGCGTGCGTGCGTGCGTGCGTGCGTGCGCGCGTGCGTGGGTGTGGGTGTGGTTGTGGGAGTGAGAGTGAGAGTGAGAGTGAGCTTGAGCGTGAGTGTACGTGTGAGTGTGTGGGAGTGTGAGTGTGACTGAGTGTGAGTGTGAGTGTGAGTGTGGGTGAGAGTGTGAGTGTGTATGTGTGGGTGTGTGTGTGGTGCGCGCGCGTGCGTGTGTGTGGGTGTGTTTGCGTTTGTGTGTGTGTGTGTCTGTGTTTGTGTGTCTGTATTTGTGTGCATGTGTGTGTTCATGCGTGCGTGTGTGCTTGTGGGCGTGTGTGCGTGGGTGCGTGTTCTCGTGTGAGTGAGTGCGTGCCTGCGAGCGTGTTTGTGTATGCGGGTGGGTGATTGCGCGCGTGCGTGTGCGTGGGAGTGCGCCTGGGGCGTGTGCGTTAGCGTGAGCGTAAGCGTGTGTTTGTGTGTATGTGTGATTGTACACGTACAATCAGCTTGAATAGTAACAACTAGTAAGTGAGACACATAGGACATGCATTGTGAGACACATAGGACATGCATTAAACATTTAACTCGTTAAGTAACTATGAATGTATCATATATAAAACATTTCAGTCCATAAAATCACAAATGTTAAAATATAACGTGGAGCACTCTGTACAACAACCGTCGAATTACGAAGGTGCAATGTTCAGATCTTAAACAGATGGTAACTTGCACACTTCCATTTTGAGAATGGAAAGTTATTGCACATTAAAATAACACAACATTGAAACTAGATTAGCAACTGTAAACAAACGAGCACTTGCGTAAGTATGAATTGGTCAATTACTACTAAATCTTAATTAAACATTTACGATTACAGATACGTAACCTCGGTAGATGTAAGACCATTAAATGTCCCAACTAACGCAGTTGCACTCGCGATTAGTAAAAGAGTTATACTTGTGACTGTAATTCGTCATAGGAACGAGTCACGTTTAAAGTACTTAGAAGGTTAACTGAAGAGAATGTCTACACGCGATAGCTTTGTCATGACTTAATAACAATAAAAATAAACTCACTAGGATGTTGTTTGTATATTTTGACTTAACCGAGTGTCTTACTATAGACCTGTTTGCTTTTAGTGAGAGAACGAGCCGATGTGGAGTAACTGACGGAGTTGGTTTCGAGCTAGCTCTCAGAAACCATTCCATACTTAGGAAAAAGCGCTAACCAGGTATAGTTGAAGGATTTTACAGCAATATCCCGAAGAAACGAAGAAGGATGACACCCAATCCCAAACGATTCTAAAGAACCAAATATTTTAGATACTAGCTGAGTGATAAATAGTAGAAAGTGTATTTAATTGACTAATCGTTAAGAAAAAAGGTGATGACTTAAAAGAAAATGATTTACTCACATCGTGTCAAGACCAGAGCACGTGTAACTATGAAGAAACCTTTTAAATCCGTAATAAAAGGAAACTAAAGATTTAGTTAGTAGAACTTTTGACGTATAAATTTTGAAAAGTAAAAAAACCAGCGTACCGCTGTATTGTAATTTCACACTTGTAAAAATTACAGAAAATTTTTCAAAATGACTGATTTCTTAAAAATGGGTGTTTATCACAAATGGTGTTCTACAAAATGAACTCAACGTCACCTGACTCCTTTCACCAATAAAAATGTTCCTTTCTTACCTCAATTTTGAATTCTTGTCTAACCTGGATAATTACGCGAAATGTTGACAGATTTCTTTCTTACCAGACGAGCGGACACCCTGAGCCCTTCGGCGTTCAACCAGTACTGGGTTATAACTAAATAAAAACAAAATAAAAAGTAAAAAACAAACCTATTACGTTATCCAACTGTACTCGTTCGGTGCTCATAAATGCAGAGAGACCCTCACTGGCATCACAAGAGCTTTCCTAAAGAGAAGAGGCCAAAAAATGTTGCGACTCTTACTGGTCCCCCTATCCACTTAGAAGGGAGAATCAGACGGCAGGGGAGCGTCTTGTACCCCAAAAGGTCCAGAATTCTACCAAAGGGGGAAATGAAAGGAAGAAAGAGTAGAGGATAGATCGGTCTGCCAAAGATTAACTAAGATTTATGCTCCGCAAACTTCAAGTACAGTCTTTACATGCGCAGCGTAAATGAAGTTATACCGTGAGGTGATACGGCCCTCAAAATTAAAACATAAATGAACTGGGAGCAAAAAAATTAAAAGTTGTAAGCTAAGTTGTTGGGATCACAAAGCGGATGATAATTTTGAGTTTGGGTAGGTATTTTGGTGTCATCATCCCACATTCACTCGTTCATCTAGACATACTTGGTGAATTACGCCCCCTATCCCAACCCCTGGCGGACTATATGGTCGCCGACCTAAAAATATCTACCCTGACCAAAACCCAATCCAAACCTTAGCACACAAAGACAGTCGTGCTAAGCAACTCAAAGAACAAAAAGATGGAAGTGAACGACTCTAATGTTTGAGCAGGTACACATTAGAAGAAAGAAAAAGACACAGGTGAGTGTAACCCTAAATAACCTTCCTTACAAGAAGGAATCCAGCCAACCACCCGAAAGATGTAGTGTATTTCCACTACTAGGGCCGTTTACGGCGCATTGAACTCCCCAAAGCAGTACGCCCGATATTAGAACCAGTAACAGTAGGGATGGAATCATCCAATACCGAAGTAGACGTCAACGAATCATAGGGTACAGGAACATGCGACTTAAGATCCTTTGCTTCGTAAACACCCAGAGACTTTCCCGCAGAGTCCTGTAAGTCATATGTCCATGGAGATACTACGCGAGATATTCGAACTTTGGCATTGGAGGGTATCAAATTTCGCTTCCAGACGAGGTCGCCTACTTTATGGCGAACGTGTCGATGATGAAAATTGTAGCGATTTTGCATTCGTTGCGTAGAACGTCCCATACGTTGTAACAACTCTTTTTTAGTGTTGTATAAAATATACCTCAATTTAGGATCTTTCCTACCTTTAGTTCTAAATACAAGAAAATTTTAATTATTTTACAATATTGGTATGAGGTAGGCAACTTAAATTGCATATCTTTTTGTAAAGATTTATATTCCCATAAACTGTTTTCTAGTCATTGAGTTGCGCAATGCATCGTGACTTAATTCTATAAGCAACGCGTCTGCGTTAAGTTATTCTGCTGATATCTTGTACGCATGACCTCTTCATCTATTTCGAAATCCTCCATTTTCACTTCCGTTTTAATATCGAAGCATGAAGCTGCTTCTTTTTGATTGTACCTACATTTATGTGAAAACGCCATCAATTTGGTGGTAAGAGATATTTTTAATACATTTACATAAGATTAAAGCATTTTGTTCTTTTTAGGCGTTCTTCTGTACGTTTTTTTACCAATTTTTACTTTAATTGTACGTTTATCATTAATTCAATTTACAACGTAATTACCTTTTGAGTACGTATTTGATTTTATTGTGGCGTACATTTTTTCGTTTTATGATTGCAATATTTTGAATGGATACTTCCAATTAATGCAATAAGAAGTGGATTTAAAAATTTTAAGAAGAAATTATACGGATTTTATAAAGATAAATTCAATTTGGGGTGTGGCTGATAACATTATGTCAAGATTGCACCATGATGACGTAAGAATGACTTCATTCTGTTAACCTCTCCGTAATCATATTTAGATACCAGTGGTTGTCAAAAAGAAAAGTTTGTGTACAAAATTTCTAAGGTACTTATGTAGTGTTTTATTTAGTGTTTTAAGCATAATTTTAAGACCATTATTTCATCATTACATTTAATTCAATAAACATAGTCTGTATATTGTTATTTTTTACATTTTTGTCAAGTCGGTTTAATTGTCCCGATAATTTAAAAAAAGACAATTTGGCGCCCGAGATAACTTCATTTTTTTACATTCTTTATTATTCATGGTAAGTGGTAATTAAGCAAATCATTTTATTTGAACCTACCCTGTTAATCTACCGATAAGCCAAAGGCACAATTATAAATGGTGTAAGGCATGTATTTTTTGGAGAATTTATTATTTCATTACTTTTGGATAACTTAATTACTTTTTATTATTCAAAATTTATTATAGTTTTACATTTTTTTATTACAACGTTTTAGAATGTCCAAACGAAGTGAGTTACAGAATTGGTCGGAGCGTGTCGGAGGAGTATTACCACTAGGATTCAAGATAGGAGAATCAAAAGCAGGAGGTTCAAGAAAGAGGTCACCATAAAGTATGTGTTCGCGTCCACAGAAAACAAAATACCCGGGAGGAAAAAAATAAAAAATTTAATGTAATTACACCTACTTTCGGGCACTGTGCAGAAAATTCTGCTTTCACAACCTTGGCACGTAATATACTCTTATTCACAATCAGTTAGTAATATGAACATTCCTGACCTTTTCACAAGGAAAGAAGTTAGTTATTATTGATTTACTTTACCAGCTAGCTGGTAATAGTATATTACGTACCAAGTTGGAAAGAATGTCGTTATTCTGGAGACCGCATTGTACGTAATCTAAATTTAATTTTTAATTTTTTTCCACCCGGGTAGAAACAAACGTCAAATATGTTATCGCCCGGATCGTAACCTTGGTCAGGAATGACTTGCTTTCAAACTTTTCAAATACCCTATAATACGCTCATTAGAAGCATGATTGTGAATAAAGTACTACCGGCTAGTTGAACAACACATTGATAATCAAGGAATTGTAATAAAATGGTTACACATGAAGAACAGAACCTTATTGAAAGCAACATTATTTCTTAAAATTAATTAATTTCATCAGTGTTATGGCCTGGTTAAAAGTAATAGTCACATTCGAATTTGTGATATTATCAATTGTCAGCCCCAATCCTTGCTTCACCTGCTCTCTGGTGAACTTTATTTCATGTTTCTGATGTTGATGTTGAAGAAGGGGGTTCTGTTTCTGACGTCCTGTTGTCCAGTAATTCGGTATATTCTATATAGGGTAATTATTTGTATATTTCTAATAAAATATAAATGATGCATATTTGATATTTAAATAAGGAAGAAGAATTATTTGATGTGCACATGTCTGAATACGCTATTTACTAAGCTTAATGTAGGTGGAATGTTATTATCTTAAATTTAGTTTAATTTTCAGTGTTTTGCAGGCCTTGGCTGGTTACATATCTATTTAATTTTTTTATGGTAGTTGAGTAATTTTTTTTTGTCTGGGTTCGTTTCAGAGGCGCAGATATAAGGGTCACTTGAAGTATTTAACCCTGTAACTTCTACGTCACTGGCATAAAATCAATTTCAGTGGCAGTTTTTGAATATCTAAAGTCTTTTACACGAAAAATGTTTACCTTGTGTAAAGCTCTAAAGTAAGTAGTTTTCAGGAAAATTGGATTATTATAAGATAATGCACCTAAAGAGTCAATCTCTTTTTGATGCACAAGAAAAACTTAAGATAAAATGAGGAATAATTTTTATTTAAAAAGAAAATTATTACAATACATTCTCAAAATGCTCAATGCATTAATTAGCTCGACGAATCATGGATCGGTGCACTCTTCGAAGCATACCAGGGTTATCTCTAATTTCCCAAAATGCTGCTATCACCCTTTCCAGAAGATCTTCTTGGTATTTCATATACCAATGATTTAACATGTCCCCATAAAAAGAAGTCAAGAGGATTGAGATCTGGAGACCGTACAGGTCAAGCCACAAAACCTCCTCTACCAATTCATCGATTTGGAAAGAATTGGTCCAAATGGTCTCGAACATTCCTATAAAAATGAGCAGGTGCCCCATTATGTTGAAACCACATATTGTGGCGAACGTTTAAAGGTAAATCGTCAAAGTACTCAGGTAAAATTGTTCTTAGCAAATGCAAACAATAATCACCATTCAGCCTTGGAGGCAACTAATATGGCCCTAGTATAGTATTGTCGATAATACTACCCCAAATATTAATGGAAAAATTGTGTTGGTCTTTTCTTAAAGCATTAACGTGGGGATTCTCATAATCCCAAATGTGGCCGTTGCGACTACTGAAATAACCATCTTTGGTAAAACATGCCTCATCTGTAAACAAAATGCCTCGAAGAAAATCAGGTTCATTTCGATTTGTTGAATATACCAATTGGAAATATCCAGACGATGAGGATAATCTGCTAGGTCATTGCTTGAAACTTCTGTAGGTGATATGGGTAAAGTAATTCCTCACTCACAGCTCTCCAGTCAGTTGATTCCTAGCATTCACGAAATTGGCCAAGAATGCTGGTATCGGGCTGATTATTAATTCGGTTCAAAATTGCATCTCCAATAGCTACCGCGGGAATTGTTCTTGGCCGACCAGCACCATCAGGACGTTTCAACGAACCATATTCTCTTAATCGACAATGAATTCTTTCAAAAGCTGAATGGCACGGAGGTTGATAGATAGGAAACCGTTCTCTTTACAATCGCACAACTTCGTGAACATTGCAATTAGCTGCACAGTGAATGAGATGCATATCGGCTAAATATTCAAAATTATTCATGTTTATTTGAAAAGTTTCAAATTAAACGGGCATTTAAATAATGACAGTATTTTTGAAATTCGCTTCTAAAATATTGTGAATTCTACTTACTACTAGATTGTTAATTTGCAACTAATAAATGCCGGGAACAAGATATGTATCTTTTCATAACATTCCAATTTTCTCGAAAACTACTTACTTTAGAGCTTCTCACAAGGTAAACATTTTTCGTGTAAAAGACTTTAGGTATTCAAAAACTGCTACTGATATTCATTTTATGTCAGTGACGTAGAAGTTACAGTACTTCAAATGACTCCTATATCTACGCCTTTGGCATATTTAAAAATTACCTCACACGTTGCACAACACGTCATTTCTTATGTGTTATAAGTCAACCGAATCTCACTTATGTACCTTTAATATTTTAGGGGTTACGGGCAAAAAAATTTTGTCAAATTTGAAAAATTCAAACATAAACATAATAGCAGGCTTATGTTTATGTTTGAATTTTTCAAATTTGACAAAATTGTTTACTACATCTTTAACAATTTTTAACAAACATTACTACTGACGAAGATAACTGAAAGTGTTATCGAAACGTTTAGATTGTATAATTTAAAGTACACCATTAAAAAATCCCAAAAAAGATAAGTATTTTATTGTTTTTAGTTGTTTTCTGGGACGCAGCTAAAAAAATGAAAATATCTGATGTGAAACAACACACGTACGGTAGACAATTTTTTTCTTTGCGTTTTAACGAATTTCGGTGTTAAAAAAAGTTAATAGATTTAAAATGTTTTGTTTCCAAGTGTTAATGTATTTAGGATTGAAATTATTTAACAGTTTTTTAATGGTTAAGATATTTAGAATAGGATGATTAAAATTAAAAGAGTAAATTTCATGTCGATTAAATACAATGTAATTTGAGACATATAAGATCCGGATACAAAATTGTTTTTTGGTAACGTAAGCTTAAGGCGCGTTTAGTTAAATGGGTGTCGCAATTCTTTTTTAAAGTTTACCAAATAGTTTTGATTAAATTGCCGTTTGAAAGTTTCCAAGTTTGGTTGCTCAACTATAAGCCGCTGCGAAAATAAGTCGTAGGCTTATCAGTTATGGGTATTAGCATGTTTTCGTCGTGTGAAACGCATATCTTGCATTTCTTCAGTTTGGATAATCTTAGGTGATGATCGGGAAATGTTTCTCTAAGCAGGGGGGAGGGGGACTTTATCCGCGGGGAGGAGTTAAGTGAAGTCTACCGTTGGAAAAACGTCTGTTACCCTATTTTGGAGATATTCTTGAAACTTCGTTCTCACCGGATTATATCGTTTGTCAGAAATTTGTGTTCGTGTTCCATGAAGAAGGTCCTGGTGTTTGAATTAGTGCAGGTCCGGATTCTGGAGTGATTATCACATTTCTTTTGCAGATTAACTGTAAAAGGTTCCAGTTATATATTATTCTCGCATGCACAGCTGACTGTAACAAATAATGAACGCGCTGTGAATAATAAACGCTTTAATAAGTTTTATGTAAATAAAAGTAAAGAACGTTTGTAAATAAAGTTATTTTATGCATATATAAATATATATATATATATATATATATATATATATATATATATATATATATATATATATATATATATATTAACGTTAACCAGATGAAGAAGTGAGCGTCCCTGTTGAAACGTAGTTTGTCTGTTATACATTTATAAATTGTACTGTTAGCAATTGTTATAAATTCGTTTGCTAAGGTGTGTGTAGTTTTCTTTTTTGGAAGTCCGCAAATGATTTCGTCTGTCGTTGTTTGTTTTTGGATTAGATTAAACACTAGGATTCCAACGTAACTCCATAATTCTTCTGCTTTCTGACAGGTTAGTATTAAATGCTTTGAGTCTCCAATTTCTAGGGGACATAAGGGACAGAACAATGATTCTCTAAGTCCTGATTTTCGCAAGAAAGTTGTATCTGCTAACCTAGCCTTAGCAAAACGCCATGCAATTTCGTTATTTGTTCCAAAAATTAACTTATTGTGGAAGACCTCCCAATTAATTTCATCTGCCGTCCACTTTCCTTTAAGCTTTTGGTTGACTTTATAGGCTGTTGCAGTTAGTGCCTTTTGAAGCAGTTTTTGTGTACTTTTCCCCACATTTTTCTTTTTTTTTGTACAAGCTCGTGTAGCTTAACTTCAACTGGGATTGGATTCTTCTGCCACTTGTGGAAAGGTGGTAATTAGAGTTAAAATAGTTCTTGATGGGGTTACAATGGTATAGTAGGTCACTCCTATGGGAAGCATTCTATTCTTCTAGTTTTGTTGTGAGCTCTTTTTCTTCTAGCCATTCGTCGTTTTTCATGAAATCTGCAATCACTTTAAAACCAGCTTTGATCCAGTGATTTACATACCATAGTGGTTTGCAAATTGTTATCATTGAAAATCAGTCGTTGGAATTTTCCTTACATCGTCCTTTGCTCTAGGAAAATTGTCTAATTCTATTTTAATTAATTGAAAAGATTCAACAATAGACTGGACAAAGGCAGAATTCTTGCTGTCTACATTCTCTGGGTTGATAAAGAACTTTAGCCACGAGACTCCATACCTGTTTGTCTTTACTATTGATCGTTCCAAGACCACTTTCCATTTTTGTTCTTCTATCTGCTCGCAATTGATCAATTTTGGGCGGTTAACAAGTAAAATGCGCATGATCTACAGACTAGGGATACTAATCCTATTCCCCATAACCAATGGGCAAACATAGATCTTGTATTTGTTACTGATGGGTTAAATTAAAACCTCAAATCTTAACACTTGCTTCAGTTTTAATTTTGGGAAGAACTAAAAATTAACAAGAATTGTTAAAATGATTTCCCTTTAAATATTTTCGATATTTACGTTATTAAAATTGATTATTTTATTTTTATTTGTATGTCAATGTTTTGATTATATTTGATTACTTGGTCAGGGTTATTTATTTTTGAAGAGGTTAAAGATTAGTATATACAATGATCACAGAAATGTACGTCATAATTCAACTGGTTTAATTATTTAATATCAATATGAATAATAATCCAATAAAGTAACCTAATTTCTAACATGCATAAAAATATTTAATTTACGTTTAAAATCGTCATAGGAGCAGCAGAACATTCAAAAAGTTTTTATCGAAAGATAAGGAAATGGTAACGCAACATACCTTTTTGTCCAATCAAACTGGTCTTAGACAATGTTGAAAACTCCGCTTGGTTCAGTATCTAAACATTGTCTTCGTCCGTAAACAACTCGTTTAGATCGGTAGGTTGATTTTACCCTTCATAAATGGTTTGCATGATTGTTATAAACAAACATGGGGGGTAAGTAATTACTTACCATTCTAGAACAATAAGCTCAAATAAGTGTTTCCTCTATGCATTTGTATACATGGAAACTACTCAACTAAAGAATTAAAAAAAAAGACAGCGGAGAAAAAATAGCATAACTAACGTTAAGGGTCTAGCATGTCTCAGACAATTCGCTTCGTTCAATATCTAAACATTGTCTTCGGCCAAACCTCACCGTTCTTAATATTTAATATACTATTTCGATTAGTCGTATTTACCAGCTTACCATGCCTACGTTTAGATCGGTAGGTTGACTTTACCATTTGTAACTGGTTGCTGTAATATTGCTCTGGTGGCAAAGGATTTTATTATATTCCTTATCTTCATTTAATATGCTTTTGAGGCAATTCTTTTATTTAATTAAATATAATAACGGTTACTGTGAAGCAATTTACGAAATGGGAATACTGACATGGTTGCCTTGCTTGAATTACCCGCTTCATACCACTGCTTGTAGTGCATAAGTAGCTTCGTAATGATATTGATTGTAATTTATAAATTTGCCAGTAGATGGGTAGATTTAGAGGTAAATTAATTGCAGATATTAAACGCTGTGCAAGTATGTTAGTTAATAAGCACATTGCAAAATGAGCATACAGCAAATTAGTTTAAAATTATAAATATGGGTAGAGTAGTTTGGTAGAGAACAGTAGTAGTAATAGTAGTAAGAGTAAGTAGAGTAAGAAAAGTAGTAGTATTAGAAAGAAGTGGCAAGAAGAAGTAATTAGTATGTAGAGATTATTGTGGTCAATTGAATAGATTATTAAGATTACTATATTACATGCTCCTAAGGGTATATTATTAGTATAAACTAACTGGTTGGACATAATAATAAATTAATAGTAAGTACGATGTAACCTATCTGTGAAGACCCAATAGGCCTTACCCTACGGACCTTATAAATGGCAGTACCATGGGAAGTACAAAGATACTACATAGGACGACAGATACTCATGCTGTCATTCACAAATAATACGTCATTGTTAAGGATTATGCCATTCTTAAACACTTAGTTATTTAAAAGGACGAAACGGTAAACAGTGCTACCACAACATTTTCTAGTATTATGCATACTTTATTTTTAAAGAAAAAGTACTAAGACTAATGGGAGCTCTATACCTTTACAAGATAAAAATCACCCTTAAACAAACGATTTCACTTAATTATTTACTGTATGTTATAATTGATGTTAGTAGACGTTCCAATATTAATTTTGATCAAAAATGTCGCAACTGTTTTCTTATTGCATCAAAAAGCGTAACATAAGACATTATATGAGTTTTCCCAGATATGTATTCTACAGTAGTTCATAGGGCGCTCTTATATCATGCATCATACATAAATTTTAATTTAAAAAACCGTTTTTTGATAAAAATGCTGTAAACTGTTGTTTTATAGCCATAAACTACCTTTAATCGTAATTTAAGAGTCAATTATCAAGTTTCTAGCTTTTTTTCTAATAATTGGTTATAGACATGCATCACGCCCGAATTCACGCATGCACCCACACTCACCAGACATACGCGCACACGCACTGACACACACAACGGTCGAACCGATGGACGGACGGACCGACCGACTGACCAACGGACAGAAAAGTGGACGTATGGACGAATGGGCACGGACACGGTCACTTGTACGGACACTGACAAGGACACCGGCACGTACACAAACAAGGACACGGGCACGACACATGTGTGTGTGTGTGTGTGTGTGTGTGTGTGTGTGTGTCAGATCTTTTAATTAATTAAAACTATATATATATATATATATATATATATATATATATATATATATATATATATATATATATATATATATATATATATATATATATATATATATATATATATATATATATATATATATATATATATATATATATATTATAACAAGACATTTTTTCTTTGAAACTTGTGTAATTAAACGCACAAATTAATTCAACGTTTCGGGAACGTGCTTTGTTCCTTTGTCAAGAATTTATTTTGACAATTACAGAAATTGAATAAGGTAACTATTTTGAACAAGTACAAAATATGAAACAAGGTAACTAATTTAAATTTAATCTGGACGAGTGTGTTTGACTTCAGGTAGTGGGTCTAGTACATGATGTAGAAGGTGCAGAAGTGGGGACGTCAGGAACAGTTGCAGCGTAAGTGTTTGAAAGTTCTGAAAGATTTGGAGTTGGTTGAAATTTCGAATCAACTTGTTTAATGATATTCTTCCAAATTTGTGGCATTCTAGAAGTGTCATCTCGTTTATTGAGGGCGTTTGGTCTTCTTTCAATTTCAACTGCTTCTCTAATAATTCTTTCTTGTAAGGTATATAGGGGTGCAATTAGACGGATATTGTTGGTGTTAATTTGGTGTCCTGTATCTAAATGATGTGCAGCTAAAGATGATGATGGATTGTGCTGCTTAATTGCTAGTTGGTGTTCATCGGCTCTCGCATATAATATTCTGTTAGTTTGTCCGATATAAGTTCTTCGACAGTTGTTGCACCGTATCTCATACACTCCTTGGTTTTCATTAGAAATTTTGTCTTTGGGGTTTCTTAAAAGTTGGGACAAAGTTAAATTTGTTTTGAATACCGGTCTGAAGTCGTTTTTGGGAAATTTCTTTGCGATTCTGTCTGTAATTCCTTTTATATAAGGTAGAATAACAGGAATCTTGTGTTCATTGTTTGACAAGTTATTATTTCTTGGTCTTCTTACTTCGTTGGTAATTTTCAATATTTCTTGATCTTTGTATCCATTTTGAACTAGTATTTTATTAATAGTCTTCATCTCTTCCGTTTTAGAATTTTGGTCAGATAAGTGGTAAGAGCGGTATATCAAGGATTTCATAACGCTACGTAATTGACCAGGATGGTGATGCGAGAGAGAGTTCAAGTATCTATTCGTATGAGTTGGTTTTCGATAAACTTTGTGTGTAAATTTACCATTAGGAAGTCTTGTTATTAGGGTGTCCAAAAAAGGGAGTGAATTATTTTCTTCAACTTCCATAGTAAATTTGATGTTGTCGTGAATGTTGTTAATATGTCCTAGAAAACGGTTCAAGTTTCCTTTTCCATGGGGCCAAACTACAAATGTGTCGTCAACATAACGAAACCAACATTTAGGTTTTAAATCTGCAGAATTTAAAGCAGTGGTTTCAAATTTCTGTAATTGTCAAAATAAATTCTTGACAAAGGGAACAAAGCACGTTCCCGAAACGTTGAATTAATTTGTGCGTTTAATTACACAAGTTTCAAAGAAAAATGTCTTGTTTAAACATTAATACTTGTGGAAATCTAAATAGAAAATATATATATATATATATATACTAATATATATATATATATATATATATATATATATATATATATATATATATATATATATATATATATATATTAGCGTTAACCAGATGAAGAAGTGAGCGTAGCGGATAGGTTTTGGTTTAAAGACTCGCCGTTAACGAGGTTTGTGTAAAGATAGCTTAAAGAAGTCATAGGTTCGCATCGATTAAATACCGAAAAAGGTCTGTTGCCGTTATCGTTGTGAAAAGTAAAGGATAACTTTGATTGATTATTTTTGGTGCAAGTGAAGGTAACTACTTTGGTAAGTTTATTTTTGTTGGCGATTAATAAAGTGTTTATTTGTATTTAGTTAATCGGTTAAACACGCTTTCCTTTCTTTTGTTTAGTTCTACATAATAGCCCTTTAGGCGGTTAAGATAAATTTTACGGAAGTGTATTCACCTGCGTAAGAGTAATATCGTATTACGTACTATTTTTCTTGTGTCATTAAAACGCCGTGGAGGTTGGCAATCTAACAGCGTCGCCGAAGGTTATGTCGATGATTCTTTGTACTCCAAAATGAATGTTGCAAACAAAATACTACATTCGGTTTCTCCGCCAACATCAAGTACAGAATTATCTAGCGATGGACCATCAACCTCTACATCTAATACTTTAAATATTTCTAAAAGTAATTCACCAAAAATTGTTATTCAAAATTGTTCTTGCGCTCGTGCCGCAATTTTTTCAAACTCGTAAGAAATTAGCAATTTTCTGCACTTGTTACACAATATACTATTGCATGTTAAAAATTAGGTTACTTTATTGGATTATTATTCATATTGATATTAAATAATTAAACCAATTGAATTATGACGTACATTTCTTTGGTCATTGCATATACTAATCTTTAACCTCTTTAAAAATAAATAACCCTGACCAAGTAATCAAATATAATCAAAACATTGACATACAAATAAAAATAAAATAATCAATTTTAATAACGTAAATATCGAAATGGATTTAAGTTACTTTTTATGTATGGTTTATTTAAAGGTAAATCATTTTAACAATTCTTGCTAATTTTTTACTTCTTCCCAAAATTAAAACTGAAACAAGTGTTAAGATTTGAGGTTTTAATTTAACCCGTCAGTAACAAATACAAGATCTATGTTTGCTCATAGATTATGGGGAATAGGATTAGTCCACCTAATCTGGAGATCATGCGCATTTCGCTTGTTAACCGTCCAAAAATTGATCAATTGCGAGCAGATGAAAGAACAAAAATGGAAAGTGGTCTTAGAACGATCAATAGTAAAGACAAACAGGTATGGAGTCTCGTGGCTAAAGTTCTTTATCAACCCAGAGAATGTAGACAGCAAGAACTCCCCTTTGTCCAGTCTATTGTTGAATCTTTTCAATTAATTAAAATAGAATTAGACAAATTTCCTAGAGCAAAGGACGATGTAAAGAAAATTCCAACGACTGAATTCCAACGTGTAACAATTTGCAAACCACCATTGTTTATAAGTCACTGGATCAAAGCTTGTTTTAAAGTGAATGCAGATTTCATGAAAAACGACGAATGGCTAGAAGAAAAAGAGCTCACAACAAAACTAGAAGAATACAATGCTTCCCATACGAGTGACCTACTATACCATTATAACCACATCAAGAACTATTTTAACTCTAATTACCACCTTGCCACAAGTGGCAGAAGAATCCAATCCCAGTTGAAGTAAAGCTACGCGAGATTGTACAAAAAAAAGAAAATGTGGGGAAAAGTACACAAAAACTGCTTCAAAAGGCACTAACTGCTACAGCCTAAAAAGCTTAAAGGAAAGTAGACGGCAGATGAAATTAATTGGGAGGTCTTCCAAAATAAGTTAACTTTTGGAATAGATAACGAAATTTCATGGCGTTTTGCTAAGGCTAGGTTAGCAGATACAACTTTCTTGCGAAAATCAGGACTTGGAGAATCATTGTTCTGCACCGTATGTCCCCTACAAATTGGAGACTCAAAGCATCTAATACTAACTTGTCAGAAAACAGAAGAATTATGGTTACGTTAGAATCCTAGTGTTTAATCTAATCCAAAAACAAATAACGACAGACGAAATCATTTGCGGGCTTCCAAAAAAGAAAACTACATACACCTTAGCAAACGCGTTTATAACAATGGGTAAAAGTACAATGTATAACAGGCAAACTATACGTTTCAACAGGGATTGTGACTACATTGAGTCTTATAAGCAAAAAGTTCTGAAAAGAATAATCACCGATTATACATGGAATCTGGAAAGAAAAACATGGACAATTTCAAGGAAAATTGGTGCATTAACAATCCACTATGTAGTGTGACTGGTGGAGACCTTAAAATCAGGTTTCGAATACAGCAGTATGTGCATATAGTATAGGAAATAAAACGTATTGCACGCTGATTAAAACAAAATGTAGAAATTAACCGTTGTAAATAAAATAATAATAATAATAACACACACACACACACGCACGTACGCACGCTCGCATGCACGGACGCACGCACGCGCGCGCATGCACACATGCACGCTCGCATGCAAGCACGCAAGCACGCGCCCACTCACGCACGCACGCACGCACGCAATCACGCACACACACACACACACACACACACACACACATAAACACAAACACACAGAGAAACACATAACACACACACACACACACACACACACACACACACACACACACACACACACACACACACACACACACAGTATACAGACACACACAAACACACACGAACAAACACAAACACACACACTCAAACACACGCATACACACACAAATATACGCTAACACACACAAACATACACACACACACGCACACGCACACGCACACGCACACGCACACTCACACGCGCACGCACACGCACACGCACACACACACATGTTAATATATATATATATATATATATATATATATATATATATATATATATATATATATACACACGCACGCGCACACGCACAACACACACACACACACACACACGCACGCACGCACGCACGCACGCACGCCCGCACGAACGCTCCGCACGCACGCACGCACGCACACACACACACACAGACTCACGATACACGCGCACATGCACAAAACTCTCGCACGGACGTACGGTCACACGCACGCTCACATGCTCACTATATATATATATATATATATATATATATATATATATATATATATATATATATATATATATATATATATACGTGTGTATGTCTATGTGTGTGTGTGTGTGTGTGTGTGTGTGTGTGTGTGTGTGTGTGTGTGTGTGTGTGTGTGTGTGTGTGTGTGTGTGTGTGTGTGTTTTGTCTTGAATTAATTAAAACTTCATTTTAATAAATAAGACATAATGAAGCACTTTAAACCTTATTAGAAATAAATTAAATTTTAAATTTACATTCAATGTTCTAGCGAATGCACCATCTTGTTATATATATATAACAGAAACTAAACTTCTTTCCACTTTCTGCGCTACGCTTCTTTAGTTGTCCTATTTATTATTAGGAGCACATAAACAAAATCTTTCATAAATTCCCAAAAACTAAAGCCTAGGAGGATTGAGGTCGGGGTAACGGATAGACCAGTGATTAGATGAATCTTGTTCCCGACCGATCCGGCGATTAGGAAAAATTATAACAAATAAAAAATTAGGTGTGAGTGATTGGTATATTAAAAAAGTGAATTGCACCACAGTCTAGCTCAGCAAGGTACTTACCGTAGGTTGACAATTCATTTATTTTCAGGTGTAATGGAGGCAGAGATATATCCATGGGTATAATCGGTAAAGCAGTTTTTGTTGGACGCCACACAATTTTATAGGTTTAATAATTAAAATACAACTAAAAATTGAGACAGTTGTATATTAATAGCATACGTAACCTGAATAACACTAAACAACTGTATTTATATGTATATTTAAGAAACCAAAATGTCTGCTTAATCTCAGCATAAACTAACTCAAACGATATTTCTCGTAAAGATTTACGATATTACTAATTTAACACAGCTATACAAGCGTACAATCTACTTTTACTTAAAATTCAAAATGCAATACCTATAGTCAACAATGTGTTTAACAATAAAACGTATATTGGCCTATGTTAACAAATATTACAGTTAATGTAGGTTATGAACTCAAATGTTTTTATCTTAGAAACAAAAATCAGCTGTTTTTTAACCGTATAAAAACACTACTGATTTGTTTATTTCCTTAAAACGTACTTGCATTAAAAGGATACGTATTACTTACACGTACTCAAAATAAATATATTAACTTCGTCTTAAAACGAACTACAGCATGAGAATTTTCATTTCCCAATCATAAGATACACATACGATAAAGGTAATTTCCATTTGTCAATAAAGTACCAATAAACGAACTGTAAACCATACATGAAGGTAACGTAATTTTCATAAAATCTTCCACACAATAATAGAAATGTAGGTCAACCACAAAAGCAGGCTCCAAAAAATAACGAAAGCGGGAGATATTCGACGACGAAAGCAGATATACATTGACAGCATGCGCTATTTAGGCAAAACAAAGGCATCTCCATTTATATTTCTTGAAGACGAAATTGCAGCATCATCATGCACGCCATTTTATGCATTTTAACATCGTGACGTCATACGCTACACTTTTACATCGAACAAAATGCTTTAGCATAAGAGCTTTTTCCTAACACAATCGGATTTCCATAATGTAGAGGCATACCCTCATTCCCTATCTTTGTTCGCTTATACAAGGGAGTAAAACTTAAAAAAGACAACGTAATGAATGGAACGGTAGAAGAAACGGAAATGAACCAAGCGTATTAAGTTCGCATTTGTCCACAAAACAATAAAAATTGATGTGTGTAAAATAGCCCTTAAGACTATATATACAGACGAAAAATAGTGGACAGAAAGCAAGATCATCCAATAATGCTACTTGTATGTTTACTTTAAAATTTCCTCTCTAAAATAGCTGCCCATATATTACGTTTTGTATATTCATTATCTGATTTCCCGCGTAAATGCAGCTTCGTTTGAAAATAAAATCGAACTGACAAATCTATATTCTTTATCATTTTGTAAGCAACATCGGTTACAAAAGATGGTTCTTGACTAAGAATCTTGGGTAGTAGTCTGCTCTCTTTGCACATGGTGTAGATATAACAACAGTCGCTTAAAAGTTGATATACGTCTATTGAATTTATGTCATCCAATCTCAGACTCTATAATTCTAGTGCTTGTACCCAGATCTCTTTCTACCACTGGTAAAATTTATTTCTCCTGACTTGGTATAATTTCACATTGCCGTCCACATGGTTGTTGTTTGAGTTTCCAGCTCTCTTATGGGGTAAACGAAGTTTTAAAAGAATCTCTTTTTTGGGTAGTATCGATTTAGACATATTTCTGAATAACGCCTAGCAACTAAAGAAGCGTTACAATTACATTTTCCTAAAATAAGGACAGTTTATCAGAGTAAATAGTTTACTGATTTTATTTGAAATCTTACCCATCATTGAAATCATACACGTAAACGTTTTCTCCCTATTGGCCAGAATTTTTTTTTCAATTAAACGATTGAACTCAGTAACTATTAGTAATTTTTACTAAATTTCATCTGTGCTCAAGCCTAGCATCCACTTGAATTTCTGCTTTTGGTTTAGTGGTTTAGATCATTTCTATCATAAAAATTATTCATAACAAAGATTTTATGAAACTTTTGCTTTTTCGAACATTAGTTGCAGCATTGTTTTTTCATTCAAACACTCAGTGACAGTAATTCAACAGTAAGGGCAAAAGTTACGTGTATCGTTCCCTCCCCACGGAGGAGGGCAAGCTGCTTGGGCTTTCCAAGCTCCTTCAGTCACAATTATGGATTCCCAACATACATACATTAAGTATTATAAGTTTTTGTTATGAACGAATAAGGTTCAAATCCTACTCGAGATAAACTTTTTATTTATGTGAAAATGTAAACTTTCACCATTAACATCATATAATTTTTTTTATTTTTAATATTAATTAACTATTTTAAGTTATCTTCGTCAAGTAAGTTGTTAAAGTTAAAGATGTAGTAAAAATTTGAAAAAGATAAACATTTCCAATTTAAGACCAATCACAACAAAAACTGTAAACGCAAACGATACAAAAAAGTAAATTATTTTATTTATTATATTTATAAATTTATATATAATTAATTTAACAACAAAATTACACAACAAAAACAAACAAACCAGGAAAAAGACACCAAAAAACCCAAAGAGGATTAAGTTTAAAACAAAGATGGCAGGTGGGATAAGGAAGGTCCAGAAACAAAACATTAATTTAGCGGAAGAACCACCCAGCACCCAAAACCCACAAGTTTAACGCAACAGCCGAAAGAAGGGACCCACCGAAAACCCAACAGGGAACGAACGAACGAACCCAACCCGAACAACAATGTTTATAATATAATAATAAAAAAAAAATAATTTTTTTAATTTAATTATGGCCGCAAAGAAGAAACAAAGAAAACGAAGGAAAAGCACACAACAGGCACACAACACTTTAATTTTTTTAAATTTTTGTATTTTTATAATTTTGTTTTGTTTTTTTAATATTTTTTTTATATAATTATTTTTATAATTGGAGGAAACGCGAAGACCGGAACCACACCACAACAATAAATTTGAGCAAATAACATAATAATTTGTCAAGAAAACCTGTACGCTTGACCGTTACATTCGATTAGACCCAAAAAAAATTTTTCGGGAATAAATACCATTTAACCATCGAATATTATTTAAGGCCAAATTTCCAAGGAACCCTTTTAAATAGTTGGAAAAGACCTTTTTCCCTATCACGCTTAGTCCTAAGAAGGACTGATTTCGCACTTGAGTCGAATTCATTTGCTATGCTTTTTTCCCAAGCACTTGTAAAATTCAATCACTTATTCCAACCCATCCGAAGTTCTCTAATTACTTTTGCTAGCTGATGGGTTAGATTGTGCTGGGTTAAGACCTCCCACTCATATGCATTCTAGGGTACCCTAAAGAAGCCTTCAGCAAAAGGTGGCTACCGTTAAAAAGAATTGACTGCATAGAGTCGAATAACTGAAAAGGTTTCGTAAGAGAAGTACCAAATCAAAATTTTACTAGACGCAAAAACGTTTGATGAACCATGCGCTTAATACAAAATATAATTGGATACGAGTGAATAGCTGTTAGTCAGAAAAAAGGTACCTTTTCACTCTCCTCACTCATATATTTATATGGGTTCCTTGACTTTTTGCTTAAAAGTATATGGGTGCGTGCATGCGTGCGCGCGTGCGTATGGTTGTTCGTAAGAGTGTGTTGGTTCGTGCGTGCGTGCATTCGTGCATGTGAGCGTGCGTGCGACCATACGTCTAATAATAAATAGGACAACTAAAGAAGCGTAGCGCAGAAAGTGGAAAGAAGTTTAGTTTCTGTTATATATATAACAAGATGGTGCATTCGCTAGAACATTGAATGTAAATTTAAAATTTAATTTATTTCTAATAAGGTTTAAAGTGCTTCATTATGTCTTATTTATTAAAATGAAGTTTTGATTAATTCAAAAGATCTAACACACACACACACACACACACACACACACACACACACACACATAGACATACACACTATATATATATATATATATATATATATATATATACCGGTGGTCGTAAAAGGAATAAATTCAATACCTCGTAAAGCACAATTTTTTCAAAAATCGCTCGGACCCGTCGATTTTATATTTTTCAGGGCATATTTTGCGAAACAAATTTTATACAGGGTGTCTCAAAAATATTTGCTAAAAAAATTTTTTTTTTCAAATTGCTACCCAATTTTTTATTGCATTTTTGGATTACCCTTACAATTCTAAACATTTGTCATGTAGCATGTGCTATACCTAAGTCCAAGCGTTTTGGAGTTATTCGCATTCAAAATTTAAAAATTGAAAAAAGATCATGAAGAAAACGAAAAATAAAATAATTTTTATAACGTTTTATTATATCGAAAACAAAGATTCGTAAACTTAAAAATAATTTTATTTCAGCAAATGTTCGGAATGTCCTCCGTTAGTCAACTGACAATAGCCTAATCGATCTACAAATTCATGCTGCACATTTCGAACCATTTCGGGCGTTATTCGACGTATTTCTTGATGGATGGGTTGTTTTAAATCATCTAGATTTGCCGGTTGGCTTTTAAATATCTTGCCTTTAAGGTATCCCCATAAAAAAAGTCTAGTGGTGTTAGATCGGGTGATCTTGGTGGCCACTCAATTTTTAAATTTTGAATGCGAATAACTCCAAAACGCTTGAACTTAGGTATAACACATGCTACATAACAAATGTTTAGAATTGTAAGGGTAATCCAAAAATGCAATAAAAAAATTGGGTTGCAATTTGAAAAAAAAAAATTTTTTTAGCAAATCTTTTTTGAGACATCCTGTATAAAATTTTTTTTTCGCAAAATATGCGCCGAAAAAATATAAAATCGACGGGTCCGAGCGATTTTGAAAAAATTGTGCTTTACGAGATATTGAATTTATTCCTTACTACGACCACCCGGTATATATATATATATATATATATATATATATATATATATATATATATATATATATATATATTTGTATAATGTGCATTGTTACGCTAGAATTATATATAACCCTACATTATGAGGAGAATGGCGTCATTACTGCGCTGGCGTAGTAAGGCTAAAACAGAAATTTTGGTTTTATCGTGATCATGATACCGGAGACAATTGAAATTGTTATGATATACTAAGTTATGTTGCTAGTTAATATTGCCGTTGTCATTTTTTCATAACTTCCCTGAAAATTTATTTTACGGAAATATAACCTCAACCAAAATTCTAATTATTTCTAATACCAATGCAGTCACTACTGTTCTAGTAAATCGTAACTAATGTAGAAGTTATTTCAAACAAAGTAGTGCCTTTTGAAATTCTAAAAATGTTAATAAATGCCCTTTTAGGTGAAAATTAAAATCAACAGCGTAGTAGTGCACATTATACATATATATATATATATATATATATATATATATATATATATATATATATGAATAGTGGTAATAAATTGAGTATTATTTGTTTAAGAGTGACTAATTTTGTAATCTTATTCTTTTCCCACAACGTTAGTATCATCACGTTTATCCAAAATTGAGAAGTTTAGATATTTTGGATTGCATTCATGTAACGGGTGATTGATTTTTTTTGCAAAATTGTTCATTTAGACGACTTTATATTGACAACGTTGTAATCTTAAACAGGTTTCGTATAAATAAATCACCCACTTATGATTAATACTTCTAGCCCAGAGCAATAATTAGCTATGGAAAATAATGGATAACTAGAAGATTTTATGCCACATTTTGTTTTTAAGGAACAAATAAGCCTTAAAAATAGAAGTCACAAAAAACATGTAAAAAATAGTGAGTTTTATTACGATACTTAATTGGATTATAAGGATGATCTCTTAAAAATGTTAGTAATTCTTAATTAACTGCCTTAAACCATAATGTGAATTAATTAACAATATAAAATACCTGATGTAATTTCTTTACATTTTGGGTGTCACTGGAACTTCAGCAGATAACAAAATGCTGTCGACTCATCGCACAATCTTATTGCGCCATTTTAATGGAAGTTGAAGTAAATATCAGATTGATATGCTGGTAATTCCAAATAATAACAATTTCTTTATAAACCTCCAAACTGAATTGATTTTGTATGGTTTAAAGTAAAATTTGGCAATTGAATTCCCACTTCGTGTTAGCAAAGTTATTGCATCATCTTGCAAAGTTAACGTTAAAATAAAATTAAACCCAAAGTAAAATAATTGGTAAGAGTATAAGCAAAATTGAGTTGCCTGAAATGTAAATGCCTCTAATTTCAGTATAATAAATTTAAAAACTCACCATATAAATGTGGCACTCTAAATAAAAAATTAAAGAAAGCGAAAATGGCTTCTACTTAAACACGTAGTTCAAGCAATGAATGAACGACTCTCAAAGTAAACCAGCACAATGACCGAAAATGACTCGAGCGCGCAAAGGGATGTGCAGTGAATAATAACTGAAATAATTTATTTAAGCAAATAACGCTACACGAAATGCACGTAAGTTGCCAATATGAACGTAAATTTTAAACATATATAAAAAGGTTTGTTACAACGTCCTAACTGCTTTATTATTTAGTAAAAGGTTTAACCTAATGAGCAATTAGCACTGATATATTAGAGTATCTACCATATTGATATTGACGAAATAAGTTCATTTTAAAAGAAGTTTTAAGATATACCGTAACGTAATGAAAAAGTACATTAGTTCGTTAACTGAACAGCTGGCTATATGTACGCCAGTATTTTGCAACGATTTTGTAGTTTTTTAGGAGTTCAACGTACCGAGCTAATTCACCGTTTTACCTGGTTTGCGATAAGGTAAGCAAGTTTGTTTATTTGCTTGGGAATAAGCTGTGCCCATTTCGAATTAGGTATAACGACACCGATATTGACGTTTATTAAATTTTAGGACGTTTATGAATATTTGAATTACTTTGTGACATATTTACATTTTGAACTGAATAATTAATTACCGTTTTGACCACTTATTTTTGTTTATTGAGTCAATAATTTTACGTTGAAGTTTATCGAAAGGCATAACGAGTTTTGAGATTGTATGGCGGATTTTAGATGAAGCTTAGGATTTTATTGAAGTTTAGGTGAACTTTGCGTAGAATTTTTGGAGTAGAATTTTAGGTACAGTTAGGCCAGTATTCAGATCTAGTTCATGACGTTTTCCCGCTATAAATGTATCTAACAGGAGGTTTGTGGTGCGTTTGTGACCATTTTTCCCGATTTGGACGTTATTGAGTTATGACGAGTGCCATTTTGGAGCGTTAAGTAAGAACCCCGTCCGTACCACTGAGCTAAGTCTGTTGCCTGCATATTACTTTTACGGGCTGATGCTCTAATGAGTGTTTGGCCCGTAACATATTGTTTTAGTTCGTTGAGATTTGTACATCTAGGAAAAGTGGTTTTTGTCAAACTTCACAGCTTTGGTGAACTTGATCAATCGGGTGTGGTTGATTAGTAACTCACGAAAGAATTAAATTTTCCTTGTATGAGTATATAGTGAAGGCACACCTGTGACTTTTTTTGGAGCTGGTTGATTGCAATTTTCTCAAACTTTTCTTATAAATATTTTGCTTATGACTGAAAAGTAGTGAGCGGAATGCTATCCCAAATCCTTGTTCCTAATAGTCTCTCCATATTTACAAATAGGTTGTGGTTGTATCATTGTAATTACTTTGGTGTCATGGTATAGCCTTGGCTCTTGTTTAGGATACGTTTAATTTCATTAAATTAAAATTTTGTTTATATTTCTCAGAATGTAACTATTGCCGTTTCTGTTTATGTACACACTCTAGTTAAAACTGGTAAAAGCATTGCGCCCGATAGGGAGAGAGTAAGTGATGCGTGAGATAGTAAGAGATCGGAGGAAATTTTAATGGTTAAGGTATTAAGTGATAGTTTTTTAATAATTCTCTGTTTCCTATCCTTTTACTTAAACTAAAGTTTAGTGCTACAACAACAAAAAAATATTATTTTGGTCCTATCGACCTGCATTATCAGACCAGATAGCATTCCTAGATAATTTAGTGCGCATAAATTTTATAGCATTACAATAGCAGAAAGTAAAATGGAACAAAAATTAAAAATTCTTTAAAATCGCTATGACCGCCGATATACGTCAAATCTATCACCAAATTAGTTTTTGCGAAGAACATAGACGGTATCAACGGTTGCTGTGGAAATTCTCTCTCCAAAGGAAGCTTTATCCGTTTCCCATATAAATGTTGTCGCTTTCGGAGTAAAGTCTTATACTTTTTTTGGCAGAACAATTCCTCAGCTAGCTCACGATGAAGCTAATTCCTACCCGATAGGATTATAGGATTTGCAGATGCCTACGAAAAGGCATATGGAGCGGTTTTGTATTTGAAAACGGTTACCTTGGGTGAAGTTTACGTCTTATTAGTCCTTGCAAAGTCCAAGGTATCGCCATTAAAAATAGTATCTATTCTTCGTTTGGAGTTATGCGCTGCACATCTACTAGCCAAAATGAACGATTTTGTTTACAATAGTTGGAAATATCCCCTTGAAATTGATAGTATTTAAGCCTTTTCTAATTCTATAGTAGTACTTAGCTGGATTAATAGTTCACCTCATCGTTGGAAAACCTTTGCAGGGAATCTCGTAGCCACGAATTAGTTAATCCCGTCTCATTGTATCACATAAATGGTGAAGAAAAGATAGCGGATTGTCTTTCTAGAGGGATGACGCCACTTCCGTGTTTAAAAAATAAATTTTGGTTAGCCTGGTCAGCCTGGATTGTCCTCAATTAGCGGGAGTGGCAATCCTACCCTTCAGCACAGCTCTTCTACGAGGTTGTAAGAAAAAATTGTAACTCTAAACGTTGTTGGTCATAATCCGAATCCCCTTTATCTTTGCTACCCTCACCATTTCAGACTCAATTCAGAGAAATAAATTTTGAAGAACTAAGGCGATCCATTGTTCAAGCCGACGCTTCAGTCTATTCTTACAATTTTCAAGGTCACACCTCTGAAAAAAAAACACAGGCGATCCATTGTTCTGGCCGAGTTAGGGTCATAATTCCTAAAAATGGACCAATTTCTGGCCAGCCTCACCATTTCAGACTCAATTTTGAGAAATCAATTTTCAACAACTAAGGCGATCCATTGTTCAAGCCGACGCTTCAGTCTATTCTTACAATTTTCAAGGTCACACCTCTGAAAAAAAACACAGGCGATCCATTGTTCTGACCGAGTTAGGGTCATAATTCCTAAAAATGGGCCAATTTCTAGCTACTCTCACCATTTCAGACTCAATTTTGAGAAATCAATTTTCAAGAACTAAGGCGATCCATTGTTCAAGCTGACGCTTCAGTCTATTTTTACAAATTTCAAGGTCACGCCTCTGAGAAAAGAACGAAGGTGATCCATTGTTCTGGCCGAGTTAGGGTCATAATTCCTAAGAATGGATTGTTACCTAGATGCCCCCACCATTTCAGGCTCAATTCTGAGAAATCATTCTTCAAGAGCAAAGGCGATGTTCAAGCAATTCAACCAACGCTTCAAGGTCAAAGTCAAGATCACACCTCTGAGAAAAAAAAGGCAATCCATTGTTCTGGCCCAGTTAGGGTCATAATTCCTAAAAATAGTTTGTTTTCTAGATACCACCACCATTTCAGACTCAATTCTGAGAAATCAATTTTTCAGAACAAAAGCGAACCATTGTTAAACCGACGCTTCAAAGTCAAAGTTGTTTTGTTCAAGGCCATCATACACATTGCCTACGTATATTTCTGAAGGTCACCAAGCAATTCTTGGCTGATCTAAGGTGTAAATTCTTATAAATCAATTCTCGGGGTATTAAATAGACCTTTTAAGACGTGGGGACTCTACCTTTCAGGGTCACCCTAGCAATTCTTAGCTGAGTCAAGACGTTAATTCTCAAGGTCGGGGGTATCATACAGGTTGTAATAAAAAGATTGTGCTTACAGTATGTGGATTCATAATACTATTGTCCTAAACCATCAGGATAATGTAGTTTTCTTAAGAACCGGATCCGATTTTCAAAGAGATAGCCGTTCCCCAAAACAGGGGAGCCGTTTCCCAAAACAGGGATCTGTTACCCAACACAGGTAGCCGTTTCTCCCATGATTTCATGGTATCACCTCTGACAAAGGCGATCCATTGTTCAAGTAATTCTTAGCTGTAAGGGTCATAATTCCTAGAAATCACCTGTTGGGCTATTAAATAGATTGTCTAAAACGTATTGGTATTAATTTCCAACGTCATAAGGCCGGTGAAAGTATATAGGACGATGCTCTTCAAGTTCAGGTATACTATAGGATGCACTCGTTTTTAAGGCCATTGCGTTCACACATTCCCTATATATATATATATATATATATATATATATATATATATATATATATATATATATTCTTCAAGGTCAAGTATAGTGATCTACTTATTAATTTATTAAAGAAAACCCGAAAGTGCATTAGGTTACGTACACTCTCCCTGCATATTCTTCAAGGTCACACCTCTGAGAAATCAATTTTCAAGGACAAAGACGATGTTCAAGCAATTCTGGTCGGGTCAGGATCATAACTCATAGTAATCACCTGAATGGGGTATTCGAATAGACTTTTTAATGTGCGGAGGATTCTACTTTTCAGGCTTAGGTCACCAAACTAGTTGAGACCATGTGTCTAGAAGTCAGATTTGGCAGCATTCCTAATCAATGACGCCACGTGGCTTTCAAGCAAGCAATTCTTGACTGAGGCAAGGTCATGTGTTAACCTGCAGGGGTATCCCAAGCTTCTCCGATTGAAAATTTTATTCTGGCCGAGTCGGGGTCATAATTTCTAGAAATCCAAACATAGATTGTTTTCGCACATTGCCTACGTATATTCCTCAAGGTCACCAAGCAATTCTTGGTCAAGTCGAGGTGCTAGTTCATGGAATTCTCAAGGTCAGATATATTGAATAGACTGCCAAGTTGTAGGTGTGGGGATTCTATTTTCAGGTAGAGGTCATGTCTCGGGAAATGTTCAAGGTCACTTTCAGGGGGTAGCAAGGTCATCTGGCTTTAAAGTAGGCTATTCTTAGCTGAGTCGAGGTGTTAATTCAGTTATTACAATTCTCAAGGTGGTTTGCAGAGTATTCCTAGAAGTCAATTCCTAGTCAATAAGCAGTGAGTGACCTTTGTATAAGTCTTAGAAGTAATTACAATTCCTGGAAATCTATTTTCAAGGTCAAAGGTGTTATTTCCAGATACCCCCACCATTTCAAGCTCAATCCTGAGAAAACTATTTTCACCGAAACAGACTTGATTATAAATCGTTGCAGTCGGCAATAAATTACAAACTGAAATACGGCTTACCGTAACTGAACTCTGAAAGCAAAAATAATCGAAATCGATAAAAACACGATAAAAATATTCGAGAGAGCAGATATCGTTTCCGTATCACTTCGTATTTCAGTACTTGATAAACTAGAGGTGATAATTTCAAAATGGGGCGATGGAAATCAGTTTTCTGAACGCCGTTCACAAGCTAGGGGGTGCAATTTCAAATTTTAAAGTGAAGGAAGTGGTGATTAAGAGGTGAAAAGTAAAATTCCATGAACACTGTTTTTGAATATATTTCGATATCTAAATTGACGTATTTTTTCTAGGTCGAGATTCCATTGCTAAAAAAAATATTAAGGGTGACTAGTTTTGAAATGAAAGCACTGTATATATATATATATATATATATATATATATATATATATATATATATATATATATATACAGGGTGACAAACTCGATGGCCAAAACGAAAACAGCTGATTCCTCTGGCCAAAAGGAACAAAAATTGTTAATAAAGGGTGTGCCTATTGTTGATGGTTTCCAAGATATTAACTTTTTTTTAATTTTTTCTATTTCGTGGAATTATTTTTTAAATCATGCTGTATCTTCCAAACTAGAAGAGTTACAAGAAAACACATTAGGAGAAATTTGTAGAAGATGAAATTGCCTTAAAGAATATTGAATTCATTCGAGACAAACTCATCATTCAACATTTTTAATGACATAATGAATTCAGAAATGATTTTTTTTTCAAATCCCAAGACAAATTTCCAAGAGGAATATTTTTCCAATAGAGATGGATTTGATACATGGCCGATAAAGGAAAAACTTCCTTTTTTCATAAGCTTCACAACGATATGAAAAAAACTTATGGTTTACGTACTAATTACTGAATTGTTACAGGAATACACCTCAGGAAAAACTTTTAGAGCATAAAATTATCTTCAAAAATATGGTAGAGTAGATGAGAATTGACGATTTATCCCTCACTTTTCAATCAATCTGTACATTTACGGCAAGAAATACGTCTCCTTTACTGAGATCTTTTCATCGCCGTAGCAACGACTTGACATTAGTAAGTTAGTTGTCAAAATTTGTTTGCTATTACAGTTTTGCTGATTTCAATACGAGTTCTTTCTGTTGTAGTGACCCAAACTTGATGGCCAAAACGAAAACAGCTGATTCCTCTGGCCAAAAGGAACAAAAAATTGTTAATACAGCGTGTGTCTATTGTTGATGGTTTCCAAGATGTTAACTTTTTTTTAATTTTTTCTATTTCGTGGACTTATTTTTTAAATCACGCTGTATCTTCCAAACTACAAGAAAACACATTAGGAGAAATTTGTAGAAGATGAAATTGCCTTAAAGAATATTGAATCCATTCGAGACAAACTCATCATTCAACATTTTAAATGACATAATGAATTCAGAAATGAGCATAAAATTAAACCAAAAAGTGTCTTCTATCCGGCAAATGACGCGTAGGAAACAAATCACTGTAACGCTCACGCGGTCGATAACTGTTTTTTTTGACAAACGATGTAACATTCTAACATATCACACTTTTCTGAATGAGTGAAAGGCATTTTTCTATTAAAAAAATACAAACTCTTAACTCTTTATTAGCAAACTTCACTTTGACATATCAATTCTGATGACATTTGTGAAAATGACAAATATTGTTCACGTAATACCAGCCACCTTGACGAATTCAATAAATGATCAATAACTTTGTCATTTTTAACATTAGGGTAAAATATCATAGGAACTTTTTTGTTCAGAATTTAATTTTCTATCGATTAAGAATATTGTATACTGGGTGGGCCATTAAAAAAAATGGAAAATTTTAACCGACTTCGTAGCACCAATAATAACGAAGGTAGCAATAGTGCACTTAACTTTGAAAACCCTGTATATATATATATATATATATATATATATATATATATATATATATATATATGGTCAGTATTACAATTGAGACATATTGTCGTCTATGTTAAAAGGTAGGTTAAATAGTTCTTGTATTGCCCAAACGGAACTATTAAAGGTTACAATGTATTGGTATCTGATTACAATCAGTTCGCGGGCAGACCTTTTTAACGTTTTCTTCACATTTTTTTTGACGTTTGCCTGACGGTTCCTAATCTTTTTCGACGTTTCTTTGGCGTTATGCGTGTGTGTATGTGCGAGAATTTGTCAAGGTCAAGGTCACATGCCATTCGAGGCGAGCGAGACATGTGAAATGGGTAATTTCGTGGTCGGAATTTTGCAATTCTACCAGCAGGCATATGAAGAAGGACATGTTGTTTATGCTAATAAGTAGGTCAAATGGTTGTGTGGTTGAAGAATGATGTTGTGCATGCTAAAAGGTAGGTCAAGTGGTTCCTATATTGGCTAAATTGATTATAATAACAAAAGAGTATGTGGATTCATAATACTAGTGTCCTAACCAGGAGCTAGCCTGTCTCAGGATGAGGTAATTTCCCCCAAGAGCTGGACCCGTTTTCCAAATACAGGTAGACGTTTCCTCACGTTTTCAGTCTTCTGATTGCACGCTGGATTCTAAGTATGGGTGATTAAGTTAAGTACCCACAGTATACGAATTGAAAATTAGTTAATCCGCCGTGCACGTACGCGCTCCCCGCTTCAATGTCAAAATTTCAAGTCGTCGATTCTTAGAAGTTATTACAATTATTGGAAATCAAGGTGACCAGCAAGGGAATCCTTAGAAATCAACTCCTAAGGCTAAACGGTGCTTTTATTGGTTTTGTGTGAATCTACAGACCCACGTATCTATGTTTTGGTGTTTGCGACGTTTTACAACGTTTTTTTTAAATGTTTTTCGGCGTTTCTTGACGTTATTTCGAGGTTTGCGTTGTGTTTTAACGCTTCCAACCATGTCGTGTGTACGGGGTATCATTAGAAATCTAAATATAGAAGCAGTTTGTGGAAACATGAAGGTTATTTTGGGAATAGGAAATAAGCGTTCCTATTGCTCAATTCTAACAATAGAATCAGTTCGTGGAAACAAGAGGGTTGTCTATGCAAAACGTACATCGAGGTTCCTGTATTGGCTAAATATTATGCTTACAGTATCTTACTAGCCTAACCACCAGCAGTAGGTAGTTTCTCTAAGACAGATAACCGATTCACAAGTACAGATAGTTGATGAACGTATAGTGTTAGCAACGAAGGAGTTTAAATGTGCATTACCTCAGCGCTTTTACGAATATTTCAAAGAATGAAAACCGAATTTAAAGCGCTGCTAAATGCAAATGATGTGTTCATGAGTAGTTTTGGTGCAGTCAGAAAACCAACAAACATAGTAAACCATATGTAAACATGCTTTAACTAGAATCATTTTACAAAGAGTGCGTTTATTGCTGACAAATGTCAAAAAGCTTCTCTGGTACTATGAAAATGTAAACTTTCACCATTAACACTCATAATAAAATACTTATCTTTTTTGGGATTTTTTAATGGTGTACTTTAAATTATACAATCTAAACGTTTCGATAACACTTACAGTTATCTTCGTCAGTAGTAATGTTAGTTAAAAATTGTTAAAGATGTAGTAAACAATTTTGTCAAATTTGAAAAATTTTTTTTATTTATATTAAGAGTACTATCGAAATGGCTTTATTGTGAATTCGTTTAATTGACTTTGCGTGTGTATATGAATACATTTCATCTAGAACAAAGCAATGCTTCCATATGCCTGCTTTTCCTTCTACTTGCGATTCTGGTGTTGCATCATTCAGTTAAATTTTATTAACAGTGCATATCGTTCGAGAATAAACAGGCAAGTCCTGCGTGATGATCAGCTTTTTCTCACCCGCATCATCTGTTACCAATATTGGTTCACGAAGCATATGTGGAACGAGATGTACAGAGGGATATCCCCATTTTATTAACCTGGTGGATCTAAGACGTATCACGGAAGTGGTGATTTGAATACAAAATGGGTAGCTTATATTGCTAGCTCTTTAGGCAGCACGAGTTCTGCAAAATTCAGATAATTGTAATTTACATAATTTCCTCAATTTGATTGTAGTTTCTTAGCATTACGCCTGCAACCCTCGATGAGCACCACTCTCCGGAGGAGAAATTGGAAAAAGGTTACAACGAAGCGAGTACCCTAAAGTGTAAGGTGGTTGTGTAGTGTCTAAGGGGTACAATTTTTAAGTGTATATATTTTTTAACTAGTGGTAGTGTTCGTTTTTACGGGAACATGAATAGGTTAGTTGAACAATGTATTAGTAATAAGGTAGTTAATAAGAATGAAAATATTCTCAAGATAGAAAGTAATTTAGCTATTATTCGCTAAAACAATCAAGGAACGCATTTAAAATAGGTGAATGTAAACTACAAAAGCTAATGCGGCAACCTATTAAATCATACTTCAATGACTGGTTATTTACAGGGATTATAGTTAACATTAAGGACCCCATGATTTTTTACAAAACGCGTGCAATAGTGTTGCGTGTAAGCATTGAGTAAACCAAAGATTTTCTTGAATTCGGAATGCGGAATGATACAGATGAAACACATAATTTTAGTAGTCTTAACAATTCAATGGTGTAAGGTTAAATTTAATTTAATGGATGTGTGATTTATGTATGTAAGCGCATGTAAGTGTTATTTATAAGTTTAGTAATTAGGTTTTCTTTAGTGATAGTTTTTAATTAAAAAAATGTTGTGCTTGTAGGTTTTCTAATGCAGCCAATAAATAAAAAACTTTCTGTAAGCTTTAATTAAAAGAAAATTACCAACACCGTCTTAATGAAAGCAAACCTTTTATATTATTTTAAACAATGAAAACCACTATAACGCTTTACCAATAAAAGAAATTTTAGTTAACATATACATAAATGCGATATGTTGATATAAAAACAATCACGTTTCTTTGTCTAGAGATCTGCATACATTAAAACCATTAAATCTATAACCAAATCGATTTTTTATTAATTTAGGGATCATTTAGATTTACAACATTTTATATAAATTTTATTTAATTGGCGGAAACATTGGGCGCAGTACATCAAATTTAAATCTATACATTGTTTATTCCATTTCTATACTGAAATTTATATAGCTGTCATTGATCTTTAAAGTCCAAGGCTAGTCAATTTAGGAATAAAAAGGGCCGAAATTTTAGGTATAGTCCTAATCACATTTATGTTTTTCGGGTCGCTGAACATGAATCTGAGGTGTGAAACCTCCACATTTAGGCAATTTTTTAGGTTTTGGGCTAAATCGCGATTATTATGAATTTTTTTGCAAAAATTTAGGGGTCATTTAGATTTACAGCACTTTTACACGAACATTAAATAGCTAACTACATTTTTTATAAAAGTTATTTAACTAACGGAAACATTACACAAATACACACACAATTCATTCTTTATATTTCAGTACATCTAATTGAAATCTATACATTGTTCCTCCCTTGTAGCCAAAGACAACGCGTCCATATTTTCTAATATATATATATATATATATATATATATATATATATATATATATATATATATATATATATATATATATATATATATATATATATATATATATATATATATAACGCAATTTATTAAACCTTGTGATTGTTTGTTCTTTTCCAATAGATCTGTATACTCTTCTTCTATACGTTGTATACACTCAAATTTCGCCTTATTAAAGCCAGTTCTAACGTACATCAGCTTGGGAAAGTGGTTGGATTTCCTTATTGGAGATTACAATTTCCTAGTTAAGTGTTTCGATGGCTTAAAGTACATGTATCGCCTTCTCATCTAGAGGAAGAAGGTCGATATCGGATAAAATCCTAAGACAGTAGTATTCTGTGCTAATAACTAGACGTTTGTCAAAAAGTTCCCACGCCCAAACATAGATATGCAGAGCCAATAAGGAACCGTTTAACCTTGATGGGTTGACTGCACGAGGATAGAATACTACCGAAAAACTAGTACCAGGGAAGCTTTTTGACATTTGTCAGCAATAAACGGACTCTTTGTAAAATGATTCCAGTTAAAGCATGTTTACATATGGTTGGGGACACTACTATGTTTGTTGGTTTTCTGACTGCACCCAAACTACCCATGAACACATCATTTGTATTTAGCAGCGCTTTAAATTCGGTTTTCTTCTTTGAAAGCGCTGAGGTAATGCACATTTAAACTCCTTCGTTTCTAACACTATCCGTTCACCATACTTCTCAACCTTTCATGCTACTACTTTACTACACTATTTTTACATATTCCTCATTGCTAGTACACAGCTTCATCATTATCTGTTTTCATTATATAACACTCCAAATCGAGTTTTACTTGCTTTATTAACGTCTCCAAATCGTTCTTTCGCTCCACACTTACTGCTTTCTGTCCAGCTTTTTCAGACACAAAAAGTCATTCTTATCGAAAACGGTTTAGAATTTTCACCTTCTGGACGATAACCCCTGTTGACTTATTTCAGCATGTATTGGAAAAGCCACCTCAAAAAGTAGGTGATTTAAGCGGATTATCCAGCTCTTCTATAATATAAAAACTGTCCTTTATCTGCACGTTGACCTATTGTCAGGTTTCTATGAATTCCGGCAAAAGTTGACTCAATTTAGCGATCACTTAACCTTTTTAGCACAAACAACAACCTTCCCATGAGTTGATTTTTAAGAATGTAACATCCTTCGAACCAATAAACTTTAACCCCCTCAGATCAATAAACTTTACCCCTGCACGGCCTGGTTCAATTTGTTTTCTGTGATGGAAACGACTACCGCTTCTGGGTTAGCTGTGTTAGGAAACGACTGCCTGTATTTGTGAAACGGTTATCTGTCATAGAGAAACTACCTACTGCTGGTGGTTAGGCTAGTAAGATATTGTAAGCATAATGTTTAGCCAATACAGGAACCTCGATGTACGTTTTGCATAGACAACCCTCTTGTTTCCACGAACTGATTCTATTGTTAGAATTGAGCAATAGGAACGCTTATTTGCTATTCCCAAAATAACCTTCATGTTTCCACAAACTACTTCTATCTTTAGATTTCTAATGATACCCCATACACACGACATGGTTGGAAACGTTAAAACACAACGCAAACCTCGAAATAACGTCAAGAAACGCCGAAAAACATAAAAAAACGTTGTAAAACGTCGCAAACACCAAAACATAGATACATGGGTCTGTAGATTCACAGAGAACCAATAAAAGCACCGTTTAACCTTAGGAGTTGATTTCTAAGAATTCCCTTGCAGGTCACCTTGATTTCCAATAATTGTAATAACTTCTAAGAATCGACGACTTGAAATTTTGACATTGAAGCGGGGAGCGCGTACGTGCACGGCGGATTAACTAATTTTCAATTCGTGTACTGTGGGTACTTAACTTAAACACCCATATGTAGAATCCAGCGTGCAATCAGAAGACCGAAAACGTGAGGAAACGTCTACCTGTATTTGGAAAACGGACCCAGTTCTTGGGGAAACTACCTCATCCTGAGGCGGGCTAGCTCCTGGTTAGGACACTAGTATTATGAATCCACATACTCTTTTGTTATTATAATCAATTTAGCCAATATGGGAACCACTTAACCTACCTTTTAGCATGCACAACATCATTCTTCAACGACAACAACCTATTTCCATAAACCGTTTAGAATTGGTCCCGCATGTTGATGTAATAACTGATTTAACACCTTGATTCGACTAAATTGCTTGGTGACCTTGAAAAATTTTGATCGGATAAGGTCGGATAAGATCGGGATAGTCCGTAGGTTAACACACATGGTCTTGACAATCAAATTACTTGGAGACCTTGAAAATTTTCAACCACACAACCATTTGACCAACTTATTAGCATAAACAACATATCCTTCTTCATATGCCTGCGGGTGGAATTGCAAAATTCCGACCACGAAATTTCGATTTTACATGTCTCGCTCGCCTCGAATGGCGCGTGACCTTGACCTTGACAAATTCTCGCGCACACAACATAATGCAAAGAAACGTCGAAAAAGGTTAGAAAACGTCAGGCAAACGTCAAAACGGTCAAAAAACCCCAAAGAAGCATCCAAAAGCGCCAAGGAAACGTAAAAACATCAGGGAAACGTCAAAGTACCATCAAGCAAACGGAAAAAGCGTGAGGGGAACGTCAAAACATAGATACAAATAGAGCCAATAAAGAACCGTTTAACCTTGACCTACACTTATTAGCATAAAAACATCTTCCCGTGAACTGATTGTAATAAAATACCAATAAATTGTAGCCTTTAATAGCCCCATTTGGACAATACAAGAAACATTTAACCTACCTTTTAGCATCGACGACAATATGTCTCAACTGTAATACCCCTGACCTTGAAAATTGATTTCTCAGGATTGAGCTTGAAATGGTGAAGGTACCTGGAAATAACACCTTTGGCCTTGAGAATAGATTTCCAGGAATTGTAATAACTTCTAAGACTTGTACAAAAGTCACTGACTGGTTATTGACTAGGAATTGACTTCTAGGAATACCCTGCAAACCACCTTGAGAATTGTAATAACTGAATTAACACCTCGACTCATCTAAGAATAGTCTGTTTGAAAGCCATATGACCTTGATACCCCCTGCAGGTGACCTTGAACATTTTCCGAGGCATGACCTCTATCTGAAAATAGAATTCCCACACTTACATCTTGGCAGTCTATTTAATACCTCTGACCCTGAGAATTCCAAGAATTAGTAACTCGACTTGACCAAGAATTGCTTGGTGACCTTGAATAATATACTTTACACGGTGTACGAGAGGACCTTGAAAACCATGTACTTGGACGCATACAATGAGATGACCTTGAAAAACCATATACTTTGATATAGGTAATCCGTACAATGACATTAACCTCAAAAAACTATGTACTTAGACGTGACTAATCTGTAGTATGACCTTGAGGAATACACGTAGGCAATGTGCGAAAACAATTTATTTTTAGATTTCTAGAAATTATGACCCCGACTCGGCCAGAATAAAATTTTCAATCGGAGAAGCTTGGGATACCCCTGCAGGTTAACACATGACCTTGCCTCAGTCAAGAATTGCTTGCTTGAAAGTCACAGGGTGTCATTGATTAGGAATGCTGCTAAATCTGACTTTCCGACATATGGTATCAACCAGTTTGGTGACCTAACCCTGAAAAGTAGAATCCCCGTACATTAAAAAGTCTATTTGAATACCGCATGCAGGCGATTTCTATGAATTATGAGCCTGACTCGACCAGAATTGCTTGAACGTCACCTTTGTCCTTGAAAATTGATTTCTCAGAGGTGTGACCTTGAAGAATATGCAGGGAAAGTGTACGTGAAAACGAGTGCATCCTATAGTATATGTGACCTTGAAGAGCATCGTCCTATATACGTTCACCGGCCATGTATTGGGATACCATGCAGGTTGATTTCTAGGACTTATGACCTTGAAAATTGATACCAATATATTTTAGACAATCTATTTGATAGCCCTACTGGTAATTTCTAGGAATTATGACCCTGACAGTTAAGAATTACTTGAACAGCGGGTCGCCCTTGTCAGAGGTGATACCGTGAAATGGTGGGGGAAGCTGCTACCTGTGTTGGGTAACGGATCCCTGTTTTGGGAAACGGCTTTCTTTGGGTACCGGATCCGGTTCTTAGGAAAACTACCTTATCCTAACGGTTTAGGACAATAGTATTATGAATCCACATACTGTAAGCATATTCTTTTTATTAGAACCTGTAAGATACCCCCGACCTTGAGAATTAACGTTTTGACTCAGCCAAGAATTGCTTGGTGACCTTGAGAACGTAGGCAATGTGTATGATGGCTTTCAGCAAAACAACTTTGACTTTGAAGCGTCGGTTGAACAATGGATCACTTTTGTTCTGGAAAATTGATTTATCAGAATTGAGCCTGAAATGGTGGGGATATCTAGATAACAATCTATTTTTAGGAATTTTGACCCTAACTCGTCCAGAGCAATAAATCACCTTTGTCTTTTTCTCTGAGGTGTGACGTTGACTTTGACCTTGAAGCGTTGGATGAATTGTCTGAATATCGCCTTTGTTCTTGAAAATTGATTTCTCAGAATTGAGCCTGAAATGGTGGGGGTATCTAGATAACAATCTATTCTTAGGAATTATGACCCTAACTCGGCCAGAACAATGGGTCGCCTTTGTTATTTTCTCAGAGGTGTGACCTTGAACATTGTGAGAAGACTTTGAAGCGTCGGCTTGAACAATGAATCGCCTTAGTTCATGAAAATTGATTTCTCAAAATTGAGTCTGAAATGGTGAGCATAGCTAGAAATTGGTCCATTTTTAGGAACTATAACCCTAACTCGGCTACAACAATGGATCGCCT
The DNA here is from genome assembly GCA_036346205.1 of Vesta saturnalis. Classification (NCBI taxonomy): domain Eukaryota; kingdom Metazoa; phylum Arthropoda; class Insecta; order Coleoptera; family Lampyridae; genus Vesta; species Vesta saturnalis. The sequence continues at coordinate 5,707,328 of JARFJB010001218.1, read as the reverse complement.
GTGTTATTTTCTCAAAGGTGTGACCTTGAAGATGGGGCGAAACGGTTACCTGTGTTGGGTGACGGCTCCCTGTTTTGGGAAACGGCTATCTGTCTTTGCGAACCGGATTCGGTTCCTAGGACTACCTTGGTGATTTAAGAAGGTAGTAGGAGCCCACGTAGGCATAATCCTTTTATTACAATTTAGACAATAAAAGAACTTTGAATCACATTTGACCTTGAGGTGTGTGAAATATCCTGCGCAAAGCCAGGAGCTTATTTTTGACCTGAACCACAGAGGTCAATGAACTTTGCTGGGGGTGCGTCACCTTGAAACAGATGACCTTGAAAATGTCAATGAACTGTGACTACTAGCATAGACAATAATCTGTAATAGAATACTCCAGCAGGTGACCTTGAGAATAAATGTAATAACCAAATTGGCTCAAGAAAGAGTTGGTGACCTTAACCCTGAAAAGTAGAGTCTCTACACCTTGGAACGTCTATTTAATACTCTTGACCTTGAGAATTGTAATTAACACACACACACACACACACACACACACACACACACACACACACACACACACACACACACACACACACACACACACCTCGGCCAAGTTCTAAGAATTTCCTGTTAAATTAACACTCAGTCAAAGGATTGATTGGTGACTTTGAACATTTCCTGGCCTTGAATACTGATGTAGAGATCGTGACCTTGAAAAACCTTGTACTTTGACATAGGCAATATGAGTCCCCATAGCTTGAAGAATATACGCAGGCAGCGCGTACAGTGGGCCCTTTGAAAACCTAGACGTAGGTAATGTGACCGTGTACGCAGGTAATGTGATCACCTTGAAACTTTCGATGTGGACAATCTGCACGGGAGCTTCAGTGACCTTAAAAAACCAATCTAGTAACTTTTCTAGTGACTTTTCAAATCTAGTTACTTCAATGACCTTGAGGAATATACTTCGATGCATGGAGCGTGTGACCTTGAAGCGAAGGGCGCGTACGTGCACGGATGACCATGAGCGACCTTGACCTTGACCGTGAGAAACCATTGACCTTGAAGCGAGGTGTGTGTGTGTACGTTAAGAACCTTGACAATGAGAGCGATCTTGAAGCGACTCGAAAGTGTTACCAATCTTTGTTGCCACGTGACCTTGAAGCGGTGGCCTTGAATCAGGTAATGTTACCAACCTTGAAATCTAGTGACTTTTCTGGTAACTTTTTCCAAATCTGGTGACAAATCTAGTGACGAAGGTACGTTAGAAGTGCAGTAGCTATTCTACTGTAATTCCTCACTCACATCTCTCCAGGCAGTTGATTTCTGGCATTCAAGAAATTGATCAATTCACGAATACTGGTATCGGGCTGATTATTAATTCGGTTCAATATTGCATCTCCAAGAGCTACCGTGCGAATTGTTCTTGGACGACCAGCTCCACCAGAACGTTTCAACGAACCATATTCTCTTAATCGACGATGAATTCTTTCAAATGGTGAATGGTACGGAGGGTGAGAGATAGGAAACCGTTCTCTATACAAACGCACAGCTTCATGATAATTGCAATTAGCTGCACCGTAAATGTTTATTTGAAAAGTGGCATTTAAATAATGGCAGTATTTTTGAAATTCGCTTCTAAAATATTGTGAATTCTACTTACTACTAGATTGTTAATTTGCAACTAATAATTGCCGGGAACAAGATATGTATCTTTTCATAATATTCCAATTTTCCCGAAAACTTACTTTAGAGCTTTATACAAGGTAAACATTTTTCGTGTAAAAGACTTTAGATATTCAAAAACTGCCACTGATATTTATTTGATGCCAGTGGCGTAGAAGTTACAGAGTTAACTACTTCAAATGACCCCTATATCTACGCCTCTGGCATATTTAAAAATTGCTTCATACATTGCACAACACACCATTCCTTATGTGTTATAAGTCAACCGAATCTCATTAATGTACCTTTAATATTTTAGGAGTTACGGGCAAAAAAATAAAAAAACTTTTTCTTTAACGACCTGTATCTAATAAACGACGCATCTTCAAGAGTACGTTTATGGGAACTTTTTTCATATTTAGAGGTATAGTTTCACCTCCCGACGTTTGTCGCAATATTTACAGAAATTTCAGTGTATAATTTTAATCACAAACAAAATAAAACTATAAAATTGTTTAACAAAATATGAAATATGTCATTCTTAAAACAAGTATAATTTACTTACTCTAGCTTGATTTCAATTTACTTTGATTCGGTAGATTACTACCTATAAAACACTTTCCTCTGATTAATCTACTTACAATTTTTTTAATATAAATTGCGTTATTAATGCAAAACCAACTACCGTCAATAAGATATCAAACAAAAAATATTGATACCAGGTTAAATTTAAAGCAGCTGATCTCAAATGATGAGCACCATTATGTCGAATTACATACTCTACCCAGAACATCGCTTTATCAATTGGCTTAATGGGCTCATCTCGAAGTATCCTGGACCGCTGCTGGGCAATATTACGGTATCTATAAAAACACTCATCAATATTAAACACGAACAAACCGTTTACTTACTTTGGATTGTTTAACACTTCATTCACCGCTTTTCCTAGAGTATCTTCAGTCAAACTTTTGTACTCCACTAAAACAGCATATCCTCCTAGAACAGCGTTGGCCGCATTCATATCTTGATCACCAAAAATTGGTATTGTAACGAGTGGTACTCCATGGTAAATTGCTTCAATAGTACTTAGTAATCCACCGTGACTTACAAATAATCTTGTATTGGGATGGTGTAAAATTTCTTGTTGGGGAAACCAAGTTGATAATTTGACGTTTGGGGGTAAACCGGGAAGTGTATCTTTTTCCCACTTCCACAATACCTTTTGCTTTAGTTGTCCAAAAACTTTTAAAATAGCATTAATTCTCTTTTCACCCATATCAACGCTTTTTAAATTAGAACCCATGCTGAAGTAAATAGCTCCCTCTGTTGCATTATCGAGATAACTTTGTAAATCCTTTGGTAATTTACCGGGAGGGTTAAGGTGGTATCCACCAATTGGTATCATGTTTGGTACAATAGGTACAGGGAAATTAATGCTTGTATGAGCATTTAGCAACATTAAGGAGGTATTGTAGTATAACTCATAAAGGTGAGGAGCGCCCGGAAAATATTTTTGCATAATCTCATTATGCTTTGGTAGTATGTAATAATGGTTAAATAATAATTCTATAGTTGTAATGATTGTGTTAGTAAAACGTTGAAAAAAACTCATGTGATCAGAATACGATAAGAATAACTCTGGTACATATGCTGGATTAGCTGGATTACCCATTTGTCGATTAGTCCAACGATTTGGACCAACTGTACTTAAAACAATGCATACTGCACGATAGTGATAACAAAATCCTCTAAATGCTTCATTTAAAAATTCCTCCATAATAACAGCATCAAAGTGATGGTCTTCTGACAAAATTGTTCGGACTTCTGTGAGATTTAGAACCATGTCAGCTATGTCTATGCCTACCATATCAATCATCATCATTTGATGTATTGGAAACAATTCTTTCAAATTGAACCCAATGGAAAGCAGTTCAACTGTGAAAAAAATTAACAAAATTGTACTTTCTACTATTTAGAAATAATGTTAAAAACGTATGTGTAGTATGAGTACAGCTTATAAAATTTTAAAGCTAAAATTAAAATATTGCAAAAATTAACGAATTTCGGTGTTAAAAAAGTTAATAGATTTAAAATGTTTTGTTTCCAAGTGTTTACATATTTATGATTGAAATTATCTAACAGTTTTTTCAATGGTTAAAATATTTAGAATAGGATAATTAAAATTAAAAGAGTAAATTTCATGTCGATTAAATAAAACGTAATTTGAGAAATATGAGATGTGGATACAAAATTGTTTTTTGATAACGTAAGCTTGAGGGTCGTTTACGTTAAATGGGTGTCGCAATTCTTTTTTAAAGTTTACCAAATAGTTTTGGTTAAATTGCCGTTTGAAAGGTTTCGCAAAATTTGGTTGCTCAACTATAAGCCGTTGCGAAAATAAGTCGTATGCTTATCAGCTAGGGAAATTAGCACGTTTTTGTCGTGTGAAATGCATATCTTGCATTTCTTTAGTTTGGATAATCTTAGGTGACGCTCGGGAAGATGATGTAATAGGTGGTGTGAAAGGCAAGGGGAGGTAGGCCTTTTACGCCAGTCTTAGCTGAGATGTAGAAGAAGACTCACGTGGTTGCTTGGCCGCATACGCGAAATGTCTGTTTAAGCAGGGGGAGGGGGGACTTTATCCGCGAGGGGCGAGAGGGTAAGTGAAGTCTACCGTTGGAAATACTTCCGTTACCCCATTTTTGGGATATTCTTGAAACGTCGTTCACCCCGGATTATATCGTTTGTCAGGAACTTGTGTTCGTGTTCCATGAAGAAGGTCCTAGTGTTTGAATTAGTGCCGGTCCAGATTCTGTGTTCTGTGTTCACCTACTGTGAATAATTAGTGCTTTAATAAGTTTTATGTAAACATATTATATATATATATATATATATATATATATATATATATATATATATATATATATAAATAGTCATACGTAATCTTCATTCCTAATCCCCAAATAAAGGGTCAGACTCTCAGCAGCTTCATATAATGCTCCTTCGAGATACAGGTGTCAAAGTGAAAGAAATCGCGTTTTCTTCAATATCTTTCGACTGTTTCAATAATTTCATATCGTATACGATGGTTTAATGAAATATTCAAATTTGTGGTCCATTTAGTTGTGGATTTAGAGGCGCCAAGGAACCATTTCGATCCTTTAAATCGTTGCAATTTTGTGACATGCCATTTTGGACTAGAAAATCGATTCTCTATCTTTTCTGCAAAGGTATATTTTAGTGATGTCGCTGAGAACCGTTTCTGAGAAAACACATTTAAAACTCACAATGTTTATTTATTTAAAACGCTAAGTAGCCACATGGTGTGCAATATAAAAACAAGCAAAGAAATGACCATTAAGCTAACATGTTCTTTTGAGGAACAACTGTTCAAACAACTGTCCAAAAACCTCGTATACGAAATTTCATGAAATTATTTCGAACAGTCGAAATATTGAATATATCGCGAATTTCTTTCAACTTTGACACCCATTACCTCCCGAATGCTAAGCAGATCGTGTCACCACTATCACTACCAGTCATGAGTATATATATATATATATATATATATATATATATATATATATATATATATATATATATATATATATATATATAAAGTTAACCAGATGAAGAAGTGACCGTAGCGGATGGGTTTTGGTTAAAAGATTTGCCGTTAGCGAAGTTTGTGTAACGATAGCTTAAAGAAGTCATTGGTTCGCATACATTAAATACCGAAAAGGTTCATTGCCGTTATCGTTGTGAAAAGGAAAGGATAATTTCGATTGATTATTTTTGGTGCAAGTTAAGTAACTATTTTGCTAAGCTTATTTTTGTTGGCGATTAATAAAGTGTTTATTTGTGTTTAGTTAAGCGGTTGAATACGCTTTCTTAATATTGTAAAGTGGACCGTACAGTTCCACAAGCGAATTGTAACGAAACTACAACTTCAATAATCTTACTACACCAAAGCCTTACACCACTTTAAACATTCCAAAGGCATAATACCAAAGTGAACTCTACTAAATTTAGAGTAGTTGTACTGCCCGTATACAATAATGTTAACTTGAAAAAGCACGATTCATAAGTGCAAGTAACAGATTAATCATCAAGATAAAAACAAGTATGAATCATTGCGAATATATTTTGGTATGGAACTAGATAAATGCAATGGCTTGGAAGTAGTTAAGAATATGTGAACGCATCGTAATCCTTTCATAAACTCTTACGAAAATACTGAAATAGCATCTTCAAATCAAACTATAATCTTAGGACATCGTTTAAATTGTTAATCAAAATGACATACCTACCAATATTAAAGACAGTAATGTTAATGACGCTTCTTGATCATTTGTTAAATATGAAAAACGTGACCATAATAATTTAACGTATTATATATGACTAAAATGTAATTATATTGTTTATACCTTTTGGTAAAAGTTGATGGTTTCACAAATATAAGAAGTGTTCTTGGTACTCTTTTGTACTCTTTTAGAAAATTTCCCTTCTATAATTTCTCTACTAAACGCTTGAAAAATCTGGAACATTGGCACCGGTCGGCGGCTGATGATGTCAGCGTAGCTAGTGAAACGCGTTAGGTGTTTTTTAATTTCATGTGGTACGTGGGGATAAACGCTTCTTCAATTTCTTTTAATAAACCTAGTGGTTTTCGTAATATTTAGAAAATGAACTTTAAGGCATTCTACAAAGCACCTTAATTAGTAAATACATCTTAATCAAATTTAATAAGACCTAGACATTTTATAAATAACCCTAATACAAAACTTAACAAAAATCGGATAAGTTATCGCTGTCACAGGCACATACTCTGATACCAACACCACTTATCCATTCGCTCACTAACTCAATCATCCAACCACTCACTCATTAACCCACCGCTCACTCAGCCACTCAATCACTTAATCACGCGCACGGACCCACATACGCACACGTATGCGCCCGTTAATAGCTATTACATTGTATAATGCAGAGGTAACATGATCTTGTTTGTTTATTTCGTTCTAAGTCGAAAAATTGTAAAACAGACACGCACACAAACACACACATACACACACACACACACACACACACACACACACACACACACACACACACACACACACACACACACACACACACACACACACACACAAACACACACACACACACTCACGCACTCACTCACTCATACACTCACTCATTCGCTCACTCAATCACTCACTCACTCACGCACCCACTCACTTACTCACTCTCTTACCCACATACTCACCCATTCACCCACCCACTCACTCACCTACGTACTTAATTACTCATACTCGCACGTACTCACACAAACACCAATATACACATGTGCGCATACTAATAATTATTAAATACTGAGGTAACCTATTTAGGTTGGTTTAATTAACCTTTCCTCTTTTTCTTAGCTGAAACATTCTGAATCACGTACCACATACTCACTTACTCACGCAGACACTCAGTCAAGCATTCATTCACGCACTCACTCATTCCCTCACTTACTCACCCACTCACTCATGCACTCACTGACTCACCCACTCTCTTACCGTCGCTCACTCCCCCACACACTCACTCTCATACTCAGTTTCGCACCCATTCCCTAGCTCACTATCTCATTTACACACTTACCCACCCACCCACGCACACACACGTGCACGTATTAGTAATTATTAAATTGTGTAGTACTCACGTAACATACTTAGGTTGGTTTATAAAATATATCTTCTATTTTTTAGTTGATAAATTGTGAATCACACACACGCAACACATACTCGTTCACTCATACACACTCACTAACTCACAAACTTACTCACCCACTCACTTGCTCACGCACCCACGTACTTACGTATTCACGCACTAACTCATTCATTAACTCACACACCGATGCACACACTCAATCATCCACGCACGCTCTACTCACTCATTTACTGACTCACCTAATTACTCATTCACCCACTCACGTACTTACTGACTCATTCACTCACGTATTCAGGTACTCACTTAAACACTCACTTATTCACGAACTCACCCACATACTTACCCACTCATTCATTCACTGTTTTATTTCACTCATTCACACATATACTCACTCACTCATTCAATCACCCACCCTATAACTCACTCACTCCCTCATCCACCCACTCAATCACTCTGTATACTCACTTACTCACCCATTCACCAAATCACTCAGTCACCAACTCACTTACTTACTTGATCGCATTCGCACGCACCCAGCCACACACACACGCGCGCACACACGCACGCACGCACACTACACACACCCTCACTCCTCTACTCACACACACACACACCTGCTCACTCTCTTCCTCACTCACCTATTTACACACTCACTCATTCATTCGCACTCTAATCCTTCCACCCACACACCTACACACACAACACACACACACACACAAACACACACACACACACACACACACACACACAACACACACACACACACACACACACACTCACATACACACACACGCATACACACATCTCACACACACTCACTTACTCACACACCCACCTGCTCACTCTCTTCCTCACTCACCTATTTACACACTCACTCGCACTGTAGTCCTCACCACACACACACACACACACACACACACACAAACACACATCACACACGCACACACACGCACACACACACGCACACACCTACGCATGCACAGACGCACGCGCGCACGCATCCCACACACACACACTCATTCAATCACGCACTCTCACATATCCAATCCCTCACTCACCGACCCACTCACTCACTCACGCACTCACTCACCTACTAACTCTCTCACTTACTCACACACCCACCTGCTCACCCTCTTCCTCGCCCACCTATTTACACACTCACTCATTCACTCGCACTATAATCCTCCCACACACACACACCCACACGCATGCACGCACGCACACACACTCACGCACTAACTGACCCACTCACTGACTCACTCACTCGTTCACTCACACACGCACTCACGCACTCGCGCATTTACGCACTCACTCACTCACTTGCTTACTCACTCACGCACGAACTAACGCACTCACTCACTTACTCACACAATCACTTACTCATTCTCTTACTCACTCACACACTCATCACTGATTCTCTCACTCACTGTATCGCTCACTCTTTCAGTCATTCACTCCTCACTCACTTACTCACTCACACATTCCTCACCCAATCATTCACTCATTGTCTCAGTCGGTCGCTGACCCTCACCTCTCCTCCACTCAACACACATCTACGCACGTATTTAGTTAATTATAGCAGCATGTGATACTGAGATAACCTCTGCTTTATGATTAATATAATGTTTATTCTTTTTTTAACCGAAAAGTTGTGAAACACGTTTGTAATTTTTAAATTGTTTATTTGTAAGAAGACAACAGTTTTGTACATTTAACAATAGATGAAGTATGAGTAAGTTAAGACACAGCGGTTCTGCAACTTTTTCCTGTACATTTGCTAACGAATGATGCCGCTGGGATAAGTGATATGTGTTTCTTCAATAAAAATAGTAAATGACTAGATACATCAAGAAAGATATGTCACATAAATATCACGTTCAAGGTGTTTTTACTGACGAATAGTATTATGTGACGAGCAGCGGTTAGGTGAGCCAGTCATTTTCTGGAGCCAGCATTGTTTAATATTTTATTTGTTCCTCATATATATATATATATATATATATATATATATATATATATATATATACATACACATGTATATACATTTCACTTAAGTCTTTTGCATTTTTTCCATGTATGTTAACGTTTATTTTCTACGTTTCGGTTCCTTTTCTTAGAAACCTTTTTCAAGAAATGCAAAATTGTGACACGTACTTGACATGAACAGGGTGTATTGATATATCTTATATTAGTGTTCTTTATCAGTAGATTGAGATCTACGTGTGTGACTACGTGTAGCAGGACCATGTTGCTCTAGTGTAGAATCACGTGGTTCATTATGAGTAATTGTTGTCATTAATGATGGATTATAAAAAGACGACTAGAACTATTAAATATTCTAGAAATTCAGACGGATTGCTTTGGAAAGGCAATGTGTGTTTTGTAGTTTCGTTTTTTTTAAACGGCGTACAATATGTGCACAGGTGTAAAATTTTACTGACTAGAAGGGTATTTTTTACGCGATATTCAGTAAGACACATTTTCAAGGTGTGTGTGTGTGTGTGTGTGTGTGTGTGTGTGTGTGGTGTGTTTGTGTGTGTGTGTGTATATATATATATATATATATATATATATATATATATATATATATATATATATATATATATATATATATACACACACACGTGTGTGCTTGTGCTTGTGCGTGTGCGTGTGCGTGTGTGTGTACAACTAGAATTATTAAATATTCCAGAAATTCAGACGGATTGCTTTGGAAAGGCAATGTGTGTTTTGTGGTTTAGTTTTTTTTAAAACGGTGTACAATATTTGCGCAGGTGTAAAATTTTACTGACTGGAAAGTTATTTGTTACGCGATTTTCAGTACGACACATTTTCGACGCCAATCCAGGGACTTGATGGATTGATGTCCTCAAGTCAGGAGCAAAAAATATATTTGCACCCATAAAGATATAATTGTAAATCAAAGTATAACTAGTGAATCTTAAAAACCTTGAAAAACATTTCAAAGGTGGTATTTTTAAATACAAATGAAACTTTTTCCGTATTTCTCATAATTTAAACACATGTAGTGTGCGTTAGGAAAAACTCTGTGTGTAATTAAATATGTTCATTTTATTACATACATTTTAATTAAAATGGTTATGTTAATAAGAGAATTTTATTTATTACATACATTGTCACTTTGGTATACTCATTTGTGTGCTACTCACTAATGTATAATTTATGTATGTATTTGAAAAAAAAACGGTTTAAGAATACTACGATATATATAAATAGCTGATGTGGAACAACACACGACCTTAGAACCTACAATGTGGAAATTAAAAGAAATGAAATAAATTTAATAACAATTTTTTTAGGATAATTATAAGTTTATTACGAAAATAGGCAACATTTTAAAAACAAAAACTGTAACAGATATCAAATAGACGTTTAAAACTTCATGACAGACAGAGGGTAATAAACATCTACATGCTAATTTAAAAAAAATTCCAAACCCGCCGCCTTCTATAAAAATATTGATAAAACAGCTTAATCATTTTCAATCATGTTATTTAATATTTACATTCATTTCGCTTTACTTTAAAACACATCATAAAGAAAAGTTACGTAAAATAGGATTTCCTTTAAAACATATTTCTACACATTTTCTAATAAAATTAAACATTATTCATAAAATGAAAAGCTCTAACTTAGAAATTTATTGCCTATAAATTACGCGTCGTATCAAAAAAATTGCATAGTACGTAATTAATCTATATGATTAGGGTCTGCATATTGGTATTTTTATACCGCTGTTTCAGAAATCTATGTATATATATATATATATATATATATATATATATGTATGTATAAATGAATGCAGATTTCATCGATTTTTTTAAGTTTTGTAACACTTTGTAGAAGGTTCTTACGGAAAGAAAAATTAAGAAAATTTCGTAGAAAATTGGAAAATTTAAAAAAACGACTATTTAAGCTTCACGATTGACAGTTGCGGGCTGCAAATGTCATTTAACAGCTGAATTAAGAAAGGGTTTTTCCAAATACCACCCCTAAGAGGTTGAAATGGGGAGTTGAATTTTTTGTGAAACTTTTTATTCTATGGGTCGATCGACTCGTGCGTGTGTCTGTGTGCCTATGTGTCTGTATGTCTGTGTCACATCACACACACACACACACACACACACACACACACACACACACACACACACAATATATATATATATATATATATATATATGTATATATATATATATATATATATATATATATATATATATATATATATATATATATATATATATATATAGTGTGTAGTTTGAAATCTGTTCTTAAAATTCTACGTTTAGGTAGACGAGTATCCGAAAGAAAAAATGTCTTTTAATCTAAATAATAACAATCGTGGAAACCTAAATATATACGAGCCCCGTCCCATCTCTATTGGCCCACCAATAATTTTTCTTTTTAAATAAAATTATGCTAATTCACGGTAAATTTAATTTAAGTATTTATTTTTATTATCATTTGTAACAACATTTTAAACAATTTAAAACATTTTATTGCAACATTTAACTTTAAATTATTTTTTAATTGTTAAAAACAAGGAAAACATACAAAATCCAAAAACCTTTACCACTGTGTGACGTCGCCTTTATTTTTAATTACTGCTTGAATTTTTTTAGGCATCGTACTTATTAAGTTTTGACACTCATCTTGAGTGAAAGTATCCCAAATATTTTGAAGTTTGTGTTTTAATTCGACTACGTTTCTAGCTGGTTGCATTCGTAATCGTTTTTTCATTGTGTGCCAAAGGGTTTCTATTGGTGATAAGTCAGGACTGTTTGCCACCCACTCTAAAAGTGGGATATTATGATCAGAAAGCCATTTTAAAGATTTTCTTGTTGTATGGCAGGCCGCCCCGTCTTGTTGGAACACAAAATATTATTATTCTGCAATAAATCTGTCATTGTTGGAAGTAACGATTTTCTTAAAATCTCTAAATATTTATTGGTGTTCACAATTCCATCAATGAAGTGAAGTTTTCCAACACCTCTAGCAGACATTGAACCCCATACCATAACTGAAGCAGGAAATTTTACTTTCTTTTTTAAACAATCTGAATCGAAAGTTTCATTTTTCTGATGAATAACTCTGCTTCGATTGTCCCCAACACAAACTTCAAAACGAGACTCATCACTCCAATGGACACTATTCCATTCATCACTCGCTCAATTAATGTGACTTTTATCCCATTTAAGCAGGTTTTTCTTTTGTTTTAATGTTAAGAGTTTTCGCCTAAAGAAAATTAGTAAAATTACAAAAAATTTTTTTGGAAAAAGTGGTAATAAAATTACCTTGTAAGATTTAAAACCTAACTTAAGGGCTTCTCTATGGCACGTGAATCTTGAAACACTTCGCCCCACAGCATCGCTCCAAAGAACAGATAATTCACCATAGTTCGAACGCCTGTTTTTTCTAATAATCTTCTTCAATGCCCGTCTATCAGCATCTGATATTTTGGGTTTCGACGCATACCGAGGTTTTGTAGCTATTGTACCCGTTGTTTTATAAACTCGAATGATATTTCTGACAGTAAACTTTGATAAATTAACTAGATCGCCAATTTCCGCGTTTGGTTTTCCCTTTTTAAATAAATTGATAATAATAATTGAGCGAATTTTTTCATCAACAACCTTCCCACGCGTCATTTTTACTAATAGTAAAAAAAAACAAACTTTCTTTTGTTGGACAAAGGCAAAGCCTACTTGATTATTTCAGATATTCAAAGATTCTTAGAAAATAATAAATTCGAGAAAAGCAAATAACTATCTTTTTGTATAAAAATATGTTTTAACAATTAAAAATGATTTAAAGTAAAATGTTGCAATAAAATGTTTTAAATTGTTTAAAATGTTGTTACAAATGATAATAAAAATAAATACTTAAATTAAATTTACCATGAATTAGCATAATTTTATTTAAATAGAAAAAATATTGGTGGGCCAATTGAGATGGGATGGGGCTCATATATATATATATATATATATATATATATATATATATATATATATATATATATATATATATGTATATACATGAATATACATGGCTTATCGCGCAAATCTTTGTCATAACAAAGGACGCAGGTTTCAAATGCTTATGTTAAACAGTAACAAGCTTTATAACAAATCTGTGTTATTTTAAAGCTACAATGAAAAATTCACCGAGAGTATTGTCAGTATAATAATGACAGGATTGGTTTTGACGTATCTTACATTTGGATTTAAATACGTCAAAAGGTAGCGTTAATGTTTAAAATACTCACACATATACTTAAAATATATTTAAAGCAGCAGTATTAATTAAAAATATATGAATCATGTTTATTTTTATAGCATGGTTTTAATTAGTGACTGCTCTCCATACTTGATAATTTAACAATTCATTTGCATAAGTAACGTAACCAAGTTGTAATTTAATTATTGTGGTGAAACAAGTACAAATCACTTTATGGATAAATATTCCAATAAAATTCATTAAATAAGTAAAAAAATTCTTACCTGATGATCTGGCAGGATACTTGAGGTGAACGTATGTAAAATTCTTCAGCGTTGACTTTGGATCAATTGGGCTAAGCATAGTTACGTCGTGTCCTCTTGCTGCTAATTCTGTCAAAAGTGTTTTCCTAAAATTTGATGACTATGGGCTTCGTTATGGAAGATACCAAGAATACGAGCACAATCTATTCCATAAAAAATGAATTGGAAAATAATACAATGTAGTAAAATCATGTTAACACACTTTTCGATAGTCGAAATCTAATGAAATTGACTCAAACAACAGAGGGAGAATCGTTATTCACAGCTAAGGCTCTCAACTTAAAACATTTTCTTCTCCCCACTTTTCATGTCAACTGTTTCCATGCATAATCAAAGTTTCCTCTATCCATTCTTCCGTATTTAGACCTTGAAAAGAAGGTTACGTGAGAAATTAAATTGTGCAGTCAGGCCTAAACTCAGTAATAAACTATTATTATGAAAATTTTTAATTAAATTGGAGAATTAATTCAGTTCCTTGGATAAGCTTTCATTTAAAGTACTTATGTATAGCAGCAATTCAAAGTAGGTCTTTTAAACGTTTTTGTTACTTGCCAAATGTACTGATTGTTAGATTGCAGCCAGTTTACATTCAATCTTGACAGTTGTTCCAAATATTTAATTAAGTCTATTAATACCTAACGTCTAAAATAGCCAGGGATCGCTTAATAATACTGGGCTAGTAGATCAGTGGTAACACAATCTACTTAGCATACGTAGCATACACCGTATGAGGATTTTCCCCCTTGGGGAGGGGATGAAACGCGTTACCTTTTCGTCTTAATGAATTTATGAATATTGATTTTAAGTTAAGTTTGGGTAATTCACTCTCGAACCAAGGGGAAATGAAAAAATCGCTCAAGAAACTTTTGCCATTTTTTCATTTCCTTGGTTCTTGGTTGAATTTGCATAACAATAATATTTCATTCTAAAAATACAATCATAGAAAGCCACCACTTATATATTTAATGAATTGAAGATCCCATATAAAAATTGCGCAATAAAGAATATTTCACTATTTAGCTTCTAAAATTAATTTAGTTTTCATATTTTTGGATTTTCTCACGTATTTATTATGAATATAATTTAAACACTTCATAATTAAGCGTTTAAAAAAACTTTGTGTGCTTGCCAAATATACTGATTGTTAGATCACAGCCAGTTTACATACAAGCTTGACAGTTGTTCCAAATATTTAATTAAGTCTATTAATACCTAACGTCTAAAATGGCCAAGAATCGCTTAATAATACCGAGCTAGTAGATCAGTGGTAACACAATCTGCTTAGCATTCGAGAGGTAATGGGTTCGATTCCGTTACCGTCTATCCCGTATGAGGTTTTTCAGGGGACTTTTCTCATACACATATAGCGTCATGATCATTATCATGCCACTATTTAGGCGTCTGCTGGGGTACTATCTTCCCCTCAGTACTCTAACTCTGCTTCTTCCGATCCTATCCTCACTGCATCTATCCTAAATCCCCATGATTACATAATTAACGTATGTATGTGTGTTGGGTATCCATTACTGCAGTTGAAGTAGCTTGGAAAGCTCAAGCAGCCAACTTTCCCCCTGGGGAGGGGATGAAACGCGTTACTTTTTCCTTTTAATGAATTTATGAATATTAATTTTAAGTTAGATGTGTGCCTTGTGTGTCTCATTGTGAATGAACCTCCCTAAAAGACATTCGTGATGATTCTTTAAATAAGTGTAAATAAATTTTTAATATTACACAATATTTTTGTCGTTTGGGTAATTCACTCTCGAACCAATGGAATTGAAAAAATCGCCCAGGCAAACTCTTGCCATTTTTTCATTTCCTTGGTTCTTGGTTGAATTTGCATAACAATAATGTTTCGTTCTAAAAATACAATCATAGAAAGTCGCACTTATGTATTTAATGAATTAAAGATCCCATATAAAAATTACGCAATAAAGAATATTTAACTATTTAACTTCTTAAATAAATTTAGTTTTCGTACTTTTGTATTTTCTCACCTATTTATTATGAATATAATCCAAACAGTTCATAATTAAGCGTTTAAAAAACGTTGTGTACTTACCAAATATACTGATTGTTAGATCACAGCCAGTTTACATACAAGCTTGACAGTTGTTCCAAATATTTAATTAAGTCTATTAATACCTAACGTCTAAAATTGCCAGGAATCGCTTAATAATAAAGAGCTAGTAGATCAGTGGTAACAGAATCTGCTTAGCATTCGAGAGGCAATCGGTTTGAGGATTTTTCAGGGGACTATTCTCATACACATATAGCGACATGATCATTATCATGCCACTATTTAGGCGTCTGCTGGGGTACTAACTTCCCCATCAGTATTCTAACTCTGCTTCTTCCGATCCTATTCTCACTGCATCTATCCTAAATCCCCCCATGCATTCATAATTAACGTATGTGTGTGCGTGCGTGCGTGCGTGCGTGCGTGCTGTGCGTGTGCTGTGCGTGTATGCGTGTGCTGTGTGCGTGTGCGTGTGTGCGTGTGTGCGTGTGCGTGTGCGTGTGTGCGTGTGCGTGTGTGTGTGTGTGTGTGTGCGTGTGTGCGTGTTGCGTGTGTGTGTGCGTGTGCAGTGTGCGTGTGCGTGTCGTGTGTGCGTGTGTGTGCGTGCGTGCGTGCGTGCGTGCGTGGTGTGTGTGCTGTGTGCGTGTGTGCGTGTGTGAGTGTGTGAGTGTGTGCGTCTGTGCGTCTGTGCGTCTGTGCGTCTGTGCGTCTGTGCGTCTGTGCGTCTGTGCGTCTGTGCGTCTGTGTGCCTGTGCGTCTGTGCGTCTGTGCGTCTGTGCGTGTGTGCGTGTGTGCGTCTGTGCGTCTGTGAGTCTGTGCGTCTGTGCGTCTGTGCGTCTGTGCGTCTGTGCGTCTGTGCGTCTGTGCGTCTGTGCGTCTGTGCGCCTGTGCGTCTGTGCGTCTGTGCGTCTGTGCGTCTGTGCGTCTGTGCGTGCGTGCGTGCGTGCGTGCGTGCTCGCGTGCTTGCGTGCTCGCGTGCTCGCGTGCTCGCGTGCTCGCGTGCGTGCGTGCGCGCGTGCGTGCGTGCGTGCGGTGCGGGTGCGGGAGCGCGTGGGCGTGTGTGTGTGCGTGTGCGTGTGCGTGCGCGTGCGTGTGTGTGTGTGTGTGTAGGGTACCCATTACTGCGGCTGAAGTAGCTTGGAAATCTCAAGCAGCCAAATCTCTCCCTGGGGAGGGAATAAAACGCGTTACCTTTTCCTCTTAATCAAATTATGAATATTGATTTTGAGTTGGGCGTGTGTATTGTGTATCTCGTTGTGAATTTAACTTCCCTAAAATACATTCGTGATGAATTTTTAAATTTAAATGCATTTTTAATATCACTCAATATTTTTGTCGTTTGGGCAATTCACTCTTGAACCAATGTAAATTGAAAAAATCGCTCAAGCACACTCGTGCCATTTTTTCATTCCCTTGGTTCTTGATTGAATTTGCATAACTACTTTTCGTTCTAAAAATACAATCATAAAAAGTCACCACTTATGTATTTAATGAATTAAAGATCCCATTTAAAGATTGCGCAATACAGAATATTTAACTATTTAACTTCTAAAATTAATTTAGTTTTTATATTTTTGCATTTTCTCACGTATTTATTATGAATATAATCCAGACACTTCATAATTCAGCGTTTAAAAAAACATTATGACCTGTTTTATGTGTTTGTAATGCATAGAGACCTTCATTTTAGATTACGGGTTGTTATGCTTGTAGTTATGTCATCTAGGTGTGAAAAAACGTACAGCGTAGACATTGTTACCAATCAATATAAGGTTTGAAAATTTAGTATCGCGTTTAGAAATTAATAGTTTGTTATGTATTTATACGTTCAGAAATTAACAAATGATAGTTTAACAGTATATTACATTTTTTACATTCGTCTATATACTTTCAATCTCAAAAAATAAAAATAATCTTGTAGTATGTATGGTATTTATTAACAAACTTATACTTAAAAAACACTCCATATTGCATTGTCAAGTTAATGTAATTGAAACGATATGATTGAAGGGTTAAATGACGATCATAAAATAAAATTTGCTAGAACAAAAATAGTTATTTATTTTTTTTTTTATGATTGTGGACCTGAACAGGTTAAATTAGGCCTATCGTACTAAAGCACTCAGGAACACTTAGGAGGATGGATAGAGGGATAACGAATTTCCAATAGATGCCTATGAACAGCTACCTTAAATTTTCTCATTTCATAAGTGAGAGGAAAGCAGGAACTAGGGAGATCATTCCAGAGTTTAGAAGCCGTGTAGTAAAATGTGGATTGCGCCCGTTTGGTACGACAAGTGGAGATTTGTACTGCATACTGATGATGTGAATGAGCGAACCGAGTGTTTCTCGCAAAGATAGCCCGAGATGGTATCAAAGAATAGAATTCAGCAGCACAATAGCCGTTGTAATAACGATAATACAAAGAAAGAAGTGAAACCATCCTTCTATGCTCAAGGGACTGTATGTGAGAAGTTAAGGACGGGTCATTTATAAGCCTAATCGCTCTCTTTTGAATATGACCAACGATGTCGAGAGCGTATTGGGGAGCACTAACCCAGAGGTGAGAATTATATTCCAGATGAGGCCGAATTTGGGCCTTATACAGCAAAAGGAGTTGTCGAGAGGTAAAGTACTGCTTAGATCTGTACAAAAAGCCTATTTTACGAGCAGCTGTTTTAGTAGCTGACTGAAGATGGTCAACGCATGAGAGATTTGAAGATACAGTCATACCCAACAGAGTAATAGGGTCTGAAAGCTTAAGAACTGAGCCATTCATTACAACAGGAAATGATCGATCTTGTTTGGCGGACATAAGGCAACACTGAGTTTTGTTAGCATTAAATTTAACTAGATTATTGCTTCCCCATTCGAGAATACGTTGAATGTCTTTGTTGATTGAATTTGCCATTTCAGCTTTAATTTCTTGACATAGAAGGTGGATTATCACTATGAGTCGACTGAGATGAACTACAGTGAAGAGTGCTATCGTCAGCAAAGCAATGGATGAGGTTAGCTGTTGAAGAAATAAGGTCATTTATTTACAGCAGAAAAAGTGTAGGCGCTATAACGGATCCCTGTGGTACGCCCGCGTTAATGCTAACTTCTTTTGAAAAAAAGCCATCAACTACGACACGTATTCGTCTTTTATCAAGGAAACTAGAAACCCAGTTGATGAGCGTATCATTTAACCCAAACGAGGTGAGTTTGGCAAGTAAACACTTATGCCAAACTTGGTCAAATGCCTTTGAGATATCCAAAGCGACTACAACTGTTTCACCGGACTGCTTTACTGTATTGTTCCAAACCTGGGTCACATATGAAAGAAGATCGCCTGTTGAACGACTTTGCATAAACCCATATTGGTGGTCACTAAGGAGTTCGTTAGTTTCAAGGAACGTGAGCAGTTGCTGATTGATTGCTTTTTCCATGATTTTAGACAAAATGGAAGTGATGGCAATTGGTCGGTAATTTGAGGAATCGGTCTTATCGCCTTTTTAATAGATTGAACATTTGCTAAGTTCCATGATGAAGGAAATTCCCCAGAAGACATAGAGATCGTATAGAGCTTAGATAGGACTGGTACTAGTTCGGGGGAACCTTTCTATTTCTATTTCTATTTCTATTTCTATTTCTATTTCTATTTCTATTTCTATTTCTATTTCTATTTCTATTTCTATTTCTATTTCTATTTCTATTTCTATTTCTATTTCTATTTCTATTTCTATTTCTATTTCTATTTCTATTTCTATTTCTATTTCTATTTCTATTTCTATTTCTATTTCTATTTCTTCTATTTCTATTTCTATTTCTATTTCTTTTCTATTTCTATTTCTATTTCTATTTCTATTTCTATTTCTATTTCTATTTCTATTTCTATTTCTATTTCTATTTCTATTTCTATTTCTATTTCTATTTCTATTTCTATTTCTGATTTCTATTTCTATTCTATTCTATTCTATTCCTATTCCTGTTCCTATTCCTATTCCTATTCCTATTCCTATTCCTATTCCTATTCCTATTCTATTCCTATTCCTATTCTTTCCTATTCCTGTTCCTATTCCTATTCTATTCCTGTTCCTATTCCTATTCCTATTCCTTTCTATTCCTGTTCCTATTCCTATTCCTATTCCTATTCCTATTCCTATTCCTATTCCTGTTCTATTCCTATTCCTGATTCCTGTTCCTATTCCTGTTCCTATTCCTGTTCCTGTTCCTGTTCTATTCCTGTTCTATTCCTATTCCTGTTCCTATTCTATTCTATTCCTATTCCTATTCCTATTCTATTCCTATTCCTGTTCCTATTCTATTCCTATTCCTATTCCTATTCCTATTCCTGTTCTTTCTATTCCTATTCCTATTCTATTCTATTCTATTCCTATTCTATTCTGTTCCTATTCCTGTTCCTGTTCCTATTCCTATTCCTGTTCCTATTCCTGTTCCTATTCCTATTCCTATTCCTATTCCTATTCCTATTCTTTCCTATTCTATTCCTATTCTATTCCTATTCCTATTCCTATTCTATTCCTATTCTATTCCTATTCTATTCTATCTTTCTATTTCTATTTCTATTTCTATTTCTATTTCTATTTCTATTTCTATTTCTATTTCTATTTCTATTTCTATTTCTATTTCTATTTCTATTTCTATTTCTATTTCTATTTCTATTTCTATTTCTATTTCTATTTCTATTTCTATTTCTATTTCTATTTCTATTTCTATTTCTATTTCTATTTCTATTTCTATTTCTATTTCTATTTCTTTTCCTTTTTTTTGTTTGTTATATACGCGTCGACATCTGTGGTCATTGGCGCTTCTGTTGGTGCTTTATATATGTTTTAACAAATTTGTGTTTCTAAGGAAGGCTATTAGTTTTTTTATTTCCTCTGGGTCATTACTCAGTATAGTTTCCAACCTCTGCTTGAGTCCATTACGTTGTCGTTCATTGTGAAAAAGGGGACATTCCATTAGCAAGTGACTTACTGTTATGGACACATTACATTCATTGCATCTAGTTGGGTCGCTTCCGCTAAGGTAATGTTCCGATGTAATCTTAGTGTGTCCTATTCGCAGTCTGGTAAGCGGAACGTGTTCCTCTCGTGTTATATTTTTAGGGTTCTTCCAAGGTAATACCGATTGTTTTACCTGTCTAAGAAGTGCGTCTGATTCATCCCACTCTCTTTGCCACTTTTTAATAACTGTAGTAATTAGTTGTTTCGCAATATCTTCATACGTGTATAAATTTACTTCTATTGCGCCTTCCTTTTCGGCTGCGTTAACTGCAGCTTCGTACGCTTTACACATACTGTCTAGTTGTTTGTAATCAGTCACTATCATAAAAGTAATCTGCTTTGGGGATTTATATATTTCCTGTAGCAACGAGAGGATGAGTTGAGCAATAGAACATGTTGTAAATCTGTTCATAACGCATTGAATGGCAGTTGTGGATTTACTTACAATGAGGTACCTTGCAGTTTGGCGGCATGTGCAACAATACAGTAGTGCTTGGTACATCGAATACATTTCTGCCTTAATTTCCGAGCTTTCTGGAGGGAGAGACCAAGAATGGGGATTATTGTCTATATAAATTGCACTACCGTCACCTCTCTTAGTTTTGACTCCTAGTGTATATATTACTGTTTTATTTGTAAATTGACTTATATTGATTTTATGTAATGAGTTATCAACTTTTATTAAAGTAGGTAACCTTAATATCCATAGTGCTGCTTCTAGGTTATTAGACTTTAAGGGTGTAGGTAGGCTCATCTGGTATTTATCAAGCAGCTCGTGTGCTCGAATTCTAACTGGCCTAGTTATTGTGGGGTGTTCTACATATGTGTACTCTTTTTTGAACAAAATGTTGCAGTTTGGATGTGACGGTTGAGCTTTTATGCGTGCGAGATAGCAGAGGATAGATAGTCTCTCTCTCCTCTTCGAAAGAGATGGAAATCCTGAGTCTACGAGTATGCTTTTAATGGGGCTGGTATAAAAGGCTCCCGTGCAATATCTGAGTCCTAAGTGGTATATACTGTTGAGGCGATCGAGGGTGCTTTTCCTAGCGGAAGCGTATACTATAGAACCATAGTCAATTCGACTCAAGATAATTGCTTTATACACCTTCAGGAGTGTTTCCCTATCTGCACCCCATTTGGTATTAGTCAAACATCGTAAAAGGTTTAGGGTACGACGGCATTTAAGTCTAAGGTCATTTATATGTAGGTGCCATCGCAGGGCCGCATCAAAATTTACTCCCAAGAACCGAACATTTTGTAGGCACTTTATGCGGGTGTCACCTATGAAGATTTTAGGGTCAGCGTGAGGGCGCCTGAGTCTGCAGAAGTGAATACAGACTGTTTTCTCCTGGGAGAGCCTATATCCAACACTGTTCAAATTTCTTAGTATGATGTTTACTGCTAATTGTAGTCTTGAGTTCATTTGAGGTATTGTTTGACTTTTAAAGTATATACATAAATCATCTACATATACACAATTTCTTGAGGCAGATTTGATAATATGTTATTAATGGCTACTGCAAATGAGTAACACTCAACGTCGATCCCTGGGGCACCATTTTCAAGATTACAGGACGACGACAAGGTATTCGCTATTCTTACCCTAAAACTACGATTTGATAGAAAGGCACTGATAACTCTGGGAAGGTTACCACGGATGCCCCAACTATACAAATTCTTTAATATGCCATACCTCCAGGCCATGTCATAGGCCTTTTGTATGTCAAAAAACACTGCTACCAAGTGAGATCTTTCCTATACGAGTCCTGTATAGCGTTCTCTAGCTGAACCATGCAGTCTATGGTGGACCTCCTTTACGGAAACCATATTGATGTGGAGTAAGTAAGTTTCTGTTTTCGAGAACGTATACTAGTCTGAAATTAATCATTTTTTCAAAAATTTTTCTGAAGCAGCAGGTAAGACTAATTGGCCTATAACTATTGGGGTTCGTAGGATCTTTATTGTCTTTTAGTATGGGAACTATTGTAGCTTCTCTCCATGCATTGGGGTATATACCATCCGACCATATGTGGTTATATATATTTAAGAGAAACGTTTTTAGTCCATGGGTTAGATGCTTTATAAAATCATAGTTAATGTTATCTGGACCCACTGCAGATGATTTGACATTTTTTATTGCATGATTTAATTCACACATGGAAAAAGGTAAATTATACTCTAACGTGTGGTCCGTGGCAAAATCTCGTTCAATTTCTCTCTGTGCCTTGGTTAACAAGAAGGATCTATCGTAATTGACAGTCCTGCTAGCTGCTTCAAAATGAGTGGCCATTGTTTCACAAATATCAGAGGTCGCGGTGATGGATGTATTGTCTACAATTAGTTGTGTAATGCATGTACTTCGACCAGTGCCACTTACAGCTTTAACCTTCCTCCAAGTTTCAGTGGTTGATGAACTAGAGGTAAGTGTGTTCACATACTGTTTCCACGACTGTCTTTTACTTTCGAGTATTATTCGTCGTGCGATAGCTCTCATCTTTTTGAAGCGAACTAGATTTGTCGGTGTTGGATTTCTGCAGAATCGGTTAAAAGCTTGTTTTTTGTTTTTGATGGCAGATGCTACTTTGGTACACCACCAAGGCACTCCACATTTGTCGGTTTTTCCTCTACTTTCCGGAACTGACTTAGAGGCAGCGTGTAGTACAGAAGAGACCAAAAAGGAGATGTCATCTTCTACGGAGTGTGATGTGAGGGAGGATGGAAGGAATTCTTCCTAAAGTGACCAATTTGCTTTATCTATAATCCATCTTCTAAGAAAAGGACCATGCTCCTCCTTCTGGCAGTTGTGTGAGATAATGATGGGGAAGTGATCACTGTCGTATAGATGGTCCGCGGTTTTCCAGGTGAGTCGTGGCGCTACGGTAGGAGTGACCAACGTTAAATCCACCGCTGAGAAATTGCCTCCTCGAGCAGTAAGGTGGGTTACTGATCCAGTGTTTAATAAAAATAATTCCTCTTGTTCAATAAAGGTTTCAACAAGATCGCCTCTGGTATCTTTCCTACCGGATCCCCAAAGATGACTGTTTGCGTTGAAGTCACCTAGTAGGATAAAAGGTGCAGGAAGCTGCTTGATGAGTTGAGCTAAATCTTGTAGGTCCCAATTAAACTCAGGTAGGTAGATATTACATATAGTAAGCTCTGTGGGATAGGTTATGCGAACCGCTACTGCTTGAAGTGAAGATTCAAGATTTATAATAGTTGTTTTAATACCACTTTTAATAAATATTGCAACGCCTCCAGAGGCGCGGACGTGGTGTAAAAAGTCCTTCCTATGGATTGAGAAACCTTTCAGTTCATAAGGTTGGTCTGCCCTTAAATGCGTCTCCTGTAGACAGATACATAATGGAGAAAAATCCCTTATTAATAGTTTTAAATTGCAGTACCGGTTAGTTATGCCATTACAGTTCCATTGCAGTATAAAAGTATCCATTTTAAGTTTTAGGATTATTGAATACATTGCGAGCTGTAAGGGATACGACAAATATTGTATAAATAAAACAAAACAAATAAAGATAAAATGACTAGATAAACAAATATAAAAAAAAACACTAAACAGATAAAACGATAAAATGACTAGATAAGTGTATATAAGTATCACAGTTAGACTATTACTTTAATGTAATGTTAATGACTAGATTTTAATTAGGTGGTTTCCGGGGTTTACCCTTCGGCCAACCTTTTCCCCTTTTTCTAAGATTTTCTCTCTCTTTACTTGTTAAGGAAGACAGAGTCACCTACATCACTGGAGGAGTAGATGTCATCCGCGCCTCTTTTTTTGACATCTGATGCGTATTTCTATTTCTATTTCTATTTCTATTTCTATTTCTATTTCTATTCCTATTTCTATTTCTATTTCTGTTCCTGTTCCTGTTCCTGTTCCTGTTCCTGTTCCTGTTCCTGTTCCTGTTCCTGTTCCTGTTCCTGTTCCTGTTCCTGTTCCTGTTCCTGTTCCTGTTCCTGTTCCTGTTCCTGTTCCTGTTCCTGTTCCTGTTCCTGTTCCTGCTCCTGCTCCTGCTCCTGCTCCTGCTCCTGCTCCTACTCCTACTCCTACTCCTACTCCTACTCCTACCCCTACCCCTACCCCTACTCCTACCCCTACTCCTACTCCTACTCCTACTCCTACTCCTGCGCCTCCTCCTGCTCCTGCTCCTGCTCCCTCCTGCTCCGCTCCCCCCCTCCCCCTTTGTTCCTGTTCCGTTCCAGTTCCAGTTCCAGTTCCTGTTCCGTTCCGTTCCTGCTCCCCCTGCCCTCCCTCCCCCTCCCACTCCCCTCCCCTCCCCTCCCCTCCACTCCCATCATACTCATACTCACATACTCCTACTCCTACTCCTATTATTCTATTCCTATTCCTATTCTATTCTATTCTTTCCTATTCCTATTCCTATCCTTTCCTATTCTATTCTATTCCTATTTATTCCTATTCCTATTCCTATTATTCTATTCTATTCCTATTCCTGTCTATTCCTATTCTACTTCTACTTCACTTCTACTTCTATTCTACTTCTATTCTACTTCTACTTCTTTACTTCTATTCTTCTCTCTTCTACTTCTACTTCATTTCATTTCTTTTCTTTATTTCTTTTCTATTTCTTTTCTATTTCTTTTCTATTTCATTTCATTTCTATTTCTATTTCTTTTCTATTTCTATTTCTGTTTTTATTTGTATTATAAGTAAAGAAAAGTACTTTTCTTTAAGAATAATACATAAAATTTTTTTGGACACTAAATGGAAATAGATTACGTTTTATGAAAAATTATTTAAAATATACATGACAAGCGTGAGAATCAAATTGCGCACTGCATAAACTAAAAAAAAAGGTTAACAACGATTCTGTCAAGTGTTATCGCGTGAAAATGGAAATAAATAATAAAAATCACCCTGAAATATCGGCATTAGCGCTTGAAGTTGTGGCTAGTTTATTACCGTTGAAATCACGAGATAAATATGACAAGACCTGCAATATTTTCAATTCTTGGAATACTTCAAGACTGAAATTTTCCACGCTGTGCTCGACATATTCCATGTTGAAAAGTACGTTGTGAGTGAAAGAAAACGTCGATAGATCAAATTATGGGAAGTTATAGTTATATCTAAAGCGCCAAAATTAGGGATATGAAGCAAAAATATCAAAATTCTATCGCAGGATGATTTTTGACAGAAACGCCTGTCGAAATTTTCGGTCTGTATGGGGCATGTCGTAGTGATGAGATAAGAAAGTTAAATGTGAAGGATATCGGTTCTATTTTGGTTGTCACCCTCCATTACACTAAGAGAAAGAAGAAGCATATATTTACCGTTATGATGGAAATGAAAGGAATTAATGAGATTCAGTTGTACAGGAGATGTAAACTTGCGTCCAAAACATATCAATCACTCAAGAATGTTCATACTTTATATGAACAATAAATGTACAGGGCAACCTGTGGGGATCCACAGTTTCTGCAAGATGCCGAAGAAAATTGCCCATTATTTGAAATTACCCAACCCAGACGGTAACATTGGACACTGCTGAGGGTGGAGCGGACATCAGGAGGCTCAAAAATCATGGAGGATCAAACACGACTCCAGAAGAATATATAGACGAAAGCATTAACACTAAAATGGCTACTTCGAACATGATTTTTAATCATGTCAAGCAGTGGATACCAGAATCCATCCGTCCTAAAACGTACTGAACTACAGTTGGCTCCTGCATGTAGCATTCATCATTTTCTACGTCAAATGGAGGAGTTAAGCAGGAAATTCTATCAAAATCGTTACTATCATTTAATGATTTACAGTTAAAACATTGTACAAGCATAAGTTTTTCTAACGTTTAATATTTATTCCAATAAATAATTAATAATTCTTTGTAAAGAAATGGTTACTGTAAAGAAATAGTTGCCATAAAGAAAAGAGATACTTTTCTTTACGCTTTGTAATAAGGAAATATGGTCTATTTTCATTGAACTTTTATTGATTGACAGTTACGGATACTTCACATAACCAGGTATATAAAAAATTATCGACACCAATTTTTCCTAAAAAGTTTTGTCACCACTGTTTGGAATATACTAAACAATAATAAACAAAAATAACGTCATTACAAATGAGTATAATTCCGAGTAAACATGATTAAACCACGCTAGCGCCGTGTAGTGCTTGTTGAAATAAGCGGTGTGCCGACTGAATACAATGGGGATGGGCTGGTTCGAGATAAGACGTAAGACGTAAAGTGGTTAAAATTTGCCTTCAATGACCTTGCACTTATCCTAAAACAAATCTAAAAAATGGAGATAGATGTCCTATAAACGTGACCACAATCTAAACTTGAAAATTATTTTAAACTGAAATGTTAAATTTATACTCTTTAACCTTATTCGTAATGAAAGGTATAATTACAAATTAACTTCAGTGTATACTTATCACAATATTACCTTTTTAAATACTTAAAAATACGCTCCACAAATAGAACTTATACGGACTCATTGAAGTATCCTACACAGAACATACAAAAGTAGAAATTATACGAATTACAATGGAAGGTAAGAAATAAAGATTCGAAATACTATTAATTGTTTTGCAGTACTATGCAGATATAAACTTAAAATTAAATTAAAATGATTTCAATTATATACATTTTAAATAGTAAGTAAAGCTTCATTTTCAAATAATGAATCAATAGTGTTATGCTAATAATTAGTGGGTACATCAAATTATAGGAAATATGGTACCTAATTTAGTAACAAAGAGATTAAAACGTGTAAGAAACCGCTGCAAATTGTATCAATTAACTTTACAAAAAATATATAAGAATGCTTTTCGATCACAAATTTGATTTTATATCTAATACCAATTTCAAAAAAATCGAGTGGACGGGTTCCAAACTCGAGTTTTTGGAAATATTTCGAAAATAACATTTTCGAAAGATTCGCAAAAAACCCTTTGTGAGAAATTTTGTTTCCTATCTAATGGTGTTTTCACTTTTTGAATATGTTAAGTAGTTCCGCAGATATTTGGAAAAACCCAGTTTTTTAAAGTGGCAATTTTTTGCTATCTTGTAATCCGTTTGTTGTGCAGAAAAATTATAGGAGCAAAAAATACTCACAATTATATTAATAATCACATATTAAAAGAACAACAATCTAAAAAAATAAAAATTTGCAAAAGGGGTACTTACCCCCCAATTCTACCCCTTACCCCATACCCCACTGACCCCAAACCAATCGATCGCTTTGGATAGTTGACATCTATATGTTTGCCAAATTTCAAGTTGATATGTCAAGTCCTTCCAAAGTTATGGAGCACACACTCACACACACACACACACAGACAAGATTTTGTTTTTGGACGTTTTAGAATATCTTAAAGCGATTAAACAGATAAAAATTTTTCAAAATTTTGTTAGCGGTACAGTACTTCTCATCCGTTGGATATGGAAGTAATTATAATTTTTAGTATACTGTAATATACGATTGAAAAACACTAGTAACTGTGATATGTTATATTTGGACTGCTGACTGCACATAATCGTTTCCGTTGATTGATGTCTAGGTTTTATATTAAACTATACGTGTATAATTTTTACGTCGCGTTAAAACTTGAAAATTTGGAGTCCTAATCGAATTAAAATTTTTGAACGCTCTAGTAAGTTGTTTCTTATGAGTGTACGTAAGTAGAGAAGAAAAAGTTGCGTTTTAAGTGCAGTTTATTGCTTGAAATTTGAGTAGGTCGCTTTTAGGACCATTTTTAATATTTTTGATAAATTAATAAATGCAAAAGATAAAGTACCTCTTGTAAAACGCAATCACGTTTTCAAAAATATTAATTTCGATTTGGAACTACGGGCAAATTAAAAAATTTAAAAGCGCGTCATTTTCAGGATTTATTTTCAGCCCTACCCTCTACCCCACACCCTTGAGCTTGACATCGACCTAGTTAACTTGTGCTTTGTATTGGTGTCGGGTAGAAATCTTCATCGAAGTCTCTGACGTAGACCTCACTGTGGTCTCCATTTGCTTTCCGGTTCTGTGAAGAATAAATACAATTTAAACATTTTTTTTTTATTTCAAGACATTAAATCTTAACTTAGTGTATAATGTTGTTGAGGCAACGACCTCAGAGGATATGAAGACTGCGGTATTTGCTAGTTTACATTACTGTGATAAAATATACAGGTTAGGTAAATTCTTTTGGTTACGGTTTGCAACTTATTATTGAAGTTATTGAAGCGATTCCGATGTTAACAACGGACTCATGGACAACGGTGGTGGTAACGCTGTTGTTCTGCAAAGAAAACGTTTTCTTATAATTGCTTTGAATTGGTGGTTCAAATAAATTTATCTCACCCTCCATGTCCCGTATTAACGATTTGAGGGTACACGTTGCTCAGTAAAGCCAATTACTCAAATTAGTAATCTATATAATATATGGTAGATACACAATCGTACAAATTCTATACATATTATAATTACCTAACTTCCTCGTGGCTCGACTCATCGTCGCAATGTATTGTTATCACACTATATACTGAGTTCAATAAAGGCTGTTTATTAGCCTCCTGAGCTTCTTCACTTTTT
Source organism: Vesta saturnalis (assembly GCA_036346205.1). Classification (NCBI taxonomy): domain Eukaryota; kingdom Metazoa; phylum Arthropoda; class Insecta; order Coleoptera; family Lampyridae; genus Vesta; species Vesta saturnalis. Next base: position 5,677,791 of record JARFJB010001218.1, on the reverse strand, counting down.
ACATTTTTTCGCTCACAAACTTTTGTATTCTTTGGGCTTTTGTTTTATTAATGATAATTTTGATTGTTTCTTAATAGTTGCCATGTTATTCTCGGCAAAGCACTGATACATAACCAATGTAAATGTTTTCACTATTCATTAGAAATGTTTGTTGTTGAAACATTTTTGAGTGAGAGGGAGAGAGTACTTTTCCAGAAAATGAGAAAAAATGCAACGTAGCGTTTAGCTGCTTGAATGCCCCGGTACTTTGTTACCAAGTACAAAATATTTAAAGAGTGCTATAATGGATATATCATCAACTCAAAATATTAATGTGACCTTGGAAGATATCCCAATCAGCAAGCAAATATTAAACAAATATTTTTTTAAATGTTTTCGAAATATTGTGCATATCTTTTAGCTCAAAAACGTTATTAAAATGTAAATAAAATATTTGTCAAAATATTTTTAAAACGTTGAATATATGTTAGAAAAATACTCTTTAAATGTTGAAAAATGTCTGTTAGAATGTTGGAAAAATCAGCAAGCAATGTAAAAAAATTATTCTTTTAATGTTTTTGAAATATTACAGTTAGGTTGTTATAAACGTTGTAAGAACCTATTAGTGGCGAAAAACACGTTGGTACCGCAATATTTCAAATACATTATTAAAATTTAAGTAAAATAGTTATCAAAATATTTTTAAAACGTTGAAAATATGTCTAAAAAATATTTATAAAGAGATTTTTAAAATAATGATAATGTCTGCAAAATGCCTCAAAGCATATTTTTAAAATGTTGAAAAAGTGCCTGAAAAAATATCTTTTAATAAGGAAAACAAACATTATCATTATAAAATAGTTTATAATGCTTCTTTATCTAATTCGCGTACTCGCTTTGCCTCTGCTACTTTTGCTTTACAAAGTTTTAAAAAAGTTAAAAAAAACGCTTGCCTGTTTATAATACCTTTTACAACGAGCTGGCGATTGGCCTAGCCATAATTGAAGGGATTTAACTATTTCTTGTCTGCATTGATTAGGACACTTTTTTTGGTACAGGTTCTGAAACATAATAAAAATTGTTATAGCTATGACACTTTTGGTATATATATATATATATATATATATATATATTATATATATATATATATATATATATGTATTATATATATATATATATATATATATATATATATATATATATATATATATATATGGGGTGTTCTTTGCCAAAAAGGCCACACCCTGCCCACTTTTGCTCCAAATATAATGCTCCAAAAGGGCTTAACATTTTCGTTGAAATGTCTATTTTTCCATGCCGTACGACGTTTTTGAAAATTCAAAATGGCGGACCCAGAATCGCGACTAGAATAAAAAAGCCATTAAATAGCATGACAATATTATGCAACAAATTTTTTTTTTGAGTGCTAATAGTCATTTTCCATGTATTTTGGCCTGTTAACACGAATTTGCTGTCCAAATTTGGGTAGCGCGTCACGATTTTTAGAAAAATGGCCTCAAAGTTGTAAGAACAGCATTTTTTATGGTTTTCGTGACGTAGCACGGCAGCAAAATTTTTCCTCAATTTCATTAATGCCACGCGAAAGTACCAACTTTTAGCTTTAAAGTACCTTGTGTTACGTTTCGGTATGATTATTGGTTTCTAAGATATAGCTAGAATTATAAACACCTGTTGCGCGCTGGAATGGTTCTGTTTGATGGTCCACCAATTCCAGACTAACTGACACGCATTTTCCCGTGCTTACCACTACCTAGGATGAACGACGTCGACGTGGCGGGGCTTTTATCCCTTTGGGGTGCTTGATTTACGCGAGTCCCCTTACCTCTCCGCTTGGAGTGCTTGATTTACGTCAGCCCCCTTGTCTTTCACGCTTGGGGTGCTTAGTTTACGTGAGTTTACCTCTTACGTGTGTGCGTGTGTGTATGTGTGTATGTGCGTGAGTGCGCGCCTGTGCGTGTTTGTCTGTGGTTGGGTGGGTGTTTCATGAAATATTTTTTTATTTTAATTCTTTATTCCTTGTTTTTCCAGCATAACTGCCATAACGTTCCATTTGTATCATTGGAGTACCTTTTGATTAGTACATTGTTCTCGCCTTCAACTATAAACGCATGATTCTTAAGAATTTGAGGTACAGGCTGAGTAATTTTAAATTTCTTCTTATCCTCTCATGATCAGTTTTCTTAAAATAAAAAACCTTCATGTTCTTGAAATATTTTCTAGTCCAATTAAAAAGAAATTGAAGTGTTAGTATTGCATCGTGTGCAACAAGACTTGATTTATATGCCTTTCTTTTAAACGTAGCACCGATGCCAACGTAACCACTTTAACAGTGAGCAGTTGCACTATAATGCTACTCTGCTTGAACATTGATATCCTCTTTATGGTGAAATAAGTTAGCAATCTGAAATTTATTTTTAAAATGCTGTTTCGCCCCATCAGTCGTGTATATTATTTTTTAAGGTTTTTGACATATTTTTTGATCTCCGGTATTAATGATTGTACTTATGCTTTAATTCGGAATTTTCTTTATAATAGCAAATAACTAAAAACACAGTGCACTGGTCATTGTAGGAATGGAATGCTTATGAAGCATCTCTACGAATAGTTTTCAGAGAAGTCAAATATCACAATTACGTCTTCACCTTCGCCAAGATTCTGTTTTTTTTTTCTGAAATAAAAAACGTTTGTTGTTTGACAATAAATGAATCAGGTTTCAGGATTTGTAACCTATTACGTAGCTCTTTGATTAACTCGAGTTGATCGATCGGTACCGGTCGACGAAGAACATTGGACATGAGAAAAACATAAATCGTGCAATAGTTCAGATAGTTTTTGTAGAAAGCTCATAATTTCATTCAAACATTCTTTATAACTTGATATTTTCGTGGATTGTAAACACAAACGGAGTGTGTTTCAGAAGCACCTGCAAGTATCCAATTCTAGGTCAAAGTTTAGCAAATGTACTAAAGCCAATATCATATTTTAGTAGGTTTCTTTAAATGTGACATGCAGTTCTTTCAAATTTAACAGTAAAAGAGGTTTCTGGAATTTTTTCCGTTCACCCTCAATCAAGGAAATGCCATTAGAGGCTAAATTTTTTTGTACAGAGCATTCTTGATGGTCCTAATCACTCCCCCCTCTCTCAATCTCACTCACTCTCACTCTGGGGTGACATAGTCTTCACAGATGTGACTCAAGGTCAATTCGTCCTGTTGGAAGAGCACTGTCAAATTGGCGTTGTCTCTAATCAGCTGTTTGGGGATTTTATAGCTTTACGAACTTGAGTTATACGTTTCATCGACGCTAGTCTGTTACCATCCATCGGTAACAGGTAAGAAATAACCGGTAAGCCGATAAACAGGTCTGTTGTAAAGGTGGTCTGTTTTAAACAGGTCTGCTTTGTATATTGTTTAAACGGGGGTTGTTTACTTGTGCGCTGTTCGTTTCCAAATGACGTCTGAATGTTACTACTACGGCGTTATACTGATCGAAGCCTTTCCAAAATCGGCCGTTTTGTACTTCGGCATCACAATGAATTCATATCGATTTCGCCAGTTTTCTGAGCACATCTCTCGAAAAAATTGCATGCTTATTATTGGGGCGACGTGATCTTCATAGATGTGAGCACTATCAAATTGCTGTTTGGGAATTTTGTATAGGTTTGACTCATGTAGAAACAGTCAATGCTATTATGACGTCCCATTGAAAAGTATGCTCTAATATGATCTTGTTTTTCGCAAGCGATATCATCAAATATAAAAACCTAATTGGATTTTGCCTCGCTCGGTTCCATAATATCACCATTATCGCTGAAGCGATAATAACCGATATATTTACTTTTGAACTTATTCATTCATAACAAAAACTTGTAATAATAATAACCGATATCTTTCATGGGATCTAACATTTCCCCCAAGAGTTGATATTTTTCTTGATTCAACGATTTCGAGTAGACATACACGTGTTTGAAACGAAAATCGTTCGGCTCTGTTAGAAGACTGAGCATAGCGTTTGTTTTCCCACAATTGGAAGGACCACAGATTATAGCACGTACGTTACTTTCTATTCCGTTTCGTCTCGCTATTTGCACCTCGGGCCAAATCATCGAGATTTCCAATAGGTAGTTTTTGAGTTTGAACCACTAATCACATGTGTTTGTTGTTGATGAGTCCCACATAAAACTGCACAACTTGAAATATTTATACATCTAATATTACAATAAATTGTTATAACATATTACAGTTTCTTCACTTCTCCCGTCAGAGGATTGTATTGTACCATGGCATGATGTAGTATGAGGCAATAGGCAACGATACCGGCTTCAATCGTCTCCAACGCTTCCGTTTCAAGTTTTACATATACCGTCGAGTATTTGAGCAATCCATTACGAACAATGGACATGTCTTGAATTGCGAATAGTCAAACAATGCACCCTGATGTTCACGATTGTTGCTGGTGTAATAGTCTCTTCGAAAATTTAAATAGTTTTGGTAAGCCGTTATGTACTTGTTGACATTGAAATCCAGATGCATCGCTTCGTATGGGTAACTTCCCGAGTTCAGATGTAACTTTAGATTGAGAATATTCACGTCATCGAAATCTGCCGCTCTTTCCGTTGTTGTACCATCGTTTGCGGTCCTTTATAGCAATCAGCATCACTTCTCGAACATATTAACACCCACTCCTGTCGCATATTCACGATAACTTGTCGATAATCTGCCATACTTCCGAATATGTGTTTTAGAGGTATACAGACGGCAAAATGTTTTTCTTTGTTGTTTTTAGCATGTTTTACATGTAACGGCTCCTCGTTTTTCGACGACCATCCCAAATGCTGCAGACTTTTGCTCTCATTCGACGTATACGATACATATCGTTGGAGTGCGGATGTTATACCGGGATTTCTGCATGTATCCATTTTCTGTCTTCCTAACTCTTAGCGAATTTCTTCGAAAAGGAATGAAGCAAAATTGCTTGTGAGTAACATGTTTTTACACCGCCCCCTTCTTCTTCTGAACTCTATTCAATTTTACTTTCTATGTACAAGAAACTATCATAAGTAGCAGTGACCAGATCTTGACTCTGTATTAATATACGGATCTTATCGGACAATCTGTAATTAGAAGAACCGTACGGAAGATATGTATGAATATCTGACTTGGTAATGGTCTCATCAAAATATGCGGTTTGAAACATGTTTAACGATTCTGCCATTTGTATCTGGTTTTAACCCTATAGATTCCAAGAAGTACTTTTCACCAGACGTTAATTTGCCAGCACACCCCGTGTTCGAATAAAGCAATTTATGCTCACGTCCTTTATTTATAGCATCATTGAGGAAAGATGGAAACGGACCTTGGTTAATTCTTAAGCCCATATTCTTTTAATTCTAGTCGTACCGTAAATGGTTCGTTTTCCCTGAAATCGATTAATTCACTCTTGTGATTCGTTAATTTAATTGAAATATTACCGATAGTATTGGTATTGACTTCCAAATATTGAGGATTGCTAGGAATTTTGTCTAAACGATAGCCTGGTGGGACAGACCCGTCTGTTTCATACAGCACCTTCGCTGGATTCCCGTTTCTATACGAGCCTTTGACAATATTACACTCAATGTAAATATGTGTATGTTTAATTATTTGTATATCTAATACAGAGATATGTAAAACGTTAGCTTCTAATATCAGCGGTTCAAAACCTAGCATACCTCCAATGGAATCCTTTTGGGTAAAATCTATGGCAAATTCACAGTTAAGCTTGCACTTGAACGTGTTATTTGCCCTTAAACTAAAGTGCCCTGTAGGAATGTGAGCTTTTACATAAGTGCTCAGTTCTTCCAACTCGCATGCGCCATGTGCAATTGTGATGGAGTTGATTTCTACCGCTTTTATATAATAAAACTTATCGTTTTCAGCGTGTATATTTATTATGCTATTACAACAGTAAAATCCAACGGCAGCGATCACGTAGATTTTATCAGAATTAAGCTCGGTTGGAGGATAAACGTTGTTACTCGCTATGCTACCAATACCCTCTACACAGAAGGTGATTGACATGGTGACTATACATCCGCAACTACTGTATGCTATTTATATAGAAACTTTAAACAGAGGTATTCACAATTTGTGGTACCAAATTGTTGCCCTTGAGCGTAATTATAGTATACATTGCAATTGCAAAAGTAGTTGAAAACTTCTATCGGTTGCGGAATATTTTCGAAACTATCATAATACCATACACTCACATCACGTTTCGGGTAACGAACCCAATGAGTATCACACCCCTCCGGACTAACTAAATTAATAATACCGGCCTCATTATTCCATGGTAACTTGGGCGTATTACCTCTCATAAACACATCCCTAAAGTATGGTACAACCTTTGCATGCTTTTTTAGCTCTACATCAGTCAACGACCTACCTGTAATTTTTGTACTTTTTTTTTGTTTCAAATGCAAAGCCATATTTCCTCCTGATCGATAGGGTTTCAAAAATGTTGCTCCACCTTTTTCCTTTAGAATAACCATGCACTCCATTATACGATTCTGGCGTGAGGTGTAATCTAGCATTTTCGCTGCATTACTTGATACATTAACGGCTTTTGTCATACCCGCTGCTCCTCCAGCTAAAGCACCAACAGCTGATAATTCGACAAATACAGGTATAAAAAATGGCAGAAATTCACCCTTTTTAGGTAGGGGAATTACTCGGGGGACGCTTACTTTTCCCTTCCCATCTAAACTTTTCACAACCAATTTTGCTGCTGTAACAGCTGATTTTATAGCCTTTATGGTATTAGGACTGTTTTTCATTTTCTTAGCAATTATTATATGCAATTTCAATAGACTGTTACGTGATCGTTCTGTTATGTTAACACCCATTTCTAACTTTCTTTTTGCCTTCATTATACCTCCTACAGCTAAAGTGGCTGTTCGTTCACCTACCTTTCAGTCATATGCCTTAACACGATCCCAAGCTTTTCATTCCGAAATATGATCCGCTCTATGTCTACTAGCCAAGTCTTTACTATTTCTATAACGGAAATCGTGAGTTTTGCAATGAGCGCCTAGGAGGTTGATACCGAGGTCACCACGTTGCAGCCTTTTATCTAATTTAGTTCCGGGGCCACAATACTGATACCCGGGAATATGTAGCTCAATAGGTAGCTTATCAATGAGAGTATTAACCAGACCACTCCCGCGTGCGCTTCTCCGCTTCCCAACTAACATTGTTTGTATGGAGGAGGGAATTGCTATATTTATAGGTAACGATAAAAGCTACAATCAAGAACAGACATATGAAAATGTAAACTTTCACCATTATCACTCATAATGAAATACTTATCTTTTTTGGGGTTTTTAATGGCGTATTTTAAATTATACAATCTAAACGTTTCGATAACACTTACAGTTATCTTCGTTAGTAGTAATATTTGTTAAAAATTGTTAAAGATGTGAACAATTTTATCAAAGTTGAAAAATTAAATTTTAGTGAAGAGTAACTAGTTCCTTAAATATTGTTAAACTGCCTTAAAGATGACAAATCAGAACACTCTACGGCGAAAGCTAACAATGAAATTTGTCAGCCAAAAAATACATTTAACAAAATTTAATCGAGTTATGATGTAAGTGTAAAGTTGTGAAAAACTTCAGTTTGAAAATGATAGAAGCATTCACAAATTCAAACATCACATCAAATAAAATAACCCAGTTATATCTTTATCAATAAGTGGAAGTGTTATTAACAATGAAAAGCGTAATGGAGAACGTTTTTTGTAATTTTTAATTTTAATTTAATTTCAACTACTTATGTTAAATTATAGTGCTGTGGTAATTTAACATACTATTGGTAAAGCATTTGCTTCAAGGTCTAGGAAAAACATATTTAAGGGAGTTTAACAATATTTAATTTTTAATGACCTAGTTATTCTTTACTAAAATTTAATTTTATAGTTGGCCTTATACGTTTCTCAAACTTATATTAGTAGCAGGCTTATGTTTATGTTTTAATTTTTCAACTTTGACAAAATTGTTTACATCTTTAACAATTTTTAACAAACATTACTACTGACGAAGATAACTGTTATCAAAACGTTTAGATTGTATAATTTAAAATACACCATCAAAAAACCCCAAAAAAGATAAGTATTTTATTAAGAACAGACATGTTTTACCAGTATTTTATGTATTCACATATGTGATACAGTAAATAGACAGGTCGATAAGGCAAAAACTACATCACACAAACTGTATTGTGAGAACTTATATCGCACTTGTAATTCAACACACTTCCAAAGCCGCGATAAATGTCGTTGTTGACTGCATCATCGTCATACTCCATCCTACGAAAGTAGCGGTATTTGTTGACTTTACTCGTATTTATTGTCCGTCTCCTCGTTAATATTTGACCAATCAATGTGGTTTTCAGCCTCTTGGGAACTAAAAAACTTCATTTCCAGATATGTCTGGTGCTTTAGTAGCACTTTCCAATCCTCTCTTTTCATAGGCAGGAGCTCGCCTGTACATACGATTTGAATAACTGGCGCAAGATGTAGGTGCGTACTGTATCCAACTTCAACGTTTTATTTTTGGAGAATTGACGTCGAAAAAATTATATGAGATACAAGCAGTTAAACGTTCATCGGTAGCGCTGTTATACACATTTTCAGTTGGGGAAGAGCACTCGGTAGATCTAGCTGTTGTGGTAGAAATATCCCCATACCTACAACGCCAACACGAACATGTGAAGAAGTTATTACAGCTATTCTTGGTATCCATGTAAAATCTTTTCAAATTTATTCGAGTGGACCTGCGTTGGTGACAACTGATGAACTTTTGTAACCCCAAATATATATCTGGTTATAAAGTATCGTTTTTCTCGACCACATAACATTATTATAATGGTAGAGGGAAGAAAAGTTCTTGGAATCTATCATGATAGTAGTAATATGAGGCCGGAGCTACTCCACTTCAAGGTCACCCATGTAAATCTTATGGGATTTATTTCAAGGTCAAGTGAGTTTTCTCATTATGCCAGAACGCTCTCCAAGCCTCAAGGACGTTTGAAGCATGCTTTTGGGTGGGAGAATTTTTGGAGCAGGTCAAGTAATATAGGACCGGAGCTACTCCACTTCAAGGTCACCCATGTAAATCTTATGGGATTTATTTCAAGGTCAAGTGAGTTTTCTCATTATGCCAGAACGCGCTCCACGCCTCAAGGACGTTTGAAGCATGCTTTTGGCGGGAATTTAAATTTTGGAGCAGGTCAAGGTCAAAGTAAAATAGAAATTGTAATGTCATCTTCATCATCATATTACAATTCTTAGAAGTCTAAAAGTGTAGTGGTCAAGGTCAAAGATTATTGATCTGTAGGGATATCGTATAACATTTCTTAGAAGTGTAAAAATAGTATAAGTTCATGGAAAGAAGAAGAAGAAGAAGCTTAGGTTAGCGGTTTTGAAGGATGTAGATTTATAATAAAAAGGCTTCCTTGGGTGTGTGTGATTTAGTATTAGCAGAAATGATGAAAATGGTAGTATGCAAGATAGGAAACGCAAGAAAAGAAGAAGTATTAACTATTGTGGAGCGAAAGAAGAGGTTGGAGGTGTTGATACGAAAAATTAAAGATTTAAAGGTAGATTTAGAGGTGTATGAAATAAATAGAAGAATGAGACAGCTTCGAGTATGGAAATAAAAAGAACAAGTATGCACTATTGTTGAGTGAAAGAAGAGGTTGGAGGTGTTGATATGAAAAATTAAAGATTTAGAAGGTAGATTTAGGGGTGTAACAAAAACAAATTTCATCTTATTAAAACTGTGTTAGAGTTGATGTGAATATTTTACCTTAAGGAAAAAAGAATTAAAACATTTATTTTCACAACCTCTACACATTATAGGTGATCTGAATATTTCACTATAAGAAATAAAGTAAAATAGAAAAATAAACATTTATTTACAAATAACACTAGTCTAACAATTATATTATATAGTGATGAGAACGTTGGAAATGTACGAGGTGAAGCTGAAGATGAAGAGTTTAAAAATAAGAAGGGTGCAAAATAAATAAATAATGTGTTATGAAGTTTGATTTAACTATATTATAAAATCATAAGTTCGCATTTTCGCATATAAATTTCTAATGCTTGTTTTAAAAAAAGTATGTACATTTTTAAAAATCATGTAAAATTTGAGATTTTGTTCTAAATATTATTATTATGTTACCGAGTTAGATGTTTTATTACGGAAATTTGTATCCTATAACAAGAATCTCTTAAAAACTGTATTTAAGTATAATATTTAACGAAATAAATGGATAATCATGTAACGAAAAACAAATTTCATCTTACTAAAACTTTAATGACATCAAAGAGATTTTGAACTTGGAAAAATTGTGCAAAATCGTTATGCAACTACTTATGATTTTTACTGTTTATGTTTAATTTCACATGTAAAATTGCAATACTTTTTGATGTATAATCTCTACACTTTATAGTTATAGGTGATGCGAATATTTCACCTTAAGGAAAAAGTAAAAGAATTAAAACGTTTATTTTCAAAACCTCTACACATTATAGGTGATCTGAATATTTCACTATAAGAAAAAAAAGCCGAAAAAAGAATTAAACATTTATTTTACAAATGATAACAATTAAAACTACTTTAGAAAAAATAATAAAAAAACTAAACTACACTTAACACTAAGGATCCATATTGTCTAAGGCACGAAACACTAGTTCTGCATTCCGACCAGTTTCTTCGGTCGATACCAACTCGTCCGTGGCCTCAGCTAACTCCTTAGTTAGCCGGGCCACACGATTCCTAAGTTCAGCCACACGATCTTGGTTCGAAATGCAGAAATGACGCAGCCACTCCAAATTTGTTTCCCGCAGATGATGCAGCCTTACCGCGGGCTCGGGGGGTTGATACGTCTCAGGGAGTTGGTGCCCTTGCGAAGGCATGTCGAGCAGCAGGAGGTTTTACCCCACACATCCACCCCGGCGATGCTACCGCGGTAGTAGCAGGAGTGATGCTGTAAGTGGAAAATGAATCACATTAATAATGCAATCATCATACATAAATTAAGAAATAAGTAACTTACTTTTCGAAGTAGCGTGCAAAATCTTCTTCGATATCACTGTCCCGGATACTTATCACAGGAATATCTGCAGGTGATGATAATGGTGGTAGTGGCTGCGGTAGTGATACAGCAGTACTATAGCTGGCTGCACCAGCAAGTGCTGCAGTATTTGTGGTTTTCGTTATTTTTCTTTTTAAGCTCAATTTCGTTTTTTTGCATAATGACGCCATTGTAATGTACATATGTATACGTGTTATTGCAATGTAGATGTACATATAATAACTGAATAAGAAGTGCAATGTTAAACGTATATATAGGTGTAGGTTTTGTTAACGTTGGCAAAACAAGCGGAAATGATAAGGTTAATGAACGAACATATGTGAGAGTAGTTCGTTAACTTAAATAAGGTTAAGGGACTAACCCAAGGTAATTATGTGATCTATAAAATTAGTAGCAAAATTGTTGACAACAGCTAGTATAATCAATTGGATGTCAAACTTTAATTGTTGGCAATTTTCTATAATTTTTGGAGGGTGTCATATTACATTATATTGAGGTAATTTTTGAGGTGTGTCAAATTACATTTCATGGCAATTTCGGGGGTTGTCAAATTTACATTTTTTCAAATTACATTTTTTGGTAACTTTGAGGGTGTCAAATTACATTTTTTGGTAATTTTGGGGTGTCAAATTACATTTTTTGGCAATTTTTGGGGGTCATTCACCCTACGGGAAATGCCCAAAAAATGTCAAAAAAAGCGCTTTGGTTGTCAATCTTTTACGATATTGAAAGGCGGCCTTGGTTCATTATATAGATTGTCTTATGCGCTTTACTATTTTATAACCTCGCTCTATTTCTTATCTTTTGAAGGACATCAATGTTCCATAAACTCGTTGACCATCGGGTTATTGTACCCTCTATCGTTAACTTGAGAAGGTATATAAACCGATGATGTACGGTAAGATGGCAGATATCGCAGCTTAAAGTTAAAGAGCGATTACCTTCCGACAATTGTCTTTGTAATAGTTCTAAAGTGTTTTTGTAGTCTGAAAATAGTTAACAAAACGGTCACTCCCCAGTTACACTGATTTTTTAAAATTGTTCGTGTGTGTCTGTGTGAATTTAAATAATATTTGTTTACATTGAATATTATAGCTTCTAAGGTAAATAAGCAGTTAAAATAATTAGATATGAATATAAATTCGGTTTCTGTTACAAGTAGTGAATTAATTAAGGTAATTCGCAAAGCTATTAAACTATTGGAAACTAAGGATGAAATAACCAGGCATATTCATATGTTAAGAAATAATATCAGGACTTTGAAAAAATTTATTAAAATTCAAATGTATACTGTAAATGAAAATCCACTTAGACTTGAAAGTAATTTATCAATTCTCAAATGTTATCTGGCGAAATTAAATCAATTAAGACAGACTTTAGATAAAAGAGGCGCTGGTGTAGCAATCAGTTCAAGTAACTTGCAGTGGCACGATGTACAATCTTGCTTCAATGACAGATTACTTACAGGTATTATAGTCAATTTAAATATTAAAGATCCGCTAGTATTCTTGAAATGTGCTTATAAAAGTTTTTCGAGAAAAATTAATGTAATGTTACGACAATCAATGCTTAAAGTAAATGTCGTTTTAGCATGTCATTTCATTCAACCTCAAAACCTTGAGCTTGACTTAAAAACGTTTGCTTCCAAAAATGAAATTATAGATGTTGGTACCGATCTTAAACAATGGTACAAAACGCATGTATTCGATAAACTTCAGGCAAAATTAGAAGAGTTTGCGGAAAGGGGTTCGGGATGGGCATTGCAAGAAATTTTACACTTAAAGGTTAATATTAACAGTTACATTCCTATAAGGGGAGGTGTTTCGACGTATGTTAAAGTACCTAATTTCATAGCAATGAAGCGGGTAGTTGTTAATGTAAAAAATAATGATGAATATTGTTTCTTGTGGGCCATAGTATCTGCTTTATTTCCAGTACAAAATCATAACGATAGAGTTTTTAGTTATCCTTATTTTAGCGATATTTTAAAATATGAATCTATTCAGTTTCCTATTAAATTAAACGACATCGGCAAATTTGAAAAGTTAAACAACCTTTCAATTAACTTATATTGTGTAAAGGGTAAAAAAGTGTTTCCATTTTTATTAAGTAAGAACCACATGAATAACAGAGTCAATTAATTTACTGATTTTACCTTGCGATTCAAATAACAAATGTGGTGCAGAAGAAGGTATACCAAGTTACATTAATAGTAATAATAATACACTTTATCACTTTACTTGGATAAAAAGTATGTCAGCTCTGTTTGCCAAGCAACTATCCAATAGGGATCATAAAAATTTTTTTTGTAATCGATGTCTGAATCATTTCTCTACAAACATTCTTTTAGAAAAGCATATAGCTCGTTGTCACGAAATTAATACGTGTTCCTCTAGATTACCGATGAGTGACGATGAAAAATTTTTAGAATTTAAACATTTCACATATCAAGAAAAAGTACCGTTCGTCATTTATGCAGACCTTGAAAGGATACTTGAAAAATCCTCTCGGGTAGACGATGAAGGAAGTAATACACGTGTATGCGAAAAACATGTTCCCTTTAGTATAGCTTATTATTTGAAATGTTCTTATAACGACTCATTATCTAAATTTCAGTTGTACAGGGGCGAGGGTTGTATTACGTGGTTTGTTAATGAATTATTAAATTTGGCGTATTGGGTTAACAATATATTTAATATAGTTGTACCAATGGATAACGTAACACAAGATCAGATTAAAGATTTTGAGAATGCGGTAGTATGTCATATTTGTAGGAAACCATTTACGGGGGATAAATTTAAAGTTAGAGACCACGATCATTTGACAGGATAGTATAGATCCGCGGCACGCAGAGGTTGTAATTTAAATTTTAAGGTGTACCATGTTATACCTGTAGTGTTTCACAATCTTAGTAGTTACTATTCACACTTTATTATTCGCGATTTAGCAAAGGGTTTTCCGGGCCAGGTCGAACTTTTACCGTTAAATAAAGAAAAATACATTTCATTCACCAAATTAGTCAACAATACAAGGATACACTATAGGTTTATTAACCATGAGTAGCAGTATTGAGAAATTGTTATCATATTTGGAGAATGATAAAAAAATATTACCCGATCAAATTGTAATAGTGATAATGAATTTAATTTATTAGTTTGTAAGGGAGTCTTTCCATATGAATACGTTGATTCTTGGGATAAACTTAATGAAACTACTTTACCTCCAAAAAACTGCATTTTTTAGTAAGCTTCAAAACAAAGATATTACGGATAAAGATTATATGCATGCCGTTAATGTTTGGAATACGTTTAGACTTGAAACGTTAGGTCAATACTCGGATTTATATCTAAAAACAGATGTTTTACTTTTGGCGGATGTTTTTGAAAATTTTCGTCAAACCTGCTTAAGCGCATATCAACTGGACCCTCTTTATTATTATACAGTGCCAGGTTTGGCATTTGATGCAATGTTAAAAATTTCTCAAGTTAGATTAGAACTTTTTACCGATATCGATATGGTTATGTTCATCGAAAGAGGTATTAGAGGAGGAGTATCGCAGTGTTCCAACCGTTACGCAAAAGCTAATAATAAATACATGGGTGAAAGCTACGATTATAGTATCCCAACGAGCTTTTTAATTTATTATGATATTAACAACCTTTATGGAAGAGCAATGGAAGAATTTTTACCATATGGGGAATTTTCTTTCATCGATGAGCCTAATATTGAATGCATATTAAATAATCCTAACGATTCAGACATTGGTTACATCATAGATTGTGACTTGGATTACCCCACAGAGTTACATGAGTCCCATAGAGATCTACCTTTGGCACCTGAGCACATGATACCCCAGCCCCGTATTCCAAATCCAAATTAAAGAAATTATTGCCACATTGTACCCAAAACGTAACTACGTTCTTCACTATAGGAATTTAAAAATGTATTTAGAGCAGGGATTAGACTAGTTAAAGTAAATCGGGTTTTACGTTTCAAACAGTCGGCGTGGTTAAAACATATATAGCTTTGAACACAATGTTAAGGCAGGAATCAACAAATGAATTTGATAAGAACTTTTTTAAATTAATGATTAATAGCGTTTTTGGTAAACTTATGGAGAATGTTCGCAAATATAAAGATGTGCGTTTAGTCACAAAATGGGAGGGTTGCTTTGGGGCTCGCGCACTTATATCCAAACCCAATTTTTATAGTTGTGTTATATTTGACAACGATATGATTATAATAGAAATGAACAAATTGGAAAGTTTTTTTGAATAAACCTATATATGCAGGATTTTCGGTATTAGATGTTTCAAAAACCTTTTTATATGATTTTCATTATAATTATATTTTAAAGAAATTTAAAAATAATGCCAAACTCTTGTATACGGATACAGACAGTCTTGTGTATGCTTTCTCTGTACCCAACATATATCAGAGTATGAAAGAGGACATTAATAGATTTGAAACGTCAGACTATGATCCCGATAACGTTTATAACATTCCATTAGTTAACAAAAAAGTGCCAGGCTTAATGAAAGATGAAAATCACGGTAAAATTATGTTAGAGTTTGTTGGTTTACGCTAAAAAATGTATGCATACTCTGTTAACCAACACAAAGTTGTAAAGAAGTCCAAAGGTTCTACATCGGCTAGTGTCAGACAAGTTACATTAGATGATTATAAAAGGACTCTGTTCGACTATAACATTGTAAAGCGTCACCAGCGTCTTATAAGATCAAAAAACATTCAGTGTTTACAATAAAACAAAATAAGGTGGTTCTTAGTCCTTATGATGATAAAAGATTAATACATTTTGGGTTAACTGATACTCGTCCTTGGGGATTTAATGTTACATGATCTTATACTTTTCTTTTGTTGTTGTAGAAATCATAAAATGAGTAATCAACAATCTCTAAAAAAAAATGGATGAGGAATTGCAACATTCTTTATAAGAAATTTTTGAAGCATGCCTTAATGGGGAAGGGTTCTATAGAGGTTTATATTTTAGTTGCTAACATACTTCAGAACATTGTAATAACTGATGAATGCTTTAAGTGGTATGCTGAGAATGCAGATGGAGCGTGTATCGATACGATTAACACATTATTTAACGTAAAGGTTAAGTTAGACCGTATATTAAAATGTTATTAGAAGTTTGTGTAGAAAAAGATTTTATAACTGATATAGAATTAGAAAATGTAATTGGTCAAATTAATGTTTCCTTAAATTTAAAAATTTCTTTTAAAAGATATGTATGTAACTTGCTAAACGATAATGATAATTGCTTTACACCTAAAGTACAATATAGTATTGAAAATATTAAGAAACATTATCATGACATTACTTGGGCTACTAACGAATTTATTTCAACTGCTGCTTATTATGCTAACTGTAAATCACTTAAGCTATATATCGATGTAATTAATGAGCAAAACTTTAAATACACTTTTGAACCGTCAAAAAATTATGAACATTTCACAATATACAACTGGATTCTGGAAAACGTTGAAAAAGGTCGGAAAGGCGAACGGTTAGGTTGGACAAGCGGACCTGACTCTGGGAAATGGCCATCAGTTAAGTTTGAGGACTACAAAGACACTTTAGGTTTAATACATAAGATAATTAGATAGATTAAACAAAAAAATTATGTATATATCAGTGTTTTTATTAATAAAAAATAAATTACAATTTGTCTTTTATTATTATTTTCTTACAGAAATTACATCCTATGTTAGTCTGTACCTTAAGTACACTATATTACAATAATTTATTATTCATATTAGTCGATACCTATACAAGCCGGACATTTATATCCGTTATTAAACCAATAGTGATGCTTTCTACAGTAATTTAAGTGTTCCAAACTGCTTGTTGTTTTACCGGCATTATTGAAATACAAATGAGCTTATTATACAATCCTCTATTGCTTATAAATTTGAGTTTTTATTTCTAGTTAAGTAGTTAACAATAATATGCTTATAAAACTTTATTGTCATCGTCGATCCACGAGTATTCGTTTAATCCCAACCATTTCACGTTCAATTTATTCTTCTTACGTCGAATGACCTTTTCCACCAAGTACACATCCGGACATTTAGCTTTTTGCAGTTCCTGTCCATAAAATCCACCTAGTATAGGTGTATCTTTCATGTCTTCTAGCAAGTACGTGACCGGATTGGTTACGCGTACTTTAACAATCTTAAAAAGTTCACTAGACCAGTTTGGTATATAACCTTTATCAAAGATTCTTTTAAATTTACTAATGCGGACTATGTAACCCACCATGAACCGATGGTTTTTATTAAAGATTTTCAGATTCGAATATACATTAAGCTTTGTGTTAGCATTTACTTCGCTAGGTTTCATTCCGATCGTTCGATGTTTACGGTTATTGTACTCTGTCGTCACTTCTTCGAGAAGTGGACCAATCCATACGTATTTTCCATGGACCCCAAATTTTTTATACAGGGTATTCTTGATTGTCCTAATCACTCTTTCTGCTATGCTAGCCTTTTTAGTGCTGTAGGTAGAATAGTGATTAATGTTATGTTTTATCATCAGGTTAGCGAAATGCTTATTGTAGAACTCTTTTCCAGCATCTGTTTGCAGGTTTTTGGGAGTCCGTTCTTTAAAAATGGTTTGTATAGCTTTCATAACTTCTACCCCCGTCTTCGTCTTCAAACCTCTCGTCCATAGGTATTTAGAGAAACAGTCGATAACTACCAGGATGTATCTGTAGCCCTTATTCTGTTTGGAGTAAGGTATAAATTCAGCTAAATCGGCTTGCCATAGATCATCGAATCCTTTAATAATAGTGCGTCTACGAGGGAAATTTTTGCTTGCCGGTTTATGCAACTCGTTTACCACTTGTTCCATCCTTCCTTATAGTTCCATCCTTTACTTAACGTTTCTTTAGTTGCATTTAAATCTGCTTGTACTACCTCAACATAATTACGAACATCATCTATAAGCGACGTCACTAACTGAAGACAAAACTCGAGGTAACCTTTATTTATGGCATCGGAGTCTTCTTGAGGATCGGCTACCGCTCTTAAGCGGTTCCCATTTAAATGAAACCTCGTCAGTTGATAGTGCTGTAAGGTTAGCGCGTCTTGAGGTTCGATAGGATCGGCTACATTAGTTAAACGCTTATTTTCCACATTAAACTTATCGTCGGTAATGGAGAATTGCGATTTTAGCATTTTATGGAATTGAGCGTGAACATGAGAGCGTCCAAACTTGTCCATCATTGCGCGAACTATAGTTGACTAAAAAAGTTTTCGGAGGGTTTCTCAATATATCCATCTTCGTATAGTTCTTCCACGACTGATATGATATCATTAACGAGCCCAGTATTACCGGCCATTTTTTCAGCCAACAGGACCTTCAAATCTTGAATCAATTCATGCACGTTGTTCCAGTATTTGTATTCAACTGGTCGTCCAATTTCTTTGAATATTGTATCTTCACCCCTTTTTCTCCTTCACCTCCACCTTCTCCAGTAAGGGTTTAATTATCCCTGTATATTTTTTGGCACGTGTACCTTTCAATTGTTCATCCGGGTTGTTATCACGACGAGCTGCATTAGTTGCAATTAAGATTCGTGTATAGTTCGTCTCGTCTTCGCTAGTTATTAGACCTTTGTCTGGTTCATTCATTATTATTATATCATAGAGACCGCTCGTACCATTATACCGAACTCCCTTAATAATCAAATCCTTTCCGTCTATCTTTACCGGTGTCTTGCCAATTGCCCACTTATCGCTTGAAATGTCGTAAAGAACTCCATAAGTGGTATCAATTGCATTCGATGCATCGCTTAGCATGCGTTCTATGTATATTCGTGGTAATGGATCATATTGTTCCAGAAATTCTCTCGATGCAGAGGTATTGAGTGAAATAGAATCTTCCACTTGGGGTGTAATTTCTCCAATCACACTAGTCTCGAGGAACGATGGTGTCTCTTGACGCAGAGGATTTCTTTGAAAATACGGAAGTTGTGCGAATGGACTAACATAATTACTACTACTACTAAAAGAAGATGATCTTCGTTTGTTAATTCCTCGCAAATGATAAGGTATTAACGGTGTGGTACCATACTGCTGAATCGGCGACCTTTTCTTTTTGATAGGGGAGGAATGACGTTTTGGTGACGGTTTTGTGAATACCTCCACCTCCTCCTCCTCAGCATCCTCCAGCTCCGTCTTTACTAGCGGTTCGATTTTCTTTGCAATGTTTGCAAGTGGTTCAATGAGTGGTTTGTAAGTTTTAGTGAAATTTGCCTCTTTAGTAAATCGATCCTCCTTAAGATGGTCATATTTTTGCTGTATAGCTTTACGAACTTGAATTATACGTTTTGTCAACGCTAATCTTTCGTTGTCCATCGGTGCGGATCAGCAATAAAAGAGATAAAACAGGTCTAACAGGTAAATAAACAGCTCTGTTTAAAACAGGTCAGTTTAAAGCAGGTTTGTTATGTACCCTGTTGAAACGGGGGCTGTTCACTTGTAGGCTGTTTTTTCCCAAATGATATTTTAACGATACTGCTATGGTATTATATACTGATCGAAGCCTTTCCTAAAACGGCCGTTTTCTACTTCAGCGTCTTTATTTATTACCAGGAATCCGTATCGATTTCGCCAACTCTCTGAGCACATGTCTCGAAACAATTGCATGCTTACAATTGGGGCGACATGATCTTCATGTATGTGACGCAAATTCAAATCATCCTGTTCGAAGAGCACTATTAAATTGGCGTTATCTCTAATCAGCTGTTTGGGGATTTTAGTATAGGTTTGACCCAAGTAGAAGCAGTCAATGTTATTATTACGTCCCATTGAAAAGTACGCTCTAATATGGTTTTGTTTTTCGCAAGCGATATCGTCGAAGATAAACACTGAATTGGGTTTTGCCTCGCTCGGTTCCATAATGTCAGTATTATCACTGAAGCAATAATAACCAATATCTTTCATGGGATCTAGAATTTCACCCAAGAGTCGATATTTTTCTTGATTCAACGATTTTGAATAGACATACACGTGTTTGAAACGAAGACCGTTCGGAGACTGAGCATGGTGTTTGTTTTCCACAATTGGAAGGACCACAAATTATAGCGCGTACGCTGTTTGGAAGTAACTCTCCATGCCGTTGTATCTCGCTGTTTGCAGCTCGAGTTAAATCATCGAGATTTACAATAGGTAGTTTTTGAGTTTGAACCACTACTCGCATGTTGTTGTTGTTGTTGTTGATCAGTGTCTATCCGAAATAAAACTGCACGACTTGTCAATATGGTTCTTTATTTTATACATCTAATATTACAATAGATTATTATTATTATTATTATTATTATTATTATTATAACATATTATAATTTTCACTTCTCCCGTCAAAGGATTGTATTGCACCATGGCATCATGTAATATGAGACAATAGACAACGATACCGGCTTCAAACACCTCCAACGCTTCTATTTCAAGTTTTACATCTACAGTCGAGTGTTTTAGTGATTCATTTTGTTTCGAGCAATCCATTACGAATATTGAACATGTCTTGAATTGCGAATAGTCAAATAATGCATCCTCATGATTGTTGATCGTGTAATATTCTCTTCGAAAATTTAAATAATTTTGGTAGGCTATTATGTACTTGTTGACGTTGAAATCCAGATGCATCGCTTCGTATGGGTAACTTTCCGAGTTGAGGTGTAACTTTAGATTGCGAATATTCATGTTATCGAAATCGGCCGCTCTTTCCGTCGTTGAAAACTTCTTCCCCTTTTGAAAAGCCACAATTGTCCATCGAGGTTTCTCCAATTGAGTGGAAGTTTTAATTGCCCATATGTCCGACTGTGTCTGTTTTAAAGCTGGCAATTCATATAGTTCCCATTGACGAAACGGAATCGTAATGGTTGTATTTTTATTGATTTTTTGGAACAGACTTAGTTTAGCACTGTCGCTTAGCATCACATGGCGGAATCGTCCATTGAATTTTATTTAACGTTATTTTAGCGTCGTCTGCGGTACCGTTATAACAATCAGCATCGCTTCTGGAACGTATTAACACCAACTCCTGTCGCATATTCACGATAACTTGCTGATAATCTTCCATACTTCCGAATATGTGTTTTAGAGGTATACAGACGGTAAAATGTTTTTCTTTGTTGCTTTTAGCGTGTTCCACTTGTAACGGTTCCTCGTTCCTCGGTGACCATCCCAAATGCTGTAAACCTTTGCTTTCATTCCATGTGTACGATACGTATCCTTTGAGTGCGGATGTTATACCCGGATTTCTACATGTATCCACTTTCTGACCTCCTAACTCGTAACGTATTTCCTCGAAAAGGAATGGTGCAAAGTTGTTTGTTAGATAACATGTTTTACACCGGCTCCTTCTAGGGCCGAGCTCCATTCCATTTTACCTTCAATATACAGGAAACTATCGTATGTTGCGGTTACCAAATCTTGACTCTGTATCAATATACGGATCTCATCGGATAATCCATAATTAGAAGAGCCGTACGGAAGATATGTATGAATATCAGACTTGGTGATGGTCTCATCAAAACGTGCGCTTTGAAAGATGTTTAACGAATCTGACATTTCTATGTGGTTTTAACCCTATAGATTCCAAAAGTACTTTTCGCCAGACGTTAATTCACCAGCACGCTCCTGCTTGAGTAAACCATTGTAGGCTCACGTCCTGTATTTATAGTATCATTGAGGAAAGATGGAAGTGGACCTTGGTTAATTCTTAAGCCCATATTCTTTTAGTTCCAGTCGTACCGTAAATGGTTCGCTCTCCCGAAATCGATTAATTCACCCTTCTGGTTCGTTAATTTAATTGAAATATTACCGATAGTATTGGTGTTGACTACCAAATACTGAGGATTGCTAGGAATTTTGTCTAAACGATAGCCTGGTGGGACAGACACGTCTATTTCATACAGCACCTTCGCTGGATTCCCGTTTCTATACGAGCCTTTGACAATATTACACTCTATGTGAATATTTGTATGTTTAATTATTTGTATATCTAATACAGAGATATGTAAAACGTTAGCTTCCAATATCACCGGTTCAAAACCTAGCATACGTCCAATGGAATCCTTTTGAGTAAAATCTATGTCAAATTCACAGCACTTGAGCGTGTTATTATTTGCCCTTAAACTAAAGAGACTTGTAGGAATGTGCGTTTTATATAGATGCTCAGTTCTTCCAACTCGTATGCGCCATGTGGAATTTCAATAGCGTTGAGTTCTGTCGCTTTTATGTAATAAAATTTATCGTTTCCAGCGTGTATATTCCTTATGCTATTACAACCGTAAAATCCGACGACACCGATTACGTAGGTTTTCTCGGAATTAAGTTCGATCGGGGGGTTATTACTCGCTATGTTACCAACACCCTCTACACTGAAGGTGATTGACATGGTGACTGTATGTTCCCAACTACTGAATATGCTATTTATATAGAAACTTTAAACAGAGATGTCCACAATTTGTGGTACCGAATTGTTGCTCTTGAGAGTAATTATAGTATATTTTGCAATCATGAAAATAGTCCAGAACTTCTCTCGGTGGTGGAATATTTCCGAAACTATCATAGTACCATACGCTTCCATCACGTTTTTTGTAACAAACCCAATGAGTACCACGTCCCTTTTGGTTATCTAAATTAATAATACCAGCCTCGTTATTCCATGACAATTTTGGCATATTATCTCTCATAAACACACCCCTAAAGTATGGTACATTCCTTGCGTGCTCTCTTAGCTCTACATCAGTCAACGGTCTTTTCGGTAATTTTTGAAGTTTTTTTTATTTATTATTGGTTTCAAGTGCAAAGCCAAACCTCCTCCTGACCGATAGGGTTTCAAAAATATCACCCCACCGGTTTTCTTTCCTATAGCGATGGCTTCCATTGTACGATTATGGCGCGCAGTTTCATCTAACATTTTCCTTGCACTACTAGATGCGTTAACTGCTTTTGCAATACCCGCTGTCCCTCCAGCAAAAGCACCGACCGCAGATAATCCCGCAAATAACGGTATAAGAAATGGTAAAAATCCACCCTCTTTAGGTAGCGGAATTACTCTGGGAACGCTTACTTTCCCCTTCCCACCTAATCTTTTTACAGTCAGTTTTGCTGCTGTAAGAGCTGATTTTATAGCCTTTATGGTTCTAGGACTGTTTTTCATTTTCTTGCTAATTATTCTATGTAATTTCAATAGACTGCTACGCGATCGTTTTGTTCTGCTAACACCCATCCCTAGCTTTCGTTTTGCCTTCATTATACCTGCTACAGCTAAAGCCTCTGTGCGTTCACCTAACTTTGCGTCGGGTGCCTTAACACGGTCCCAAGCTTTTCTTTCCAAAACATAATCAGCTCGATGTCTACTAACCAAGTCTTTACTATCCCTATAACTGATATCGTGAGCTTTGCAGTGAGCGTCTAGAAGGTTGATACCGGGATCACCACGCTGAAGTCTTTTATCTAATTTAGTTCCGGGACCACAATACTGATACCCTGGAATATGGAGCTCAACGGGTAGCTTATTAATGAGAGTATTAACCAGACCAGCCACACCCCCGTGCACTTCCCGCTTCCAACTAACATTGTTTGTGTGAAGGAGGAATTGTTATATTTATAGGTAACGATCAAGAACAGGCAGATTTTTTATCAATATTTTATTTATTCATATATGTGATACAGCAAATAGCTAGGTCGATAATGCAACAGCTCCATCATACAAACTGTATTGTGAGAATTTATATCATACTTGTAATTCAACACATTTTCAAAGTCATGATAAATGTTATCGCTGTTTGTTTCATCATCACCATACTCCATCTTACGAAAGTGGCGGTAGTTGTTGACTTGCTCGATGAGATTTTGAAAGAAACAGGGGAGACCGTATGATTCCAGTAAATCCAACCTATAGTTAATTATATCCTTTAAGTTGAAAAGCTCTTCAGAGTCGTTCTTGTTCAACGTACAGTAACGACCGTGGTTTTGCTGAATTGTTATGCTTTTTAATAACCTTTCTGATGATGATGATGCGCCTTTAACTACTTCCCAATTATAAAAAATGGTAAAATTGTTACCAAGCAATTCTGAACTTTTCTCGTATTCAATGTCCGTCTCCTCGTTGATATTTGACCAATCAATGTGGTTTTCAGTTTCTTGGGAACAAAAATTTCATTTCCAAATATGTTTGAAACTTGAGTAGCACCTCCCAATCTTGCCTTTTCATAACAATAAGTCCGTCTGCACATACGATTCGTATAACTGCCTCAAGATGCTGCTGCATACTTCAATGTATTTGTTTTTGGAGAATTGGCCTCGAATAAATCATATAAGCTACAATCAATTAAACGTTCATCAGTAGCGGTGTTATGTAAATTTTCAGTTGTGGAAGAGCATTCGGTAGATATAGCTGCTGTGGTAGAACTATCCCCATCATTACAACACCAACACGAACATGTGAAGAAATTATTATTACAACTATTCTTGCTATCCATGTACAGTCTTTTAAAATTCATTTCAATGAACTTGTGTGTTGACTACAAGAATTGATCAATTTGTAACCGTAAATATATATTTTATAATTATTATACGTTTTCCCCCACCTCATAACATTATTATGATGGTGGAGGGGAGAACAGTTCTTGTAAATCTATCATGATATACCTCAGCACGATGTTGTTCTTGTAGTACGGGTGATAAAATGCATTCCAATTGTTTTAATTTACGACGGAAACGTAATCTATCCAGCGCCAAATTTTCCCACAGCCCTCTTCTTGCATTACGATAAGCAAAGGACCACACTATCATATTATACACTACATTTTTAGTCTCATCAATAACAACTTTCCTCATTATGATGTATCTACTCTTCATTTAATCAAGAAATAAAAGTCACTATTTGCAATTAAAAATATTTATAGTTTTTATTTTCAAACAATTATACATGGATATACATTATTATTATTATTATTATTATTATTATTATTATTATTATTATTATTTTACAGAAATGTTAAATTCGTTGTCTTTCCTACAGTTCCGGTACTGGTGATGTACACGTCTTTCTCAGCCAGACCTTGTTTAAACGTTTCAATGCGATCTTCTTTTTTGAAGTATTCATAAAATCGTAAAGGAAGTATACACTTAAAGTTTTCAGTTTCAATGACAATATGCTTCCCATACTTCGTGTCGATTGTATCGATATCAATCACTTTATATTTTGCACCCACCTCAAACTCTTTTACATTCGTGAAGGGTTTACAGAAAGTGCTACTGTTCAATGCAGATAGATCCATCTTTACTGATTCGAGCACGCTTTTGAATTATAGTTTCCACCGGAACTCTCTCTCTCTCTCTCTCTCTCTCTCTCTCTCTCTCTCTCTCTACATACATATTTTTCAAGGTAGAGGGGGGAATTGCACCAGTAGGCTAATCTGCATCTGATGATGAATAACTGCTACCATCAGGAGATGCTGCCCATTTTTATGTCGTTGCAAAACTGATGCAATTGTACAGCTTAAGTTCTTCTACAAAACATTTTTCACATATTTTTTAAATTTAAAACTTTTCACATATCGTTACTCCTTTTTCATACTTTTTCACTAACACGTTACACTCCGCTTCACTATAATCACCTCGTCCGTAAACAGCCTCATGTTCAGCATCGAATACTAATGCCGAAAATTCTTGTTTCAAGCGTTCCACCGCTGTTCTCAGGTCGGATGCTTTGATCCATTGCTCTTGAGCGTATGCCATCCACATGTTATACACACAACACTCACTACCCTCTATTTCCTTATATTGTTACTCTAAACTACCCCCACTATGCAGATCTGACCTACTTTTTATGCATAGCTTACGAAAATGTAACCTCTATTTAGTTTTGAAAGTCATCACGAGTGATCTTGAAGTAGTTCCTTTATGACGTGAAGTACCTATCACAACATGTTTAAACTTGTTTATACCAGTAATTTCTAGTTTTAGCTCTGACCTTGAGCTTCAATAAACTCATGACCTACTTTTTATGCATAGCTTACGAAAGTGTAACCTCTATTTAGTCTTGAAAGTCACCACGAGTGACCTTGAAGTGGAGTAGCTCCGGTCCTATATTACTTGACCTGCTCCAAAAATTCTCCCACCCAAAAGCATGCTTCAAACGTCCTTGAAGCGTGGAGCGCGTTCTGGCATAATGAGAAAACTTACTTGACCTTTAAATAAATCCCATAAGATTTACATGGGTGACCTTGAAGTGGAGTAGCTCCGGCCTCATATTACTACTCATGATATACCTCAGCACAATGTTTCTCTTGTAGTATGGGTGATAAAATGCATTGTGTGATAGGGTCACGATTTTCTAGCGATTTACCGTCAAATTTTTGTTGTCAAGTTGAGTTTTATGGATAAATTTGTTTTACGTCTGTTGCGACCTTTAAGGATGGTGTGTTGCGAGCTTAAGTTTTTTTTGTTTGTTAATTACTATTTCGTAATTTTACATTTAAAGTTTGAGAGATTGTTTTTCTTGTTATTCCCCGTTTATTGAATGTTGAGTAACGTTTTATTTGTAAATAGTGTATATAATGTTTATTTCGTTTGATTTCCTTAGGATTTATTAGAAAGTTTTGTAAAATTAAGTAACTTCAAGAAAGAGTGTAGATGTAAATGTAGTTGATATCGTTCTGGCGACAAGAAGTCGGTTAATTGTAGTGGTTCAGCTTAATATTGAGTATGTTGGTTTTGAGTCGTAAAGATAGAATGTGGGACTAACTGCTTGAACTTAAGTGAAAATACAGAGATACTTTTCACGTTGATTCTGCTGACGTTTGGAATTTTGAAAATTCTCGAGTCCTTACTGATGAAAACGAAGTTTGTGTGTAGGGGTATCAAATCTTCTCCTTCCGTTTCTTAATTGGTGGAACTAAATTAAATGAGATTTTTTTGTGAGTGGTGGGATTCAAAATCCAAGATGGATTTTTGGTAATAATTTGGGATTCTGAAACTGACAGCGCTCCCGAGTAGTAGTACGGTGACGTTTGTTGTTACGGCTTAAGAGGTTGTTTAGAACGTTGATATATTGGACCTTTTGGTGTTTAACGAACGAATTTTGTGTTGGGAGGGTAGTTAGCTACTTTCTGAAGAAAACCTGTGAAGGGATTTTAATTAAAATTGTTCAATCACCAAAGGATTAGACCTAGTGCCGATTTCGATTTTACGTAATCAAGTTACCGGGAGATCACCATAGTGTTATATTAGTGCTTCCGTGACCTCATTGGTTTATATCGCTTTTGCGGATTTATTAAATTAACGTTCTTGAAGTGCCACTTAATTGCCGTGCAGAGCGTGTTGAAATATAAAGAGCTTTCGCAGAATACTAAGATTATAGTTATTTAAATAAAGTTAATAACCTTTTGGATTGTTAGTGTGAATAAAACTATTTGAAAGATAAAAGTTAAAAAGTTATTATTTTAAAAGAAGTTTTTAGTTAATACAGTAACATTTTACCGAGATTCAATCAAGGAATCGTTTGTGTACAAAAGAATAATAGTCAACATTTTTATTCATCATTTTGTCAGAGCAGGGAGATTCCGTATCCGTAGTAGCAGTAATCGATCACCTGGTTCATTTTCGATTGTTGTAACACAGGAGAGGTGCTAATCTAGACAGTAAGGTTGTATAACATCGTGTTTTTTTTAAGTATTTTCAAGATTTCTTGTGTGTGTACCTCGAATTATTTGTTTTGTTAACGAAGGTTTGAAAGCGGAGTCGTCTATTTGTTAAGTTAAGTTGTTTCTTTGGTTTATTTATTGAAATTAATCATAATTCTGACGCTCCGCCTTCACACTTAAAGGGCATTTGACCCTATAGTAGTGTGGGTAAATAATCCACGATATATATATATATATATATATATATATATATATATATATATATATATATATATATATATATATATAGGTTAAGCCATTTAGAACAGCGTTACGCAGAATTCTGGCCAGACCGTCTGTCGCCCCTTAAGAATTTGTTATCTTACATACGCATTATCGTGTGTTCACATTTATATTATTTTTGTATCTTATTATAGCTTTGTTTAGGTTTTATAAATTTGTTTTAATTCTGTGAAAACCCCTTTTGTGTTACATAAAAGTTTTTTTTGCAAATTGCAAGTTTACCGGTAATTTAGAAGCGTAAAAGTTTTAACGTAACGAAGTGACAGTTTCTTTATTGAGTAATAGCGTTAATGATATTCAGTGTTTTATTTGATTTCTAGTTGAGTATTAATTCATTTAGAGTGCATTCAACAAAGGTGACTTTTTTTTTTGTTTTGATTATTATATGATGCCTAATTATTTACACTAAGGTGTAGTAACGTAACTTTATTGAGTGTTTATCACGCTTTTGTTTGTCAGGCGTGTAGTGCTATTTTGAAGCCCTATTTCAGGTGGTTTGCTGAGTTGCTGTCCAGCACACCTGGGATTGATTGCGGGTAGGTAAGCGTATGTTTTTTGTATGTTTAGACACGCTATGTACACGTAATTTTGGCACGACTACCAAATATTCTGGCGCCCTAAACCGATCTGATTACATCTTCATCCCCTATTTTGACTTACGTACGTTTTACTATTCTGGATGTGTAAAATTTATCAACATCATACCCATACCCATACGCGGACTATTCGGGGCAAAAAGGCCAACTTTAACTGTAATCTCGTTCTACCACCCATTTATATCGTTACAATTGTTGTACTTTACGACGGAAACGTAATCTATCCAGCGCCAAACTCCCACAGCCCTGTTCTTGTATTACGATAAGCAAAGGCTCACACTACCATATTATACACTCTCATCAATAGCAACTTTGTTCATTATGACGTACCTACCCATCATTTAATCAAGAAATAAAACACATTTTTGCAATAAAAAATATACAGTTTATTTCCAAACAGCTATACATGCATATAGAGTATTTTTTTGCAGAGATGTTAAATTAGTTGTCTTTCCAACATTTCCGGTGCTGGTGATGTATACGTCTTTCCTAGCCAGAGATTGTTTAAATGTTTCAATGCGATCTTCTTTTTTTGAAATATTCATGAAATCGTAATGGAGGTATGCACCTAAAGTTCTCAGTTTCAATCATATGTTTCCCATACTTCGTATTGATAGTATTGATATCAATTACTTTAAATTTTGCACCCACCTCCAACTCTTTGACGTTCGCGAAGGATTTGCAGAAAGTGCTGCCGTTCAATGCAGATAGATCCATCTTTACTGATTCGAGAACACTGTTGAATTATTGTCGACACAGGAACTGTCCATATATTACAGTATCAATATTTTGATGGTAGAGGGGAGAGTGTGCTTTGAGAATTGCATCATTAGGCTGATCTACATCTAATGATGAAGAACTGCTGTCATCAGGGGAAGCTGTCCATTTTTTTTTATACCGTCTCAAAAGTGATGCAATTGGGCAGCTTTCTGTTCTTCTACAAAAAATTTTCACATATTTTCTTTAAATTTAAAAACTTTTCACGTATCGTTACTCCTGTTTCATACTTTTTCGCTAGGACGTTTAACTCCTCGCCCGTAAACTGGCTCATGTTGCACATGAATACTAATGTCGAAAATTCTTGCTTCAAGCGTTCCACCGCTGTTCTCAAACCGGTTGCTTTGGTCCATTGATCTTGAGCGTATTCCATCCACATGTTTTACAGAACACTCACTACATATTACACCATTTTTTTTATATTCTTACTTTAAACTCCCCCTATGTTACATTAGTGCAGGTATGAACCATCTACTTGGTTACCACACATATCTGGTTACGCGCTATTTTTAATAATGACGCTCACCAGCTATTTTTGGCTATGATGCTGTCACTATAATTTTTAGCTAAGACGCGAACGGACTATTTTTAGCTATAACGCGACCACCTTTTAGTGAGGATATCAACCGGCTATTTTTAACTATAATGC
Source organism: Vesta saturnalis (assembly GCA_036346205.1). Lineage (NCBI taxonomy): Eukaryota > Metazoa > Arthropoda > Insecta > Coleoptera > Lampyridae > Vesta > Vesta saturnalis. Next base: position 5,647,659 of record JARFJB010001218.1, on the reverse strand, counting down.
AACCACCTTTTAGCGAGACGCGAACTAGCTATGTTTACTAATGATCTGACCCCATTCTTAGTTACTTTTTTAGCGACTCTTTATGTTGCTTTTTAGTGACTTTATTCAAATCTATTGACTTTTCTAGTCACTTTTTGAGTTAGGATCGGCGTTATATTAATACGTCCGTTGTAAAAGAATAAATCGTCCTGTATAAATGCGTAAATGCTCACAAACCCGATTTCTACCATCAAATTTCCTCTTTGAAAAAATTCATCAAATTCAGTAGCTTCCTGTTTCCACCATCACATCAGTGGCCAAGCCGCACTGTTGTCTTAATCACGCATAGAATGTTGCACGAAAAAAACCCTATTACCCTAATTTCAGTTAATTACTAAAATTAATTAGAACACCATCTTGTTAATTAAATAAGTCACATTAGAAATATTATCAAAATACGTTAACATTTTATTAAATTAGTTAGTTATAAAACTGTTAAACCGCAAGAAAATATTCAAACATGAAAATGTCATTTTTTTAAACGCTAACTACCCTATTCCAGGTAAACTTCTATACCTTTGTCTCTTTGAACATATTTCAACGAGCAATAAAACGTTATTTGTATTTCTTAATAGTAAAAACCAAATCCTTTTATTTCAGCTAATATTTAGAGACGTATTCAAAATATTTTCTGATTTTACTTTATTTACTTTAACATGTTTTGGGATAGTTTATCCTTGTGTGAATGCATTACTTTTACTTGTACCGCTAATTTTATTTTCCTTGGCCACCATAAGGAGAGCACAGTTGAGTGCCCGAGTGAGTTGAAAACCACCCGGAGTGCCCGTGTTAAAGAGCGTCCGTTTACTTTTTTGTTGTTTTAATAGAGTAATTGGAATTTGTTTTTTATTTTGTTTGAAGTCTATATTTTCTGTTTGTGTTGTTATATAAAATATAGTAAAATATTAAATATATGAAATATATAAAATATGTAAAATATATCAATACATGAAATAAATAAATAATAAAATATATAAAATATATAAATATATAAATATTAAAATATGTAAAACATATAAAATATATAAAATATACAAAATACATAAAATATATAAAATATATAAAATATATCAAATATGTAAAATATGTAAAATATATAAAATATATGAAATACATGAAATAAATGAAACATATAAAATATATAGATTATATTAAATTTATAAAATATATAAAATATGTAAAATATATAAAATATATAAAATACATCAAATATATAAAATATACGTATCTGATTATTCGTCAGTGTGAAACCCCAGGTAGCAATCAATCACTGTAAAAAACTCACAACCTATTTTATAAAAGCATAATAATAATATATAAAATATTCGTAAATATAAGATATGTATGAACATAAGTATATAGAAATATTTAAAATATATAAAATATACGTAAAATATTATTAGTAAACAGTACATATCAATATATATATATATACTATATTATATACTAATAATATCATAATAAAATATCGTAAAATATATAAAATATTAACATAAATATATATATAATATATATAATATAATATATAAAATATGAAATAGCAATATTAAAATATATAAAATATTAAAATAATAAAATATTTAACATATATAAAAATATAGAATATTAAAGTTATAAAATATTAAAGTTGTAAAATATATAAGATGTATAAAATATATAAAATATACTATCTGATTATTCGTCATGTGAAACCCCAGGTAAATCAATTACTGTAAGAAAACTCAGCCAACTCGATTTTGAGCCGTACGATAAAGCAAAATAAAAATAATCGTGAAGTATATACACCCATTTGCGTAAGATGTTTTAATTTTTGTTGTTATTATGGTGGTCCCACTTTGACGAAGCCCAGTTTAAAGTCAGTACGCAGGATAATCTTCAAAAAATAAAGCCCAATACGGTTCTTACCACTTTCAAAACGCATATGTCATTAGGAAGCTCTATAATAAGTTACATAGTCTTGTTTCTATGATAAGTTTCTACGGTATAATATTTTAGGTTACAGTAATAGCACGCTTAGCAGAAAAAACTACTTGCGAAAACATTGTGACATCTTTAAATAAAAATGTAACCGAAATTTTGGTAATTTATTTGTTCAGGTTGACGATAAGTTCATATGTATAATTCTAGTTTATTGGGTTACGACAAAAATCTGCCCAAAAAAAAATGAATCAGCTGAAACGAGCAGCGAAAGCATGTCTATCCCATTGCATGAAAATGGCAGCAATTTAAGCAATGTAAGAAGTAGTAGTGATATTAACTGCAGGAACTACGCAGAAAAAATCATTTCCGCAACTGAAATAGATCGGATTAAAGGGAAGGCCCACAGAAAGAAATTACAAACTTAAAACAATACAAAGAAAAGCTCAAGAGTGTTACACATATTTAAACTAGATCAAATCCGGCATTTGGAAAATAAAAACATTTCTACTGACCAAAAAAAAAAAAACTATACGCGAAGCTTTTCACGCCAGATATGCGTGCGGCATACTTGGTTTTACCATTTGTTGAACTTTGTTTGGCCAAATCATTTCTACAAAACACTTTGCTGACGTGTACGCAAAATTCTAATAAGCTGAAAACTAAGCAACTAAGTCTGCATGATACCATAAGATCTATATACAAAATGGAACTTTGGAAAAATTGCAATTTAATAGACGTTTGTCAATTACCATAAACGTTTAATATGTTGTGTGGCGGTAGAGCTTGTGTGTAGTATTCCAAATATCATATATGAAGAAATATAAAAGCTGTCAATTATTTCGTTGCTCATATTGTTACGGACACAAAGGTATCGGTGACCTCAAATAAGGTGTGACGTGAAACCTTCCATCATAGCCTGTGGCACAGTCCTGGAGGAAGTAGATGCGTGGGCTTGCGGTTGGCGTAGTAAGCACATTTAAACTTAAAAATGCCACCATTTAGCTTGATTTTGTAAAGCTCTCAATCCAAGAAAAGGATCACAAGAACAAAGTGAACAATGATTTCAGATAGAAGAACAATAAGACTGAAAGAAAACTGCCGAAGGATACTGCTTCAATGAAACACAACGGACTACTTTCAGAAAATTTAATATCTAAATTCGAAAACACCAACATTATGCACAACAAAAAGAATCAAAACTTAAGCAGTAAAAGAAATGAAACTAGAAGCAAGAAAAAGGACTAATTATGATTAGTCACAAGTCGATTAATAGCATAAAATAACAATAAACTTACCTTGAAAGCGAACTAGTTGGTGCATGAATCGAAATATCTATAAGGCTCCTTTTCTAAGGAAAGGTAAGTTCCAGAACTAAATTTAGAATTTCCCGACATCCTTATCTTTGTTATGCGTTGGGGAAAGTTCTGCAGGGGTATCTCACATACACAATCAAGATTACGTTAATTTTCTTTATCTGCAAAACAACCGGAGTTTTACAGAAAGTTCTATCCAAAACTCAATCTGTAACGGTTATCTAGTTTGTTACAAACATTAAAACTCCTATACATAAAAATTAAATTTCTGCGAAGCTTTAGTTCCTTTAACTTTTTCTGAGAGACCTCGAATAGTATATAAAGGTATTTCTTATCTTAAATAATAAAAATGGTAGCAAAAAATTATTTCTATTCATATTGTGGTTATATACAGGGTGGTGCATTAGTGTGACAAAGTCCCATATCTCCTTTATTTAAAGAGATACAAACAAAAAATTAAATACAAAAGTTGTAAGATATGTTCTGGTGCATATTCCCAAAATATTTTTAATTATACAGAGTAGATCATAAAAGCTTAGAAGTAATTTTAAATTTTTTTTTAAATAGAAAATCCTATATATTATTACATATTTAGATTCTACATACTATTTTAGACACATTTTATGTATAATGTCCTATATCTAAGTCTAACCGTTTTTGACAAATTTCAAATTTTTTTGTCAAAAATGACGTTTGCAGGCCAAAACATAGGTGGAAATCTTTTCTAAACGAAGCCTTTATCAATTAGTTATGGTTGGTTTCCTTGGAAATGGGGACCTACTCTAATGGGCTGTATTGATATTTTGTAATACATTCATACAGGGTGATCAAAATGGACAATAAAAGTAGATTCAAAAACCTATAAAGTCATTTTTTTTAAATGGAAACCCCCTATTTTTTTAATTATATCTTATTTAGCATTAAAAATAAGGGCGACTTTGTATAAGAGTGTATATTCTAGAAAATTGTAGTTTTTGAAATAATGACAATTTAACATTTTTTTATTGTAAAAAGGCTATACAGCTTTCAAGTTTTGTTGTTAGTTGGCCGTGACGGCGGGGCGCGGCGAAACAAAAAAAATCGAGCACTTCAGATCGAAATATTACAATTTATTGAACCCCATATAAATAATTATTTTATTAAACGAAGTTAAAGTAAAGACAATATTTTTTTAATTCAACTAATTATGTCCTAATCCTAATCATAAACTTAACACCTCTAATGTAACTAAACCTGTAACTAATTATACAGATAAAAGTACTAGAAACACGTCAAATACGTACTACCTAATAACTTGTTCGAAATATCCGCCTCTTTCTTGAATACACAATGCAATACGTCTCTCACATTCACTACTTAAATTTCTACCCATTTCAACACTAATGTTTTGAAAACAGTTTCTAATACTAATCTTCATGTCTTCCTTTGTTGTAGGCGGTATTTTATAAACCTGCTCTTTGACGTACTCCCATATGCTAAAGTCCATTTTAGTAAGATCTGGGGATCTAGCAGGCCAAGCAACAGGCCCTCCCCTTCCAATCCAACATTCTGGATATCTAGCATTTAAAAAGGTATTATCGGACCTCTATGATGTACTGGGGCTCCATCATGAAGAAACCACATTTCTTGTTGCGTATCCTGGGGCACTTGACGCAACAAATTAGGTAGATGGTTTGGAGAAAGCCTAAGTATACTTCCCCTATAACTCGTCGATCAAAAAAATATGGTCCAATCACATCATTACCGACAACACCTAGTTTGAGAGGTACATCTTACAAAATGTGGATTTTCGGTAGAATAGTAATGAAAATTGTGTCTGTTTACACTTCCGTTTCTGTGAAATATGGCCTCATCTGTAAATAAAATCAAATGAACAAAATTTCTTTGTTGGTTTATTTTGTTTTGAGCCCATTGACAAAATTCCAGTCGTCTTTGATAATCTTCAGGAACCAACTCTTGAAGTAGTTGAATGTGATAGCGGTGCATTTTTTGAGACTTCAATATCCGCTGTACCGTATGTCGTTCAACACCAACCTGCTGAGAAATGGGTCGTTGTCCAATATATGGATTTTCGGTAACTGTTAATAGTACATTTAATTGATTTTTCTCAGTCTGTGTACGTTTTTCCTTAGTATTTTTTTCATATAACTTATTGCCAGTTCTTTCAAAACGCTCCAAAAGCTTTTCAAATGCCCTTCTTTCTGGTTACCGTCTCTCTGGAAACCGTTGTTGATACAGTTTTCTTGCTAAGAGCGTATTCTTATCACTAGCTCCCAAAACAAAAATCATATCAACCATCTCGGCTTGCGAAAAATTCATTATTTACAATTTTAATTCAAGTTTTAAATCAATTTGCTATAAAATACACTAATGCATCACACAAATTATCAACTGACTATAAATAATGACGTTTGTGATGATCTGTATTATTTTTATATGCCACGCCTCGCCGTCACGGCCAACTAACAATACAACTTGAAAGCCGTATAGCCTTTTTACCATAAAAAAATGTTAAATTGTCATTGACACTACAATTTTTTGGAATATACACTCTTATACAAAGTCACTCTTATTTTTAATGCTAAATAAGATAAAAATAGGGGGTTTCCATTAACAAAAATGACTTTATAGGTTTTTTTTAATCTACTTTTAATTGTCCATTTTTGATCACCCTGTATGAATGTATTACAAAAATATCAATACAGCCCATTAGAGTAGGTCCCCATTTCCAAGGAAACCAACTATAACTAATTGATAAAGGCTTCGTTTAGAAAAGATTTCCACCTATGTTTTGGCCTGCAAACGTCATTTTTGACAAAAATTTGAAATTTGTCAAAAACGGTTAGACTTAGGTATAGGAGATTATACATAAAATGTGTCTAAAATTGTATGTAGAATCTAAATATGTAATAATATATAGGGTTTTCTATTTAAAAAAAAAATTAAAATTACTTCTAAGCTTTTATGATCTACCCTGTATAATTAAAAATATTTTTGGACTATGCACCAGAACATATCTTACAACTTTTGTATTTAATTTTTTTTTGTATCTCTATAAATAAAGGAGATATGGGACTTTGTCACACTAATGCGCCACCCTGTTTGTAGCAAACAGAAAACCAGCAACATAAGGTCAGTTTTCGAACAGTGAAACAAAGCAACTTAATAATAAATGAGCCAAATGTCCGTACCAATTTAAAATACGTATAGAAAACTACACTTAGGTATATGTAATAACATCAACAAATTTTTCTCACAATTTCAGTTATTAATTGAGCACCGAATAAAATACCCCGTATATACTAATGTTAATTACTGCACAGCAGATGGACCAGTAGCTCAAACGCATATGAAATAACACTTCTGTTAGCTGAACTACATCGAGGCAATAGACCAGGGGTAACACGATCTGCTTGACGTTAGCGAGGTTATGGGTTCAATTTCTATTACCGCTTACGCTGTACGAGGTATATATGTATGAGTTCATCTCATACATATATAGTGGCATGGTCACTGCAAATACACACATTATGTGTGTTGCTATTTAGGTAAATGCTGGAGTTGCAACTTCCCCCTCAGAACTCTAACGCGTTCCTTCCGATCCAAGTGAGTGAGTGAGTGAGTGAGTGAGTGAGTGAGTGAGTGAGTGAGTGAGTGAGTGAGTTACTGAGTGAGTGAGTGAGTGAGTGAGTGTGTGTGTGTGTTTGTGTGTGTATGTGTGCGTGTGTGCGTGTGTGCGTGTATGTGTGTGCGTGTATGCGTGTGTGCGTGTGTGCATGTGTGTGTGTGTGTGTGTGTGTGTGTGTGTGTGTGTGTGTGTGTGTGTGTGTGTGTGTGTGTGAGTGAGTGTGAGTGTGATTGTGCGTGTGCGTGTGCGTGTGCGTGTACGTGTGCGTGTGCGTGTGCGTGTGCCTGCGCGTGCGCGTGCGTGTGTGTGTGTGAAATAGCACACAGCTGATTCTCACCAAAGTTTCTCTCATCACCTTTACAAATACAGTCCAGAGTATTAATGCGGGGCCAGATGCAAATCATGGTCAACCTAGGTGACCCGCAGTAAACGATACTATCAAATTAAATGCGTACTGGCATGAGTCAAGCAAGCTATTGATTCTTACTTTGTATTTAGTTATAGGAAAACGCGCAGGATAAACAAACTTGAGGGTACTCATCAAGCCGTCCAGCCTATTTTATGTACATATATATATATATATATATATATATATATATATATATATATATATATATATATATATATAATGGTTCTCAATTCAGAAAATAAAAACTAAAAAATATAATTCTAAATAATATATCACTTTATAATAGAATACATTAATGAAAATCAACTCATTTAATTTTTTCAGGGGCAACTCAATTGCGTCGCAAAGCGAAAGAATCCTACCTGTTTGAGTTTAAGTTGGTACTTTCATTATTTTATTTTGGTTGCGTTGCACGTCAACAGAAAAAATGAATAATATTTTAGTAATTTCAAAAATGAAAGTTGGAAAAATTTATAATTCTAAATGACAAGTGTTAAAAGTCAAATATTGAGGTTAATAATACTACGTATTCAATTCTTTAAGTTGGTACTCAAGACAGTTTGATATTTTAATAATTGCAAAAATGAAACCGCACTTAAAAATTACAGCATACATCAAAAGTACATCAATCACACTTATAGGTCCAGGTATCTTTACTCAAAGTACAAATTCAATTATTCCCACATTTTATAAAATATTTTATAATAAATATGTATGTTGTGTATATCAATTAAAATTAGCAACTTTATATAATAAAATTTTAATACATTAAACAAAAACTCGACTGCATAACCTTCTATATCTACATACTATGTATATGTAGGTTGAAAGGTAAAAATTACAATAAGGAAAATTTAAAACAATTCAAATTTTGCGTTAGACTTATTAAATTTATATTGTTTGTACTATTTCATGGAATTGCGTATTTTCTTTTATATAATTATTTATTTCTCTACGCGTTATCAAGAGAAAATAAATAAGTAAAATTTAAATACTTTTCGGTTATTTAATGGTGTATTTGTATATTAAAGTTATACAATCTAAACGCTTCGATAACACTTACTGTTATCTTCGTCAGTAGTAATATTATCTATTAAAATTGTTAAAGATGTTGAAACAATTTTGTGAAATTTGAAAAATTGTTTCAACATCTTTAACAATTTTAATAAATAATATTACTATTGACGCCGATAACTGTAAGTGTTATCGAAACGTTTAGATCGTGTACTTTTAAAACATAAAAAAGATAAGTATTTGAATATGTATAATAATGGTGAAAGCAAAGAGTATATTATATATCTTTGGAGAAAGCTTACATTTTCATAAATAAGCAAAATAACAAAGAAGTTGTTATGGTAACAAATCAATAACGTAAAACAGCAAACTTGATGTAGATTATAACTCTACATGTAAAATAAATGGTAAAGGTGAGTCTATAAGATCAACCTGATCGTTCATTAAAAATACTTTCTGTTTATGATCATAAACATTGTTTTTGTCTTTTTTATTACAAAAATGAACAAATTTAATGTTGCTTTCTCAGAAGGTGGGTAACATCTAATATATTCCTTGTATCTAATATCAACATCAATCAAAATACATCCACGTGCCACAAAAAATTAAAAAACACCGAACGCGTTTTGATAGCTACGCTATCATCATCAGCGATCGACTAGTCCTAGTCGACCGCTGATGATGAACGTACTATCACGCGTTCGTGTTTAATTTGTTTGATACGTGGGTGTATCTTGATTGTTACAGATCCTGCCACAGTTCCAGTGTTCCAGATATTTCAAACTAATATGAAAATTCCCAAGTGTTTGTCCAATAGAACATTATATGCCATTCCTTTCACTTAAAACCTCAAAATGTCATTAGTTGAATTTTTGGCATTAAATACGCATATCAGAACATCGATACTAGTTTTGAAAGCTACTCTGTACTGATTGTCCTATTGTAATATGTGAGCTACTTCTTAACCCCCGACGAAAAAAGAGAGGTGTATCCGTGTCTAACTGTGTATCCGTATATCCATGTATCCGTATACCCGTGTATTCGTGTATTCGAGTATCCGAATATCCGTGTATCCGTGTATCCGTCTATCCGTGTATCCATGTATCCGTGTATCCGTGTATCCGTGTATCCGTGTATCCGTGTATCCGTGTATCTGGTATCGTGTATCTGTGTATCCGTGTATCTCGTGTATCTGTGTATCCTGTGTATCGTGTATCCGTGTATCCGTGTATCTGTGTATCTTTCGTATCTGTGTATCTGTATTGTGTATCTGTGTATCTGTGTATCTGTGTATCGTGTATCTGTGTATCCGTGTATCTGTGTATCTGTGTATCGTGTATCGTGTATCTGTGTATCTGTACGTATCCGTGTATCGTGTATCGTGTATCCGTGTATCGTGATATCACGTGTATCCTGTAATCCGTGTATCCTGTATACGTGTATCCTGATCTGTTCGTAATCTTGTATCTTTGTATCTTAATGTATCGTTGTATCTGTATCTGTGTATCTGTGTATCTTGTATCTGTGTATCTGTTATCTGTGAGCTATTCTTAATCTGTACAAAAAGTGTATCGTATCAATACTGTATCGTGTATCATGTGTATCTTGTATACTGTGTATCGTGTATCTCTGTATCTGTGATATCCTGTATCGTGTATCTATGTATCTGTGTATCTGTATCTGTGTATCTGTGATCTGTTCTGTATCGTGTATCTGTGTATCATGTTATCTGTGTATCTGACTGTGGTATCGTGATAATCTGTGTATCTGATATCTGTATCGTATGTATCTTGATGTATCATGTGTATCGTGTATCTGTGTATCTGTGTATCTGTATCTATCTGTTGTATCTGTGTATCTGTGTATCTGTACGTGTATACGTAGTATCTCGTGTATCTGTATCGTTATCGTATCCGTGTATCTGTGTATCTATCGTATCCTGTATCGTATCCGTGTATCCATGATCTTGTATCTATGTAATCCTGTTTGTAATCTTTATCCTGTATCTTGTATAACATAAATGTATCTGTTGTATCTTGTATCTTGTATCTGATCGTATCTGTGTATCTGGTATCTGTTATTGTTATCTGTATCTGTATCTTGACTTGTACTGTATCGTGTATCTGTGTATCTGTGTATCTGTGTATCTGTGATCTGTGTATCTGTATCTGTATCTTGTATCTGTGTATCTGTTATCTGTGTATCTGTGTATCTGTGTATCTGTGTATCTGTGTATCTGTGTATCTGTGTATCTGTGTATCTGTGTATCTGTGTATCTGTGTATCTGTGTATCTGTGTATCTGTGTATCTGTGTATCTGTTATCTGTGTATCTGTGTATCTGTGTATCTGTGTATCTGTATCTGTGTATCTGTGTATCTGTGTATCTGTGTATCTGTGTATCTGTGTATCTGTGTATCTGTGTATCTGTATCGTATCTGTATCTATCTGTGTATCCGTGTATCGTGTATCGTGTATCTGTATCTTCGTGTATCCGTATCGTGTATCTTATTGTATCTTTGTATCTTGTATCTTTGTATCTTGTATCTTTGTATCTTTGTATCTGTATCTTGTATCTTGTATCTTTGTATCTTGTATCTGTGTATCTGTGTATCTGTGTATCTGTGTATCTGTGTATCTGTGTATCTGTGTATCTGTGTATCTGTATCTGTATCTGTGTATCTGTGTATCTGTGTATCGTGTATCTGTGTATCTGTGTATCTGTGTATCTGTGTATCTGTGTATCTGTGTATCTGTGTATCTGGTATCTGGTATCTGGTATCTGGTATCTGTGTATCTGTGATCTGTGTATCTGTATCTGTGTATCTGTGTATCTGTGTATCTGTGTATCTGTGTATCTGTGTATCTGTATCTGTATCTGTTATCTGTGTATCTGTATCGTATCTGTGTATCGTGTATCTGTGTATCTGTGTATCTGTGTATCTGTGTATCTGTACGTATCTGTACTGTGTATCTTGTATCTTGTATCTTGTATCTTGTATCTTGTATCTGTGTATCTTGTATCTGTATCTGTGTATCTTGTATCTGTGTATCGTTATCGTGTATCTGTGATCTGTGTATCTGTTTATCTGTGTATCTGTGTATCTGTATCTGTATCTTGTATCTTGTATCTTGTATCTTGTATCTTGTATCTGTATCTTGTATCTGTGTATCTGAATGTTCTGTATCTGTTGTATCAGTGTAATCTGTGTATCTGTATCTGTGTATCTGTGTATGCGTGTATCTGTATATCTGTGTAAGGTCTGTGTATCTGTGTATTTCTGTTACTTGTTATCTGTATCTGTGTATGTGTATCTGTGTATCGTGTATCTGTTATCTGTGTAGATCTGTGTATCTGTGTATCTGTGTATCTGTGTATCTGTGTATCTGTGTATCTGTGTATCTGTGTATCTGTATCTGTGTATCTGTGTATCTGTGTATCTGTGTATCTCTGTATCTGTTTATCTGTGCATCTGTGTATCTTGTATCTCTGTATCTCTGTATCTCTGTATCTCTGTATCTCTGTATTCTGTATCTCTGTATCTGTGTATCTGTGTATCTGTGTATCTGTGTATCTGTGTATCTGTGTATCTGTGTATCTGTGTACCTGTGTATCTGTGTATCTGTGTATCTGTGTGTCTGTGTATCTGTGTATCTGTGTATCTGTGTATCTGTGTATCTGTGTATCTGTGTATCTGTGTATCTGTGTATCTGTGTATCTGTGTATCTGTGTATCTGTGTATCTGTGTATCTGTGTATCTGTGTATCTGTATCTGTGTATCTGTGTATCTGTGTATCTGTGTATCTGTGTATCTGTGTATCTGGGTATCTGTGTATCTGTGTATCTGTGTATCTGTGTATCTGTGTATCTGTGTATCTGTGTATCTGTTTATCTGTGTATCTGTGTATCTCTGTATCTCTGTATCTCTGTATCTCTGTATCTCTGTATCTCTGTATCTCTGTATCTCTGTATCTGTGTATCTGTGTATCTGTGTATCTGTGTATCTGTGTATCTGTGTATCTGTGTATCTGTGTACCTGTGTATCTGTGTATCTGTGTGTCTGTGTGTCTGTGTATCTGTGTATCTGTGTATCTGTGTATCTGTGTATCTGTGTATCTGTGTATCTGTGTATCTGTGTATCTGTGTATCTGTGTATCTGTGTATCTGTGTATCTGTGTATCTGTGTATCTGTGTATCTGTGTATCTGTGTATCTGTGTATCTGTGTATCTGTGTATCTGGGTATCTGTGTATTTGTGTATCTGTGTATCTGTGTATCTGTGTATCTGTGTATCTGTGTATCTGTGTATCTGTTTTTCTGTGTATCTGTGTATCTGTGTATCTGTGTATGTGTATCTGTGTATCTGTGTATCTGTGTATCTGTGTATCTGTGTATCTGTGTATCTGTGTATCTGTGTATCTGTGTATCTGTGTATCTGTGTATCTGTGTATCTGTGTATCTGTGTATCTGTTTATCTGTGTATCTGTGTATCTGTGTATCTGTGTATCTGTGTATCTGTGTATCTGTGTATCGGTGTATCTGTGTATCTGTGTATTTACGCGATGGCAAGACATACAGCTGTCCTTACGTTATCAAGTAACCTCGAACATTCCATAAATTTATGTAGAACTGGAAAAAAGGTAGACCTAATAAGAATGGTGAACCTGAAACAGATATTTTGATACTAAGGGTTCTGTTGGACTGCAATAACCCAAAATAACGCGTTGACTATAGCGATCAAATGTCCTCCTATTATAGTTCTTTGTAAAAGAGGCTGAAATGGTAGCATTTGATTTAATATGTATATTGACTGCATAGTCGTTAACTACGTAAACCCCCATAATATACTCCCATCGCTACCGTTTCGTGAAAAGCTAGTATCCTTATTATCAAAAAATTCAGATTGCCTACTATCTGAACCTGGTATCCATCCAAAGAAGATTCATTTGCTTAAAAGAAAAGAGGATCCTGAAAGGAAACGTCGTAGAAATTGTGTGGACTGCTACAAATCACTTAGACGAAAATTGTTGTTTCTTTTTAAAATAAAACATGTAATTTATTATTTGTATATAAATCTTCTACTGGAACTTCAAATTTACTACGCTGGCAGTTGTATATGGAGTTAGATGTATTCATACCAGTATCAGTACTAGATTTAATTTGTTTATGAACCTACACTTTTAAATTTATACATTATTCTACCAGACACATGTATCTTGTATCGTCAAAACGGTAACTGCTATAACCATACCTGAGGGTCTGGTAATGTCCGGATCGACATAGTACCTAAAATTGCCACCGCAGTGAACGTGTTAATATAAATATTGATTGCCTTTGTAATAAGTCTTTTCGTATAACTAAAAATAATTGCAAATGTTAAGAAGAAAAGTCGTAACTACCTAAAGTCATTTTCTAGCAGCAAACAGTGAAAAACTGTTCTTGATTTATAAAAAACTACTAGTTTTGTGTCACTAAAAACTATTTTTCGTATTTTTCAAAATTGGACAAACGGGCAGCAAACGACATTTCACATAATGCTCAATATCTCAGAACCAACATTTTGTCAGATACATCTTTTAAGCGTAATAGGGCAGAATTGGGGACAGCACACAATTTTCAAAATCAAATTTGGCGGAGCTATTTTTATAATTTATCAAGAACTCTAGAACTCTCTGGAGGGCTGCAATGGTATGGCCTCGTATTATCTAGACACGCGCGCTACCAACTGCGCAACCGAGAGAAATCTTCTTATGTTTGTATTAGAATATTACATTTTACTATTTATACCATAACAATCTATGCGAATTAATTATTATATTTCATAGGTTACTGTTACATTTGATAAATTTTAAACGATTTACTTAATCAATAATCCAAAAAAACAAAGAACAAACAACATTAGGATAACCCGATTTGTACTAAAATAATAAAAAGCTACTATGTATACAGGGTGCCCACTCTTTTCACAAAAGGAAACTGCAGATTTTAGAGCTGATTTTATGTCGATTTAACGTAAATTACCTTAATACAAAAATACTTCGTAAGAGAGCTGTAGCTCTGGGAAGATGGCGCCCTAACATCGGTTTAATTCAAATATCTTCAAAATGGTTTCCCTTTAAATGATAGTGTTCTGTACATTTATTTAGTGGAATATGCCCAATCATATGACGTGAATATGATTTTTTAGTTGTTCTCATAAGCGGCTCGTTTGGGCGGGGCATTGGACATTGTTATTCATAAGTTTTTATTTTTCCAAATTTCGCAATTTTAACATAAAATTTAAAAAATTTCGATTTTTTCATAATAGAATGATCCTCTTGTCTGAAGTCGCTACGACGCACCATTTTCATCATACTTTTATAAAATTAACCCTTGTTTATATGAATGTATATAAACAAGGGATTAACTAACGAATTCATTTACAATTACGAAAGATGGCTATGGAAAATAAACAAAATAACAATTGCGTGAACGTCAAAATAACTAGTATTACAGATACTAGTTGAGGTTAAAGTGTCAAATAAGTTTTAACTGAAAGATTTTTTTTATTGTTTACATTACCGTAAATACAAAAAGTTGAATATTGTTAGAATGGTTTCGTTTAGTACCGAGGAATATGCCGATATGCATTTAGTATACGGCGAAATGCAATGCAATGCTCGGGCAGCAGCACGTAGATATGCAGATAAATTTCCAGATAGAAGACATCATGCTCGTAAATCATTTACGCTTATTCATCAAGAAAATATGGAACAAAGAAAGACTCTGCAAGCTGCTTCATTGTATCATAACATCATCAGTACAAACAAACCGCCATATTTAAGTCAAATGTGTATCTGTGTATCTGTGTATCTGTGTATCTGTGTATCTGTGTATCTGTGTATCTGTGTATCTGTGTATCTGTGTATCTGTGTATCTGTGTATCTGTGTATCTGTGTATCCGTGTATCCGTGTATCCGTGTATCCGTGTTCTCGTTGGAGGCCTAAGGTGCTGTGTTCTGATTGGAGATTAGGTTACGCGCCACTTTCAGCTGTTTGTTCGTGCGCGCGCATTTCAAAATAAGGGGGCCCTGATACTATCTCATATGACAGGACCTTGTGTTAGGGTCTTCGCTCCCTCGCTGATAAACAGTATTCTAATAGGGAGGCCCTTATACTATCACATAAGACAGAAACTTGTGTTAGGGTCTTCGCCCCTTGACGTGGCCTTCTTGGTGGGAAATTTGAATTTGTTTGTAGCGCCATCTAGTGGTGTATTTCTAGCACTAACGAGTGTTTTCCGTAATAAAGATGATGGCTTTATCTAACGGTTGTTTTTGCGCGAAATTTGAATTTGATTGTAACGCCATCTAGTGGTGTATGGATTAATGAATGTTTTCTGTAATAGAGGTGGCTCCACCTAGCAGAATATTTCTAAAAGTACATGCAGCGCCCTGCAATCGTTAATGCAGGAAAGTTAAAATAGTGTTTCTGTAATAGAGTTCGATTATCGATAATAAAAAGTCGTGATTAAAAGTATTGTAAATAAAAATATTAAGAGGTTTTCAATAACTTATTACAAGTAATAATAATATTTTTAGGATTACATCTAATGTATCAGAAGAATCAGCATTATCGGCACCCTCCGGATCTGTTAGAACTTCCTTATCATATTACTTCTCGGAGTCTGTATCGGTATTAACTTTGAACCCTGTTGCAGACGCATCTTCTTTAACATCTTCTGTATCTTCTGGGGATAATTCAAATTATTTGAATTATCTTATTAAGCTTTTTATACAATTGATTTAACACATCAGTTTCGCTTGGAATGTCCCAATTTTCTTTAGCAATTATATTATATAATTCACAAAGATTTGCTTTATTGAAATTAAATTTTTTAACCTGATTTATAGCACAGTTGGTTGCAAAGGAATTAGCAATTTTAAAAATAAGCGGATAGTGCGTGTCAATAATAAAAATAGGATCTAACACACGTGAAACATTACAGCATAAATTTGAAAATACCAAGTCAAGACAATAGCCATTTTTGTTATTAACAACATTTTGTTGAGTTAAATTAAAGAAATTCACGCAGTTTTCCAAATCGTCGATTATGCTAGTTGTGGGGGAGAGTTGCTTAGGGTAGTACTGTCTAATATTGAAGTCTCCTATTATTAAAACATTAGGGGAACCGTGCTCAGGAGGTAACCGTGCTCAGGAGGTAACCGTGCGCACAACTATATATAGCAATTGAGTGGTATTTAGAAACATCCCTTCCACGAAACCTTGAGCAGCGCCACTTACGATTCGATCACACCACAAGCGGCAGCTCTATAGTGTCAGGTGCTCCCAGAAAGTGATCGTGTGTGTTTATGTACAAGTTTTTGTAATTTTCCACGTGAATAAAATAAGACGGTAAGTCTCTAATTGTTAACCGATTATTTTGAAATAAATATATTCTTAAAGGATATGATCTCCTGCATGTATGCATCTACCCTTGTTTAATATAACCTAAATAGTTTTTGTAATGTGAGGTGATTTGGTTTGAAATGCACGGTCGGGTAATGATGCGCAAAAATGCGCACCATTACCCATTATTCAACTCATTGGTAAGTAATACAAATCTGTTTTTTCATTTCAGATGCCACGTAAATATATAAGAAAAACAGATATGAATGCCTATAGTGCGCAAACGTTGGAGGAAGCACTAAATGCTATCAGAAACGACAGCAGGAAAATTAGGGCAGTCGGTAGAGCATACGGCATTCCCGAATCAACCCTACGTGATGAACCGAAAACGATTTGTCTGGGGCGTAAGGTAATCTTTTCGCAAGAAGTAGAACGCCATTTAGAAGAGTATGTATTGACTCTGGCAACATTGTATTATGGCATTACGCCCAAACAACTGCGGCATTTAACTTTTAAATATGCAGAAGCAAATGGCATAGAGCATGCATTTAATAGAGAATCCCAGTTAGCTGGTAAAGCTTGGCTTTACGGATTTCTTAGACGACATCCTCAAATAAGTCTGAGGTAACCTGAAGGCACCAGTCTAAATAGAATTATTGCGTTTAATTTAGAAGAGACTAAACTATTTTACCGAAACCTAGAAAGTGTGTTCCAAAAATGTACACTTGAGGGACATAGAATATTTAATATGGGTGAGACGGGCATAACTACCGTCCAGAAGAAATGTCCTAAAGTTTACTGTAAGAAGGGAGTAAAGCAAATAGGACCTGCTACATCGAGTGAACGAGGTAGGACGATTACAAGCGTATTCTGCATGAGTGCTGCGGGGAATTACACTCCCCCCATGTTAATATACCCGAGGACAAGGATCGCTCCTGCTTTACTGAAAAATGGCCCAGTTGGTACCAATTACCAATGTTCAAAAAACGGTTGAATAAACGCAGATCTATATCTTAATTGGTTACACTACTTTGTAAAACATGCGAAGCCCACCGCTGAAGACCCAGTGTTGCTTATTTTAGACAATGACTCAAGTCATATCGCAATAGAATCACACAATTTTTGCAAAACAAATTATATTCATATTGTGTCACTCCCACCTCATACTTCACATCGATTGCAGCCCCTGGACCTAACGTTTTGGGGCCTTTAAAGAACGCACTCTACAGGGAGTATGATATGTATTTAACGACCACTGGCCATAAAAAGATTACAGAGTACGATATTGCAGAGCTTTTGAACAAAGCTTTTATGAAAGTGGCAACCATGGAAAAGGCAGCATCCGGTTTTCGTTCTGCTGGAATATTTCCATTCAATCCAACTAAGTTCAATGAAGATGATTTCGCTGCTGCTCATGAATTAGGTTCATTTTCTGTAGAGGCTTCTTCCGAACCTAACACTAATTCAGCATTACCTAGAGCCCAATCAGAGATCATTCCTGATCCAGCAACACCTGAACCTCAGACAGAGAGTCAAATTGATCAAGAAGCTCATATTGATCAAGAAAACCAATCGTCTGTATCAAATGTTGGCCGAGAAACTTTGCCGTGTTCGAACAAATCCTACAATTCATTTTTTGAATTTGCTCCAATTTCCAAAACCAAACCTAAATCAGTAAAAAGGATTTCACGTTCGAAGCAACACTCAAAAATTCTTACCAGTACCCCTATGAAAGATATATTGGAAGAACCTCAAGAAAAAAAGAAAGAACGAAAGAAAGGCACTAATAGCAACGCTGCAAAGAGGCGAATAGTTGAATCCGAAGAAATACAAAAAAGAGGAAAGAAAAAAGAGCAGGAGTCAGAGTCTTCTTCCGATGACATTGAAGAAAATAGTCTTTGCGACGATGACTCCCTGGACGACATAGACGAACTAGATTATTTTATTCCAACACCAAGACAACCTAAGGGTAAAAACGACCCATGTGGCATATGCGAAGAACCCGGAAAAAACGAGTTATGGTACAGATGTGTCACGTGTGGCTTATGGAATCACTCCGACTACACTGGGGTGGGCAGTCCAAAAATTTGTGACTTTTGCAAAAACTAAAATACCTACCTCTTGCTTACCTACCAAATAAAAGCTTTTTATTAAATATTTTGTGTTTTAATGTTCTGCGCATAATTCCCTACCTAATGCGCACCATTACCCTATGGGGTGGGAGAATTGTGTGCAAATGCACTTCAGTACTTTTTTTTTTGTGATTTAAGTTAAAAGCTACTAATAAAATAAGTAACGACTTAAAATTTTGACACATGACTTTTAATACCAAAAAATCAATTTTGGGATTTATATTCTTAAGTGGCATTTCTTGTACAATTAAATTATTTTTACAGACCCCCATGCTACCTCCTCCTTTCTTTTTTAAATTGATAGACCTGTTACTTATAAAAATATTATAATAAGGGGTATTTAATTCATTACTATTAGTAGCTTGTAACCAGGTCTCGGTGATTAGGATAATATCATATTCTTTTAAACAAAGATAAAGCATTTAGTTTACTATTAATTCCTCTGGCATTTTGATAATATATATGTATATATATATATATATATATATATATATATATATATATATATAATATATATATATATATATATATATATATATATATATATATATATATTGAATTATTCCAACCAAAGCTCTGGTAACAAGGCTCTTCATTAAAAACAATTATTTTGGGATGTCGAGGATAGTCACGAGGATAAAAATGGCACCGTAACATTCGGCACAAAATCTACATTTTTTAAGCCTGCTGGCGTTACCTTATTTAACGTAGTACATACACTAGAATAATCTTCAAGTGGAATGTTAATTAGGTTAGATTTGTGATGAAACTTGCTGGAATATACTCGTTCTTCAATTGTCTGATACACATGACTTAAAAAGTTTTTTTTTACCCGTTTCTCGCATGTGAAGTCCGTGTCTAGTAAACTGGCTCATGTCCACTACTGAGTTACTATCAACATATATTATTTTGGAATATTTACTTTGGCCATCACATTGTTAGATCCACCGGTAACAATAACGAAATTTTTCTTATTATACTGGTCACAGAATCTACATTATCAATGACATTCTGCAATAAGGTGTTTGGTTTGAAAATATTACATACCTTGAAATTGCATTTAGTGTCAAGGTTACTTAATAGTTCTCCAAATCCTCTGGCTTGACTATCGCCCAGTACAAGAATATTCGGTCGTCTATTACTGCTACTGCTTACATCAAGTGAATTTTTTTTTATTTGTGTGATTTATTTGAAATTTTTGGAGTATTGCAAGTCCCTACATGTCCAGTTATATTGGTGTAAATTACATGCTCCTTCTTTAAATTGCCTTTACAATTCTTTATTACGTTATCCTATCCTCTAAGTGCCATACGCGTTTTATGAACGTTTAAAAATTGGAATTGTTTTTCCAGGTATTCAATTTTATTGAAATCTTCTTTCTTCTTGTCTAGTAATTGCACATTCTATATTGGAGGGTGCATTTAAATCAACAGTGCTTTCTTCTTTAACTCTTGACTCATGTTGAAGTATGTGGCTACTATTTAATGCTGTTTCTAATTGATTAATTAAATTCGATTTGATACCTACAGAGGCTACATTTAATTTAATTAATTCCGATTTAATTGTTTTCACATTTAATGCCTTAATCTTAACTTTCCTTACTGTAGTTTCCATTATGCTTATTATTCTATCTAAGCTGGTGTCTGGTGTTACGATTAGATAATCGTCACGAAGAATTGAAATCACGCACGACTGTGTCCTTTTCTAAAACATGACTGTATTTTTGGGAAAACTGAATATTTGTTGGTATGATCCATCATTTGATTAGCTACAACCTTTTCTAAGACCTTCGACAGTACATGGAGTATACTAATTGAGTGCAGGTCGTTGTAGTTCATTGGACTACTAGTTTTATTAATAGGAATTACATTTGCGACTTTCCATACATCGGGTACAGAGTTAGGGTCTATACATACATTTATAATATGAGTGATGTACGGAATTAAAAAAGGACAACATAGCAAGAGTATATGCACACTTATTCCATCCTCACCCACAGATTTAGACTTAATATTGTACAGTACATTTATTATATCGATATCGGTAACGTGTTGAAATTTTGGCTTATTTTAGAAATCGAACATAAAAAAACGTATTTGGTCTTTATTGTTGCTATTTTTAGATGTAAAAACGAAAGCTCCATTTATTTAATTGAAGTTGCAGCAAAAAAAATGTTTTAAAGTTGGAGAAAACGACAAAAAAATCAAAAGGTACCACTTTTTGCTAACTTGACCAAAATGTGAACCTACTTGATAGCAAAAACCATTCAAATAGTTTAAACTTTTTTGTCGTGTGGACTTAATTTGAGGTTATAAAGATTGTAGAAAATTATTATGCGCTCTACACCTTATTTATTTCATTATGAGTTCTACCATCTTCAAAAATAATTTAAATCACTTATAATGACCTCATTAAGGAAATGAAGGGGTCGTTAACTGAGCATTGTATTCATGCTCTATATCT
Source organism: Vesta saturnalis (assembly GCA_036346205.1). Classification (NCBI taxonomy): domain Eukaryota; kingdom Metazoa; phylum Arthropoda; class Insecta; order Coleoptera; family Lampyridae; genus Vesta; species Vesta saturnalis. Next base: position 5,626,355 of record JARFJB010001218.1, on the reverse strand, counting down.
TATTTATTTCATTATGCGCTCTACCATCTTCAAAAGAGGACCTGGCTCGATGCGAAAATTAAAATATTAAAAAAAATGAGGTGTGTTACCAACCACCACATTCAATCGCATACATAAAAATGAAAAGGATTTGTTTATTAAATTTTTAAGTGATGTTCGAAATATGTATCGTCGATTAAATTCGTACTTTAAATGTTTGACTAAATTAACATGATTTAATGCTGTACCATCTCCCAGGTACCCTATCTCGAAAAATCTAATTTAAACTTATTTGCAATAATGTAAATTCAAGAACAAAACATTCGCTAAGTGATTTATCTTGACTTTACTGACTATACAGTTAGTATTACTCAAATTAATTGAGTGCCTTACATTGACTTTCCTGGCCATGATTATAACATTAGAACTTATTTACAAGGCGGATATATAATTACTCGCAAACCTCAAATGTGATCAAAAGAATTGATCGTCTAGTGGTAGGTACGCTGTGTTATTTGAATTAAATAGGCTTCATGAGGTTAAGTGTTGCATCATGTAGGACAGGTAAACAATGAAACTACTCAAATAAAAATTAACGAGCTTTGCGCAATGGTTGTTCAGCCCATTAATGTACTATTGTGGGAAAGAACCACCAATAAAACCCACTTTATTCATAAATAAATAATTGCACAAATACATTAATAAATAAAAAAAAAACGAATGAAAGGGTTAAATATATAGGAAAACGCCATTAAGAAAAAAATAAATAAAAAGCAGTTTGACTACACATAAACACAATAAAAAAAAATCAATGTCATCACACCCACAATTGTGTCATAAATAAATCAGAATAAAAATTGTAATACCAAACATGTGGCCCTCTAAAACCAATCATGCTGGTCTTTAAGTAACTAAGCAAATAAAACCATAAGGCAAGCTACGGTACATATAAAATACAACAGTATAATTGCACAGGTGATAATAAGGTAAAGGCAAGGACAAAAGAAAATAGACAAGGAATTTACACGTAGACAGTTGTTTAGTGACTACTAAGCACAAAATACATACGTATAGTTACCATAAATTACATACAAAGAGAAATTAGTTACTTACTTACTTACTTAACCTTCACGCCATTCCCTTGCGGGATAGGCAAAACAATCCCTGCCTCTTATTTATTTTGCAATCACAATCTTTCTCCATGCTTTCCTATCTCCGCATACCTCCCTAGCTTCCGCAAGATTCATACATAGTCTCTGACATGCCCTTTTGTTTTAAAACTCCTTATCTTTCTTTCATTTATCATAGATTCTACTACATTCAGCCAAGTTTTACGCGGCCTGCCAGGGCCGGCCTTTCCCCTAACCTCCCCCACATATATTTGTTTCGTTAATCTTGCGTTGTTCATTCTCTCAATGTGACCAAACCAACGTAATGTACAATCTATTCATCATCGTCTTTTCCTCACCACACTCCGTCATTATGCATTCATTTTTTATCTTGTCCCTTCTCGTTTTACCACATGCGCTTCTCAGGAATCTCATACCCACGCATTTATTTTTCTTTCGTGCTTTTTTTGACATACCCATGTCTCACTTCCATACAGTACTGACGGGACGAATACGCCATTATAGATTGTTCGTTTCGCAGCTAGGCTCATGCCTTCATTTCTCATTATCGTCCACATACTTCCAATCACTTTCCTTCCAGCATTGACCCTTCGTCCAATCTTGCTCTCAATTGTACCACCTGCAATAAACATTCTACCGAGATATACCATTTCGTCCACTTGCTCCACAGTTTCATCTTGCAGAGTAAATACTCTACTCTCCTTTTCACTTTCTCGTTTGAATACTACAATCTTAGTTTTGTTCACGTTTACCTTTAGGTCCATACTCTCACAGACTGTATCAAACTTCCTCAGAGCGGTTTGCAGCTCATCCGCACTGTCACTTAATAAGACTGTGTCATCTGCATACACCAGAAGTCGTACATTTACGTCACTCATCATTACACCATTTGTATCGGTACATGCTTGTCTAAGACATTTATCTATGTATACATTGAACAACCACGGTGACTTCACACAGCACTCCTTCCTCAATCTTAAAGTATTCACTCACACCTCCTCTCACCCTAACACATGCCCGACTACCGTTGTATACTGCCCTTATTCCATTTATTAGACCTTTATTTACGCCATATTCATTTAATATTTCCCACAGCTTCTTTCTATTCACTCTGTTATATGCTTTCTCCAGAACTACAAACGCACAGTACAACTTCCTTTTCACCTTTAAACACTTTTCGATCTGGAGAGCAACTATCTGATCGACACATCCTCTCCCTGGCATGGAGCCACCTTGCACATCCCAAATCTTAGTTTGTGTAGTTTCTCGTACTCTTATCATTCAGTATTCTTCCAACTACTTTACCAGGCACGCTGAGCAAGCTTATTCCTCTGTAGTTCTTACAATCACGCTTGTTCCCCTTACCCTTATACAATGATCGCGCTCTTCCAATCACTCGGCACTTTTCCATACATAATGCATACATTGAATAATTCACACAATCTTCGTATAAGCTTTGCACCACCATACTTGAGCATTTCGCCAGTGATTCCATCTACGCCTGCTCACTTGCAGTTTTTTAACCTTCCTACCGTTTTCTCTACCTCATTTATTCCAATATCCTTCTCAGTTTCATTAATCATTTCTTCTGTATTCTGCTTATTTAACCCTTCAGTCTTACTTTCCTCACTACTGTACAGCTTTCCGAAATATTCTTGCCAGCATTTCCTCACTTCACAATCGTCCCATACTATTTCGTTTCTAGCATTCATCACTCCTGCAGCGTTCTGTTTTGGCCCACGTTTTGTATTTTTGACCCATTTCCAGAAGAGTTTTTTGTTTCCCTTAAAATCATTCTGCACAGCCATCACTTCCTCTTTACTTATTCTCACTGCCTCCTTCGCTTCTTTATTTCTTAATCTGTACACCTCATACAATCGCTTCTTCTCAGTCTCATTTTTTGCAACAATCATGGCCATGTACGCATCTTTTTTCATACATACTGCCTTTCTTACTGACTCATTCCACCAAGCACATTTTTCTGTCTACCTATAGTCACTCTTCTACATATTCGCACGGCACAATTGACAACAGAGTTTTTCAAGCTTATCCATGCACTTTCAACGTCAGTCTCTTTTATTTGTTCACTCCACACTCTTTCAGTCACATTCAACTCTTTACTCACAGCATCTGCGTATTTCATTCTCGCACCATTAGTTCGCAGGCAAACAATTCTACTTAAACAAACTGACACAAAGAATATTCATTAAAACAAAGCCTTACGAATGTAAGTTGTAAGTAAATCATAATATCGTGACCGATATACAAGTTTGAGTGCGTTAGAAAAATACAGCGTCCCTTTCTCAGGTTACACATTCATCTATACAACAATAAAAACATTAAAAATAAAATTCGAGGTGTTTAATAGTCATCTGGACCCGGGAGTATGTAAACACTCGGTAATTGCCTTTTTACAATTATACCCAAGATTTATCCTGTACCCGCTCGTTCGAGCTCACTTCTATACAAAAAAAAAATATAAACAACTGACAACCATGCTAACTCACCCAAATACAAGAGTGAGGGAGCCCTGTACTGTCTCTTATTTGGGGAAATTTCAGCTTAGTGAGGACGCGTGCGAATGGGATACCTTTGCAAAGCAATGTTTGATTTTTAATAAGTTACGTAGGCTACTTACGTTGAATATTATAATCCTTTGAAATTTTCCAAGAACGTATACGATCAAATATTTATATACAGACTGTTTACAATGAAGGTATTTAATCAAACACCCCGATCGATCTTACTCAATTGAAACTACAACTGCCTTCCGCTCCGATTTTAAATTAACTGTATTTATTCCCGAAAATCAACTCCCGTTATTGAAAGTAATAACAAAAAAAGAAACAAAAAATTATTTCGTGGAACATTTTCACATTGCTAACAGAACGAATTAACGTCCGTAACAAACCCTACATTTAATATCAAATTTCCTACTACCAAACAAAGACGTATCTGCTTGCAGTGTGTACCGACGTAATTAATTATTAAACTAGTGACATTTTTACATCAAAAAGGTGCGTGTAATACTAGTCAGCAATTCGTTACACATCTGTTCCTATCCTAACATTTGTTTTTTTTAACAACCCTTATTCAAATATCAATTACGTAAAATACAGAAAATAAAATATCCAGAAAATATTATTAAATTACGACTTAAGATATAATAAAATATATCAAACCCAATTAACTCTTCTATTGTAGTAACAATTGCGATTTGAACATGTTTATTATAATAAATTTTTCGCGGTGGCTACCGGCAATGTATAATTTGGCAATAATAAAGGTGTTGAAATTGTTTATATTTTTTCGTGTTTTTGATTGCAACATACCTAGCTATTTGAATTAAGAAATAAATCCTTCTGTAGAATTCACACTGAAGTAGATAGGAGATTTACATAGGGTAGAGCTCATACTGAGTAGGGCGCATACTGAAACGGCACCAATTATAATTTAAGCCCTTTACTAATACTGGTATATGATTAACTGTTTTCTTACTGGCCATTTAGAACAATCTAATGTACAAATAGAGTGTATAACTTATAACAATTCGTAAATTTTAAAATTGGAAAAAAACGATATAAATGTTGATTGTGTTAACGATCCTTTGAGAAATACTACATGCAAATTTGAAAGTTGGCGCCAGTTTCATGCCAAAAAAATGGACTGTTGGCAATGTCCTCGTTTTATATAGTTTATTTTAATTGCTAAAAAATGTAGTAATGGAAACACTACATAATTTTGGGGGCAATAAACTTAATTGTTTTTAATGCAGTTGCACACATAGCGTGTATTACTCGAGTTGAAAACTATAGCGTATATTGCTTCCTTTCAACTTTATAATTTTTTCGCTCTTGTAGTATAAATAACAATTAATAAATGATACTTTCCTTTCTGATTTCTTTCGTTTTCGTCCCGAATTGCAATTTGGGGCTAGTGAACGTATAGTAACATCTATCATATCAACATATAAAAGAATTAGTATAAATATTTCTGTAACACCGTTTTTCTAATAAATAAATATTTACCAAAATTAGACAATTATTCATAAACCATTATCCTCAATAAGTTTTTGGTTACAGAATTGTTATTCTTTTAAACTTTCACTTGTATAAATCTCAAACTAGCACAGTAAAACTACTTAATAAACTACTTACAAATATCAGAAGTCTTCGCAGTTTAAAACATTAATACACTACACCATAAAAACTGACAAAAATCTAAAACGTTAGTATAGGAAAGATTACATTTACTACACAAGATTATTGTAAATTACATATATAAGAAAGTAGGTTGACGTACCGTAATTAACCATTTAAGCCTTATCAATTAAAAACAGCCACATTTTTCAATAATGAGAGGCATTTCCAGATAACTCATTAGCACAAACTTTTCATAAGTAAGTTTGTGTTTATAATTCTTATATTGTTCTAAACACATTAATTTAATTATAATTATTGTTTTTGTGTAGTATTTCAACATTTTGTAAATTTATCGAAATGACCACAGTTTAAAATATGGGCAGCATAATTCGAATTATTATGTTTAACCACCCTAAGTATCTTCTCGTACATTTCCTTTTCGTTATTCCTGCATATGTCATTTGGCGGTCCCCACTCATTAATTTATACGGCGCGTTCAAAAATACCCGACACAGCCGCTCTTATGAAACATGACGTTAGTAAGAGTAGAACACTGGCGCCTCACCTTCCACTTTTTGACCTTGGGTATTCCCCAGAGCTGGCCACATGGCTGATCTCGCTTTGACCCTGGGGTTGACCTTGAGAAAGTTGTTTACCTTGATAAAGTTGTTTACCTTGAGAAACAGGCTAACCTTGAGAAAGTGGTTGGCCTTGGACCTGATCTTGCGCGGGAAATTTGAAATTGTTTTTAATAATAAAGAGATTCTTGTGAGACAAGTGTAGGAGCTACCATGTAGGCCTTCGATCTTGTGTTAGGGCCTGCGCCCCTGTCGTGGTCCCTCATTGGTTGGAAATTTGTATTCTAATAAGGTGACCCAAACCTTATAAGACAGGTATAGCAGCTTGTGTTAGGATCTGCGCCCTTGTCGTGGCCCCCTTGGCTGGAAATGGTATTATAATAAGGGGCCATAATGCTAATTAGTAAGACAGCTATATGAACTTGTGTTAGGTCTGTGCCCCCTCTTCTCGTGGCCCCTTGTAAAATTTGAATCTGTTTGTAGCGCCACCTAGTACTGTATAGACTAATGAATATTTTCTGTAATAAAGGTAGCGCCATCTAGCGGTATGTTTTAAAAGTTCATACAGATCCTTATAATTATTATGGCGGCAAATTTTTTTGAATTCTAATAAGAGGTCTCTAACAGTAACTTATCTTAGGAAGTTGCTCTCAGGCCTTGGAGTTTAGATTTATAAAAATGGCCCTAGAGAATATATTAGAGTGTAGTTACAGAAACATTTTTTGAGTTATGACCGGCAGATCTTTGCGATATCATATCTCACATCTTACAAAAAAATCAGCTTCTATTTCTAAAATACTGGTTTAGTTTAGTTTAACTTACACCTCACGCACACACACACACACACACACACACACATACACATACACACACACACACACACACACACACACAACACACACACACACACATACACACACACACACACACACACACACATACACATACACACACACACACACACACACACATACACATACAAATACACACACACGCACACGCACATGCACACACGCACACACACACACACACACACACACACACACACACACACATATGAAAATACGCAAGCACAAAAACACGCTAACGTAAAAACACGGAAACACTAAAACATACAAACAGAAAACACGCTAACGCGAAAACACGCAAAACGAAAACACACAAACGAAACCACGCAAACGAAAACTCGTAAAGCTGCAAACATGAATCAAGACAGGGGATTGGAGACTATAAATAAATAATTTTTCTTTACATGTTTTTATTTATTCCTTATACCCAAACGGTAAAGTGTCAAAGTTTTCAATCATTCGGCGTTTAGAGTAACTTATTCTATACTGTTTAGATTCAGGTCTATCTCTAACTATTTTCCTATCGTTATATACAAAAAGAGAGTCTTTGCTATTGCTATCTTTCATCGATTCAAAGTTTATAACACGAGAGTTCTTATAGTTTAAGGTGATACCCTTCACTTTACACGTTGATTTAAGTGATTTATCACTGGTTGAAAACACATTATAGCTGTAGTTTTTCGGCCCTGCACTAACAAATTCGGCTATATAACTTCCTTCATCATATGCTTTCAGCTCGTCAGCCACCTGACTAAGGAAATCTCCACAGGTTGGATTCCAGTCGTCGGGGTTCGTCACAAATATGACACTGTCTGTGTCATAATGCAGAACACGGCCGTCTAGTTTTGCCAGATAACTATATAGTTCGAAACGTGCATGAGCTGCTGTGGACGCGACTATGGAGACATTAATAGTTTTTAGAGGTTCGCCTTCGTCCTCAGGTGTATCCCAATCTACAATTACTACATTATCATTAATAGGTATAATGGATTATACCTGAACCAGAGGATTCGTAAACAATTTGAAAACGTCCTTTGGCTCAGATACAAAACTGTTCTGAGTTAAACTTTCACGTTGGCCAAATTTACCCCAAAAAGAATTTAGTATTAGTTTGGCCAGGTATCTTAATCCTGGATTTTTCTTATTATGCTTTTCGTCTAGTTGAATCCCCTCTTTACCGTAATATTCTGTTATGTACTGCACCTTCTCGATTTCTGACGTACAATGGCTAGACCACCCAAAACATTCCTGTTTGAGTTTTAAGAAATTATCGAAGTAACTGCTAAGCAGTATTCTGTGATTTTGTCATATATGGTTACCTCATATTCCCAAATCTCAAAAACGACCAAAACTTTATAGTTTTTAGAGATAGCCTTCCGCTACAAACGTTCCAACGAAACTTCGCTCGGTTTCACAAAAACATCAACATCAACTTGACATGCATTTTTAGAGGTAAAACGTGGTGATAGAGGTTAAAAGGCGGTAGTACTCGACATTTAACTAAACACTTCACCATGTCCAATGAAATGCTCTTACAATCTAAACCTACGTGAATTTTCGGATGACCTACAGGATATTTACAGTTTACTTACATAAGGGTATAAAGAGCACACGTCATAATACATTATTTTCTCGCTAATACCGTCACACTTATGGTAGAGTTTGCTAGCATTAGTGCGACCACCGTAAAATGCGTCTCGTGGATTTAAAGGTTCGTCATCTTGACAGCCTAGATGCTGTATAAACGCTCTTAACTCGTCGTTTGCAAGCATTAGTCTTTTAAAATCGCATTTACGCATTTCCACCAGATTATATCCGTGCTCGCGTAGAAATTGAGACCGCGCCGCCGTGTTCTCGTTTCGGACAAACATGGCTGTATTTACTTTCAGCTTTGGGTCAATATTGGCTTGATTGGGGAAACACTCCTCGCAACCGTGCCAATAGCATCCGAGAAACTCGTAAACGGTATTTGATTCCGCGCAATAACCGTCGACCTTGGTACCTTCAGGTGTTCTAAACTCGCGAGATTTTCCTGCATGCTGTATGGTCACTTGTTGTGAATGTTCCACCCAACGTAACCACTGTATTGCGACTCTCGACTGTTTGTCGGCACGTCTGTAGCCGCCTTTCGGGATGAGTCCAATTGTGTTCTTTTTGAGGAAAAGTCTACGAAACACTTTATTGCAGGCACTAGCAATTGTGATTGACTCCTCAAACGGGTCGACTTTATTTTGTCTCGTGAAGGTCGACCAGAAACTAATGCAACCTTTAACGAGAATCTTAACATCCATCAGACAATACTTCATTATCTCTTCACTAATCTTAAAAACATAATTACTTTGGGCCGCCTGCCAATCTAAAAATTTTTTCCAATCTTTCACCGACATCTGATCTGCACAATAATATTCAGCGGTGGCAAAGGACCCTCATAATTCTGATTCTCGGATATGTTGAAGAGAAATGGGAAATATCCCTTGGACTAGAGAAAATTGATGGTTTTCAAAAATGCCGAGAGTGATGATGGAATGAAATTAAGGGAGTCAATAAACCTAATATCATCCCATTGAATGGATATTAGTTTTAGACCGTTAGAGATGACTTTGGGTCTCCATCGGTTATTATTATCTAAGCACACAACTATCGTACCCCTTCACGTTATGTGCAATGCATGTAACTTCAAATTTTCGCGCTTTTTCGGTAACATACGACAGAAACGATTCAACAGGATCTTCCCTGAAAATCTGTACTCTTCTGCTACACATCGGACATCGTTCATCCAGATTGGTAGTGTGTCGGATACAAATAGAGCAAACATTTGCGGCCACACATAGATTGGGCTCATGCAGAAATCTATCATTTGTCCCCTCACACACCTTCTCCTCCATGCATTCCAAATCGTAAAAGATAAACATAGATGCTTTACCATCACCGGTGTCACCTCGAGTCGTGTTAACGGGCATATAGCAAAGATGGTCAATAGGTTTTTGGTTCTAGCACGTGGGACAACGGCTGTATTCGCATCTATGTTTACCCTTTACTTCAATGGTTTTGAGACACTTTAAACATCTACGTAATCTTTCACATAGTTCAGTGTATTTTTGGTTTCTAAAACATTCATGAACATAAAAATCTCTCTTACAATCGTTGCAAACAATTTTCGGATTTTGAATAGGACATGGCGGCTTTTGATGGCAACAAGGACGCTGATACATATATTTCGCACGATCTTTTCTGTGATTATAACGTTTTCTACATTGTTCGCAGTAATAACTGCAGGTAAATGCTGAGGTGAGGCTGGTAATTACGTTATAGTGCTCATCTTCTAATAACAGATTTAAAACAACTCTACCCGATTCCCTAGAACCCTCAAAATAAACCGAATCAGCTATACGCGAATTATAAAGTACAATGGTGCATGAAGTTAAAATGCTTGAATGTGCTCGAAACTACCACCCTGCCTAAGGTCTACACCACTGTTCTGGCCAAGCTGCATAGCTCGCTCTTCAAGTAAGGGGCAGCCCGTTCCCATGCTACTGCGCATTGAATCGTTATTTATAAATGCTATTGCTAAGACTTGTGCGCGAGCTAAACAATTATTATCGTTCATTGTTGCGGGTACACCAATAATAGCCTGTCTTTTAGCTTTACAAAAGTCTTCATATTTTAAACCCGTCAAGTTTTTGCGTCCATAGCTCACAGGTACCGACACTCTATCCACGTTTAAAACTAGCAAGTCGTTCGAAAAAGGGCTAGCATTGCTCTGCATTACCTTTTCCAGTAACGACATTATCACAATCACCGACAACTGGTCAACTCTTCTAAATGATACGCCAATTGGTTTGTCTGGGAAATTTGGGTTCCTTAATGTGATACCAATACGATCTGAAGGAGTTGCACCCTTCACAATGCATGTATACAGTTCCTCGAATGCACTCTGTAAAAATATGTGCTAGATAACATTTAGGAAAAGAAATATCTTTTTTACCTGCAGCCAGGTTAAGGGATTATCCTTGCATGTCTGGTCATTAAAGGTAAATCTCAAAGACTTACATGTGGTTTTAAATTTTCTTATAAATTTAGTGTTTGATTCTCCTATTATATTTATACGACTGAATCTTATTTTTTAAAACATAATCTGTATATATGGAATTGTCAAATGGGCGCCAAACATTCGTTTAAACTTTATTCAGATAAAATAATTTTAATTAATTAAAATAGGGTTAAATCACGTTAATCTAAAAATTCAAAGACTTCTGCAAGATACTGTTTAATTAATTTTATACTTATCTCGCTTTATATATTAAGAATCTTTATAAAGGTTGTGTAAATTAGGTTTTATTATATTTTTTTAAAATGTACTACCGAAAGTTGTCTGAAGTAAAAATATATATAATTCCGATTTTCGTTTTTAAATTACTTGTTTAATTACTGGAGCTCGGATTATATGCAAAATGCATATTCTATAATATAAATAATCCATCAAAAATATATTGTTTATACACAATCGCATAATTTAAACTCGATTGACACCAACTTTATTTTGCATATTTACGTGCATATTTTGCATATTTCACTCATTGCGTGCATTTTATTGCATATTTTTTCAATTTAAATTTTTTTTTATAATGAAAATGAAAAATTACATTTATTCTATACATTCGTGAAGTTTTTCGCCGTTGATTTTTCTTCTTCCCATTTTGGAGATCAATGGAATTATATTAAATTATGTGTATTCTTGCATATTTATTTATCTACAGTAAACTCATTAAGGTAGAATGTAATAAATCTTTTAGTTTCAAATTTTCAATAGGTTATTGTTCTGAGGGGCATTGGCAATAAGTTACTATTATTGTTCGTTTGACTAATTATATTTGTTATCCAAATTCCAACTAGCAATTTAAAGAGATTATTTCTATGAATGGGTGAATAGACCGGATACTTCATGTTAATAAGCAATTGCAATATGCGTAATGCTTATATCAAAAGTTTTTTTAACCTACTTAAACAAATGAAATGAAAATGAAATTATATAGTCCTATATATTAAAATAATTGGGTCATTTAGTTCACGCAGATTGCGAGACAACCGCTTGGCGGATTTCGACGACGAAGGAAATAACAGAGCCAGAATTTGATTTTAAGGTTTTAATTTTTTTACAAATGTGATTTAAATTTTGCAAAAGTCTAGCACCCGACGCTGACATTTTAAGTTTGTTTTCAAAGAAACAATTTCAAATCATATATTTACCGCAAAATTTTGCGAGGAAAAAGCTCGTTTCAATAATTTGCATTTCGTTAGTAGCTTTTTTTATGATCCTTTAGTTTAGAACGTTTCAAACTACTGATTAGTAACTACTAATATTAGTCGATAATTAAAATATCTCGATTACTAATAAATAGTAATAAAACAATAGATTATGAAAATGTCTCGATTATTCCCATCACTAATTCCTTCCCATTGTTATCTTGATTAACTTGTTCAGAAATATTTCAAGCGGATTAAGGGATTTTCCGAAATGCAGGTTTACGTGCTTAAATGCTAACTATTATTGTGGTTGTTTGTTGACATTTCTTTTTGGGGTCTTCCATTCTTAATCCCTGAGTTATAAATGTATAAAAATATTTTGTTTATTATTGTGAGTAAAATTTAGTGCATATGCTGCATATTTTTGTGCATATTTTAAAGATTTTAGGTGCATATTTTAACTAATTTTCGTGCATATAAATCCGAGCTCTATTAATTATCAAATGAATTCTTTCTTAATTAGGTAATGTAATTTTTTATATGTACAATAGAAATACTATTTTTTGAAGCCTGTCTTTTAAAAGGTAATGAGGGGAAAGTATACCTTTCAAATTAATACTGCGTAAAATAAAAATGCCATAACATTTTTTAAGGTAATCATGCAACCTCTTATAATAATAATAAACAGTACTGTAACGATAAAATCTAAAAGGAATTTTGTGTGAGCGTCTGTAGTTCAGTTTAATAAACACTTAAAAACAAGAATGTAGTAGTGCTTTACGGATTATAGCTGTTGTTATTTCAGATTGGAAAAAATTCCCAAATTGCGACCTTTTACGATAAAAAACCTAATTGATTAGCTAAAGAGTACTTTTCCAGTGAATGGAATCATTTTTTTTTAATTGCTGTTGTACCGGTATATAAACATTTCTAAAATGACTGTTTAGAAAATTTCCAGACCTTCTATAACCCTTGATAACGACTTTTGGTGTATATATAAGAAGCAGCAGAAAAATTAATACATGCGTTCACACACAAATTGATTTCTGTGTACATTAACACCACCAACAATAGAAAAAAATGTGTGTGTGTAGGTAGCTACAAATCAGAGAATTATCGTGAGTATTCATAGATACATTTTATCATTACTAAGAATTAATTAATTTGTTACAGCATCAGTCTTCATGCCAAGAATGTGGTACACCTTTACCGCCAGGGTAAATCTATGCAAGCTGCATATATCTCTCACAACCTTTTGTTATGTCTGTGGGTTAGATATTGCACCCGGTGAAGAAGATGATGATAATTTATGCGAAAACTGCATAAGAAATATATTTTATGCAAACGATAACTGTCATGTATGTGATTTACCGTTACCAGTCGGAATTATAAAAAACAAGATGATTAATTAATTTTAACTTATAATTAAAAAATAAGCGGTCCATGACAGAGGGATAAGTCCGGAGAACAGATTAACGTATATTACATTACATTAGTTAGTGTTAATGCCCCTTATTAGAATTAAAAGAAATTTCCGCCATAACAATTACAAAGATCTTTTAAAATATACCGCTAGATGGCGCTACCTTTATTACACAAAATATGTATTACTCTATACACTACTAGGTGGCGCTACAAACGGATTAAAATTTCGCAACAAGGGGCCACGACAGGAGGGGGCACAAACCTAACACAAGTTCGTATAGCTGTGCTGTTAGCATTAGGGCCCTTACTATAATACTATTTCTAGCCAAGGGGGCCACGATAGGGCGCAGACCCTAACACAAGCTGCTATACCCGTCTTATAAGGTTAGGGCCACCTTATTAGAATACAAATTTCCAACCAATGAGGGGTCACGACAGAGGTGCAGGCCCTAATACAAGATCGAAGGCCTACATGGTAGCTACTACACTTGTCTTACAAGAACCTCCTTATTATTAAAAAACTATTTCAAATATCCTGCGCAAGACCAGGTCCAAGATATAGTTCCTACACTTGTCTTACAAGCACCTCTTTATTATTAAAGACAATTGAAATTTGCCGCGCAAGGCCAGGTCCAAGGTGGAACTTTCTCAAGGTTAGCCTTCTTCTCAAGGTCAACCCCAAGGTAAACAACTTTCGCAAGGTCAACCCAAGGTAAACAACTTTCTCAAGGTCAACCCCATGGTAAACAACTTTCTCAAGGTAAACAACTTTCTCAAGGTCAAACCGAGGTCAGCCACGTGGCCAGCCTTGGGAATTCCCAAGGTCAAAATGTGAAAGGTGAGGTGCCCGTGTTCTACTAGTAACCATTTGCCGCAACAATGTTATACTACGCCCATACTAAATGTAAACTCAAAATTGATCTTTGACGTTTAATGTTTATGAGTGGAAACAAAGGTGGAGGCGCTCCTATAAAACATGTCGTTAGTAACCATTTGCCGCAACACATATGTCGACTATAAAAACTTTCACACCTTGAATAAGAAAATTATTTAGATATTGAAAAATGAAATACGAAAGCACTTAAAAACTTACTACATCTAAATTATAATACATACGTAATTGATTGCCCTTGATTGGATTTAAAAACATTTTTTCAGATTTGAACCTGTGAGCTAATTTTCTCTTTATATTCTTATCACTTTTTTTAAATATAACTTTATATTTAAAGCCCTTTCTACAAAATGGTTTACTATCTAAGTTAAAGCGATCTTGTCATAGATTTTATTACTATTGTTAATGGCAAAACAAGTTATCCTATCCTTTACTCTCTTATTTAATACTTCTTATTCATTTATTTAAAAATGCTGTATAAGTAATACTACTGTAACACTTTATATAGTGGAGACGTATAACACTAGACCTTTTTGTATCAGGTGGCCAGATAATAATATCAAAAAACGCGCTCCAGAGGCATTACTAAAAATGAGATATATTACAGGTAAGGTGGATTTGATGGAGCAATAAATGCTCTTTCCAACGAGACTAAGTTTATTAAAATCAGTTCAGCCTTTTAGGAGTTACAGTTGTTTATTTAAAAAATCACTGAATCGCCCCCCACCACTTTATTTTAATAGGTACGTCAAACAAAAATTACTCCAATAAAGCTGAACTTTAAAAAGCATATAATTTTTTGGTACATTTACTAGGTGGATTTCAGTAAAAACTCACTTTAAAAGTTTAGGATAGCGGTTACGCCCCCTGGCGGTCATCTTGAAAGTTTGAAAATATTCTCCACGGTCGCCACTTTAGTAATAAAATTTTACCGCAACTCTCTACGACGAATAGTTTCCGAGAAACAGCACTTTGCATGCTTATCTGGCTACCATGTACATGTGCGGTTGAGGTCGAAAAAGAAATCAAATCTACTCCTCTTGCTTCCTTCCACACAATTCCATCACCTACAATACTGAGATCTTGATATTTAGCTGTTAAACATTAACCTGAATTTGAGTACAATGGTTTTTCGAATTTTGGAGTTGAAAGAAAATCACACTTACCTCTTTCACTCCCTACAACACAAATCTACCATTAACAGAAATCTCTGAGATCTCAATAATAAAATCACATTTACCCTTGTTACTCCTTACTCCGTAGATCCACCTCCACAAACGTTACTGAAGTCTAGACATTTAGACAATTAAACTATACTATAAATACAAAACCTGAATGCAATCGCTTCTCTCTCTCTCACAGACACACAGACACGCACACGCACACGCACACGCACAAGCACACGCACACGCGCACGCACACGCACACTCACACTCACACGCACATGCACACGCACACGCAAACACACACACGCACAAGCACACGCATATCCACACGCACATGCACACGCACACGCACGCGACACACAAACTCTCTCTCACCACACACACACACACACACACACACACACACACACACACACACACACACTCACAACACACAGGCACAGTCACAGGGACAGGCACAGGCACAGGCACAGGTACAGACACAGGTACACACAAACACACAACACACACACACACACACACACACACACACACACACTCAATTTATGGATTTGACTATGATAATACATTAGATACTAATGTTTAAGCGAAGCATATAAAGTTTCTGTAAAAAGACGTGTAATTTAACAAATGTATTGATAAAAAAGACACAAACACAGACAACAGACACAGACACAGGCACAGACGCAGACGAAGACGCAGACTCAGACTCAGACGCAGACGCATACACAGACATAAGCGCAGTCGCAGACTAAATTACGTCTGCACAAAAGCTGGGCAACGGTATGTTAGCTGTAACGTTACACAGAGCGTTAGTTTTGGTGGTGACGGTATAATGATTTGTGGTGGTATCCATTTTTAGTACTGCAGCTGGCATATATATTGAAAATCTTTTACAAGATCGTGTTTTAGCATTTATCGGTTATATTGGTCAGATTTGTGTTAATGCACGATAACGTACGTCCCACAGCGTTAAAATAGTGTCCGATCGAGCATTTGTGATACTTGGTAAAACATTGAGGAGGACAAAGGAATCCTGTTTCAGAAACAAATTTTAATTTAGAGTATAAAGAGAAGGATACAAGCAATGATTAGAGCTTGAGGAGGAAATACTTATTATTAATTTCAGAGCGATTCATCTGAAAATGTAACTTGGGGTACCATAAATAGCATTAAGTATTAAGTTTTTTGTTTTTTAATAACTTTTGGCGTTCTTTTATCATTGCCTTCCCGGAAAGGGTGTTAAAAGTATTCAAGTCAAACAAACGTATCAAGTGGTACAACAAAGAATTAAAAATGATGAAAAATAGTTACCAATTAATAAGCGAGTTATATAAAATGCATGGCACAGAAAATCTTTTGAATTTAAAACGTCGTTTGCAATTGTCAAAGCTAAAATAGCAGGAAACCAATAAGGAAATCAATAAAGACATCATGCAATCCAATTGGAGCTATGTGAATTCGCATAGATACGAAAAACGAAATAGTTGTTACACAATATCAGCTGATGAATCTAATATTTATTTTGTAAATGTTTCCAGGAACATAATCAATGCACTACCAGGCGTTACTCTAAACGAAATAGATGTTTGTCAAAATTCCTGAAAATTTAAAGTTTAATTTCCATTTAGTATCACACACTGAGATAAGAGACGTGATAATTTTGTTAAAAAGTAGTACCAGCAAAGATATTTTTGGTATTAGAGTAAATCTTATTAAAAGCAATCCTAGTCTGTACGTAGATCCTTTACAAAAGCTAGTTAACGACGCTCTTTGCAACCGAATTTTCTCTGATGTACTGAAATACTGTGGTTGTCCATTACACAAAAAAGTAGATGTCAGTAACGTACAAAATAATCGACCTGTGTCTATTTTACCTGTTTTTTTTCAAAATCTTCGAAAAGGTTTGTTTTAAGCAAATCTCGCATTTTTTTTTACAAAAATCAATTTGGTTTGAGGTCAAGCAGATGTACAACTGACGCTCTAATATCTTTTGTTAATTCTACTTTGGACTGTTTTAAAAAAGGAGAGAACTCTGTTGCTACCTTGTATAATAACATCTTATTTAGGTAATAGAACACAATGTGTTCGTATAAATAATCAATATTTCAAGAAAATGTCGGTATTATGTGGAGTTTCTTAAGGGACTATGCTTGGGTCACTTCTATTTCTTATTTACATAAATGACTTGTCCAACTATTTGTCACTAGAAGACAATTGCATTCTTTATGCCGATGATATTATCTTAATCATAAGAAATAGTAATATACAACAGTAGTATAGCTACCCCACTTCTGGCGCACTCCACAGTGTTGCCATGTCTCAAGGTTGTTGTTGTTGATCCATTGACCTTTTTCAAGGTCAAAGTTCAGTGATATTTTGAAGGTCAAGTGGGCCGGTTCTGACTCACAGTATAGGGAATTTCTGTAGCATGGTCAAGTTAGTTAATCCGTCATGTATGTATGGTCGGTTCAGATCTGCCACAGTATAGGAAATTTGCATCTCAAGGTCAAGCCAGTTATCCCGTCATGTTCGTATAAATGTAGAAATAGAAATTTGAAGATGAGTGGTTTGTGTGTAAATGAGGGTAGTATCATAAGATCCTGACCCCTCAGTATACGAATATCTCTAATGAATGTCCTGTGTATTGATCGGTATTGGGAATATTTAAATAGGTACTTGGCAATTTGTCGAGGAATTTGACCAAATGTGTTAATGCCAATAGGATTACAGGTATATTTGCACATTTACACCCTTTGTACAATAAACACATGCTTCGGACTTAAACTCATGTACTTCTTAATGAGGTCAATATAATGTATTGTGTTTTGGTATCTCTAAAGACAGAAGCTTCTTCTTTAATATCCCCAACACACAGATTGTACAATTCTATGCGTCTGCAACTACCTAAAATGTAATCATATTTGTTAAGAATAATCTTAAAAGTAAAAATTTATCTTCATAAATAAGTATTTGTCGTTGGGTGCTTCAAGAAAAAAATTAAGTAAGTGCTCTTTCAAAAACACTAATGACTTATCTGGCATGTACCCAACAGAACAGTTTTTCAAGAATGCCGAAAGTTTTGAAAACTTTCTGATGTCCACATCAGAAAGTTACGTAACATACATTTCCCGATCAAGGAAATACGCAAGCAAAACCTTCTCTGTAACAGTTTCCCTATTATTCTTGCGCATCCACTCAATAAATCAGTCGAACTCTTTCTTATAAATGATTTCGGACTGTTTAGCTTTAAGACTCAACTCAGCTTCTTCTGATTTTTTAAGGATTTCTTCATCCACGCCTGAATCCATTTTTGCAAAATTTGTTTATAAACAGAAAATTTCATGAACTCCTGCGAAATGATATTTTTTTTGGAACGATCTGAAATTATTATTTCATTTAAATCATGTCTCAAAGTGGCTAGTTCGACGAGAAAATAGCATATGAAATGCGTTTATAACGCGGGATTATGGCATTCGTTTCCATTATTGCGTTCGCTCCGCTCAAGCAATAATGGATACTCCTGCCATAATCCCCTGCATTATACACTGATTTCATAATATACTATTGTCTAAATTCACTCAGCAATCTGAAATTCATTGCCACAACACGAGAAATAATAGTGATCTGCGACTTCCGTTGTTAAGATTAAACAATACTCAGCAAGGATATCAAGCTCTACAATTGCCTTCCTAATTGCATAAGATCCTTAAATCACATATCATTTCAGAAAGCAATTAAAAATTTTCTCAGGTGTCATGCGTTTTATTCAGTTAATGAATTCTTAAAGTTTAGTTTTTAAAATAATCTTATTCTATAAATAATTTACTTTTGTTTACTAACTTTTAAAAGTTTAGCTATATTTATTATTAATAGAATACTTATCTTTTTTGGGGTTTTTTTAATGGTGTACTATAAATTATACAATCTAAACGTTTCGATAACACTTACAGTTATCTTCGTCAGTAGTAATGTTTGTTAAAAATTGTTAAAGATGTTGTAAACAATTATGTCAAATTTGAAAAATTAAAACATAAACATAAGCCTGCTATTAATATAACAGTTTGAGAAACGTATAAAGTTGTTGAAAAAATGCATAGTTTCAAAATTGAAGAGGGTGATATAATGGTTAGTTTTGATGTTGTTTCACTTTTTACAAAAGTACCTCTAAAAGAAACTATTGAATACATTGATCATCTTTTTCCAAAGGACATAACCATTCTTTTTCAGCACTGTCTTACTACAACTTATTTTCATTGGAATAGTAAATTTTATGAACAGATTGAAGGTGTAGCAATGGGTAGTCCCTTTAGTCCTGTTATAGCTAATTTTTACATGGAAAAATTTGAAACATTAGCGTTACAAAATACACCTAAAAAACCTTCAGTTTGGTATAGATATGTAGATGACACATTTGTTATTTGGAGACATGGAGAAGAAGCACTGCATGAGTTTTTGGTTTTTATAAATAGTGCACATCCTAGTATTCAGTTTACCATGAAAAAGAAACTAATGGAAGTTTACCGTTTCTTGACATATTAATATCTAAAATAATAATTCACTATCTTTTAAGGTTTTTCAGAAAGCCGACACACACTGATAGACCTTCATAAATTATCCAACCACTATCCACGTCAAAAATTAGTGTAATTAAATCTTTAGTAGATCGAGCAAAACGAATTTGTGACAGATATTAATAATGCTATTACACCTTCTAGGCGTAACCTTTAAGAAAAACCAGTTCTTAATGTTGGTACTGTTTTCTTCCTTTTATAGCTAATGTTACAAATAGAATTGAAAAATCCTAATTAAATATGGCATTAGGACTATTTTTAAACCTGCAAGAAAAATTAAAGAACATTTAAGATCACCTAAAGATGTGCCAAACCCTTTGTCATCTTCCGGAGTGTATAAGTTATCTTGTTCATGTGGAAAAGTATACATCGGAACCACAAAAGGTAGCTTTGATACAAGACGCAAAGAACATATGAGATTTTGTAGATTGGGTCAACCAGGGAGGTCTGCTGTGACTGACCATGCCCTGAATAATCTAAATCATGACATTCAATTTGACAATATGGAAATATTGTCAAGACAAACTCATTATTATGTTCGTTTGCAACGTGAAGCTATTGAAATATATAAACACCCGAATAATTTTAATAGACAAGAAGAAAATCTCTGTTTAAATAGGTTTTGGCATCTTATAATTAAAAAAGCGTAGTGATACGTCTTAATTTTAACTTTTGGTATGTATAGGTTTTTTGCTGTGTTTTTCCTAGACCTTGAAGCAAATGCTTTACCAATTATATATTAAATTACCACAGCACTATAATTTAACATAAGTAGTTGAAATTAAATAAAATTGAAAATTACAAAGAACGTTCTGCATTGTGCTTTTCATTGTTAATAACACTTCCAATTATTGATAAATATATCTCTTTGTTAGATTTAACTGGGTTATTTTATTTGTTGTAATGTTGGGATTTGTGAATGCTTCTATCATTTTCAAATGGAAGTTTTTCACAACTTTACACTTACATCATAACTCAATTAAATTTTGTTAAATGTGTTTTTTGGCTGACAAATTTCATTGTTAGCTTTCGTCGTAGAGAGTGTTCTGGTTTGTCATCTTTGAGGCAGTTTAACAATATTTAATTTTTATGATCTAGTTATTCTTTACTAAAATTTTATAGTTGGCTTTATACGTTTCTCAAACTGTTATATTAATAGCAGGCTTATGTTTATGTTTTAATTTTTCAAATTTGACAAAATTGTTTACAACATATTTAACAATTTTTAACAAACATTACTACTGACGAAGATAACTGTGTCATCGAAACGTTTAGATTGTATAATTTAAAGTACACCATTAAAAAAACACCAAAAAAGATAAATATTTTATTATGAGTGTTAATGGTGAAAGTTTACATTTTCATATTTATTATTAGATTCTCCTCAGAACTTCAGAATTTTTATTCACGGTTTTATTCTCATAAAAATTTAAAGTTATTAGTTTCAAAATATTCAACATTTCTGCTCAAGAGTATACCCCAAGTAAATATTTTAACGCAATAAAATTAAAGTATGGTAAATAGGTATTGTAATCCGTATAGTGTCATCACAGCATTTAAATTGAAGTTGCTAGTTCAATGTGTTTCAATTAAAATGCCGTAATCACAGTATTCTAGCTAAAACACTTCAATCAAAGCATTACAATTAAAGCATCTCCAGCAATGTAGCCTAAAAATTAGCATTAATTTATGGCGTACTCCAATACCTGAAAATGAGGCTATATCAGTACATGTCCAATAATATTTTAAAATTAGCGCTAAAAAGAAAAAATGAAATTTTTTAACGGAAACTATTTTATTATAAGTTTTTGTAATGAAAGAATAAGTTCTAAAGTATGTTATTCAATTTACCACTAGATTTCAACAAATGTAAAGGTACCCATTTCTTAATGGTCACAAATCTTTCTATTGATGAGAATAAAAATCATTCCAGGTAACTCTAATATGAAAAAATCCTAAAAACGAAAAGATAATGTCATAGCCGTGTTAACAATTGAAAAATAATCTTAATGAATTGAAGCAAACTTCTAATAATCGCACTGTTTCAATTATTTACTAGTGAACACTCGAACAGGTAACAAAGGAAAACAGTCCATCTTAAACAAGGAGGTTACACATTTTGTTACATATATTAAAAACTCCATTGAATGATTATGCTATGGAGCGTGCCATAACAAAATATTCTCTATCAGAATGGATCATCTAATAACTCGGCAGCACACACCGCAATGCACACTAACCCACATGGTTATCCACCCATGTGTATGTATATGTTGGAAACTAAACAGTAAATGTCACCTGTCAGGCGGGAAGGTAGCATATATGGTCAAATAAATTTTCTTGCAACAATGTCAGCCCGAATATTTACTGAGGAACCCTCCTGGTAACTTCTGATAAATACGGTATGTAAGTTTATTCGCGCAAACATTGTGTAAACTGGAATACGTCTCCCAAAAAATGACCAATAGTTTGCCGTCGCATTAACTTACCTATAAATGAGAAGTATATCAGTATATTCAGCAAACGTGGAATCTTTCGTTAGCTAGGAAAACCGTACTTGATATGACACGTCAACTTTTACATTAATTTTTGTGTTGTGGGCGGGTATATCTAGAAGGAGGCATCTTCTACTAAAGGTTTATTAGGAAAAAATGTCACATATGAGTTCTTTTATCCACTGTGAAATGTTGTAACAGGTCACATTAATATCCTGTGTTTGCTCATTTATACTTTTTCGTATCTACAAGTATACATCGTGTTCAAGATAAGGACGCCACTATGGGGATCTCGGAAACGGTAAGAGATGGAAGGTCGGTTAAATGGAACAAAAGTTACGCATTTGAGAGAATGTATTTATGGTCTTTGTAGAACTCGAATACCTCTTTTAATTTTTGACATATTTGAAAAAAATTGAATTTTCTGATTTTCGTTTTTATTTTTTCTGACCTTATTTGAAGAGCTATCAAGAAAAGAAGAGCATATTTTCATTGTCACTTTTCTAGCTCTACTTAATGCTGTTATTCAATTTTTGATACAACGTTTCGTTTGTTAGCAACCATCATCAATTTAATTTTTTAAATACACGAAAATTATTTTGCTATATTTAAATTCTCCTTGATTCTGGATTCAACGATATATCACACTTTATATTATTGATACGTTTCGGATGAGAAAATTCATATTCAATGTAAAGCATCGAAAACGTAGAGTTAAAACTAATACCAGCAGGAATTTGATAAATGACATTAGAGTTAAGCAACACTGAGTGGTATCCTTGACTTTAGAAAACAATTTGTTGACAGTTTTTAAATTATATTTGCTAATTTTCATGTTGAAGTCCTTAAATACATTTGTAATTTTGGGTGTTAGATTTTCTATGAACGGTAATTTACAATATCTGGTGTTGTTCTCTTCCAGGACACTAGGACTATTGACAGCAATTAGTTAATAATAAAAAATTTTTCCTTATATATATATATATATATATATATATATATATATATATATTTATGCGGTCGGTCGGTCGGTCTGTCGGTCGGTCGGTCTGTCGGTCGGTCGGTCTGTCGGTCGGTCGGTCTGTCGGTCGGTCGGTCTGTCGGTCGGTCGGTCTGTCGGTCGGTCGGTCTGTCGGTCGGTCGGTCTGTCGGTCGGTCGGTCGGTCGGTCGGTCGGTCGGTCGGTCGGTCGGTCTGTCGGTCGGTCTGTCGGTCGGTCGGTCGGTCGGTCGTCGTCGTCGTCCGTCCGTCCGTCCGTCCGTCCGTATGTCTGTGTCCGTCCGTCCGTCCGTCCGTCTGTGTGTGTGTGTGTGTGTGTGTGTGTGTGTGTGTGTGTGTGTGTGTGTGTGTGTGTGTGTGTGTGTGTTTGTGTGTTGTTGTGTGTTGTGTGTGTGTGTGTGTGTGTGTGTGTGTGTGTGCGTGCTGTGTGCGTGCGTGCGTGCGTTCGTCGTGCGTGGTGTGTGTAATTCGATCAGTTCCTGGGCCGTTTTGAATTTAAGTGTACATAGATTCATTTTTCCGTATATAACTCATATTAAAAAAATCAGAAAGATTGAATTTAGCCAAGTACTTTCGTGTTTTTGCCAAATCGTATACTTCCAAGATATTTTTACCTTTGATGCTCACATGTAGGTTGCTGTTGCTCAATTTTTTAAGTGTTTTTTTGGTATTGCATAAATTATAGTATCACAAAAACCTTAATTAATAGAATTAGTTTTTTACATTCTATTATTATGCTAATTAACTATAATATGCATACTTCCGAGGCATTCTCGATTTTGTTTTAGTATCAAAGATAAGCATTTTATTTTATTTTGCCACCATAATGTTCTTTATACGCCTCCAAATGCGGGCGTAATGTGGTCTTTATAGCACGGAAATGTCATTGATGCTAAGCAGCATGATTGACAGCAAACACATGACATGATATATAATAGCAATATCACAGTATCTTAGTAACAACAAATTAGCCTACTGTCGACTTTATTTCACTGCATTTGCATTTAAAAACTTGCCGAAAATACTGAATCTTTTAATATTTTGTTCCAGTTTCATGGTGCAAAATAAAATAAAACATTAGTATGTACCACGGCATAATTAGATTATGGCTCAGGAATATAAAGCCCTCCGCTTCGCGTCGGGCTTTTATCATTCCTCGAGCCATAATCTTCTGATTATGCCCTTAATAATAAATATCTATTACATATGATAATTGGGTCTCTCATATTCTGTTTAATTTTAGTGTAGACAACCAGGTTACTGATGTCAAATAAAACTGCCTACATTTAATTTAGCAGTATCTGTCATTTTGATTCATGAGTACTTCTATTTCTAATAAAATTCAGTTCCACTGCTGTCATGTTTGGTCTATATCATTAAAATCGTACACCTTATTTTTTGTTCAGTGGACTAAATTGAGTTACATTATTTACTACTTTTGCTTAATACTTTATCAATAATACAAATTAGGCTCTGCTTTCATACTTTATTGATCTAATGTATTAAACGTTAACTCTCAATAAACACTGAGCTGCTCTAATACTTCTCAGGTTCAACGTGCAGATTTAAAACGTGAGATGTATTTTCGGACTAGTTGAACACTTAACTTAACTTAACCTTCACGCCATTCCCTTTCGGGGTAGGCAAAACAATCCCTGCTTCTCATTTATTTTTCATCCACAAACTTTCTCCATGCTTTCCTATCTTCGCATACCTCCCTAGCTTCCGCAAGATTCATACATTGTTTCTGACATGCCCTTTTATTTTAAAAACTCCTTACCTTTATCACCACATTCTACTACATTCAGCCAAGTTTTACTCGGCCTACCAGGGCCGGCCTTTTCTCTAACCTCACCCACATATATTTGCTTCATTAATCTTGCGTTGTTCATTCTCTCAATGTGACCAAACCAACGTAATGTAATGTTTCCTCGCCGCACACCGTCATTATGCATTCATTCTTTATCTTGTCCCTTCTCGTTTTACCACATGCGGTTCTCAGGAATCTCATACCCACGGCATTTTTTTCTTTCGTGCTTCTTTTGACATATCCTATCCATGACTCACTTCCATACAGTACTGACGGGACAAACACGCCATTATAGATTGCTCGTTTTGTAGCTAGGCTCATGCTTTCGTTTCTCATGATCGTTCACATACTTCCAATCACTTTCATTCCGGCATTGACCCTTCGTTAAATCTCGCGCTCCATTGTACCATCTGCAGTAAACATTTTACCCAGATATACCAGCTCGTCCACTTGCTCCACAATTTCGTCTTGCAGAGTAAATACTCTACTATCCTTTCCACCTTCCCGATTGAACACCACAACCTTAGTGTTGTTCACGTTTACCTTTAGGGTCATGCTCTCACAGACTGTATCAATCTTCCTCAGAGCGGTTTGCAGCTCATCCGCACTGCCACTTAATAAGACTGTGTCATCTGCATACACCAGAAGTCGTACATTTACGTCACCAACCCTTACACATTTTGTATTGGTACATACTTGTTTAACACATATATCCATGTATATATTGAACAACCACGGTGACATCACACAACCTTGTCGCATTCTTTGCTCAACATTAAGGTATTCACACACCTCCTCTCACTCTAACAAATGCCCGATTACCGTTGTATACTGCCCTTATTCCATTTGTTAGACCTTTATTTACGCCATATTTATCTAATATTTCCCACAGCTACTCCCTATTCACTCTGTCGTATGGTTTCTCCAGATCTACAAATGCACAGTACAGCTTCCTTTTTACACTTAAACACTTTTCGATCACCTGCTGGAGAGTAACCTCTCCCTGGCATGAAGCCACCCTGCACACGCTGAGCAAGCTTATTCCTCTGCAGTTCTCGCAATCACTCTTGTTCCTCTTACCCTTATACAGTGGTACCCTGCGAGTCATATAAAACTGGTACAACTCATAATCGAAAATAGTGTTTTTATAGCTGTGTAAATGGATCTTTTAAAATGTGTCAATGTTAAACTAGATTTTGTGTCATAATTTCTAGGGCAGTGATGCCAGCTCAACAAAAATGTTAGTAGATGTAACGATAAAATTAAAGGACCCTGCACACCTCTTATGGGTTTTTAGACCACAGTCAAATTTAATTAAATTTTAGTATGTTATAGACTAAAACTATCTGAACAATATTTGTCATTGGACCAACTTAATCTAATGGCTAGTTTTTGATATACAGGGCGTTAAAGTGGCAGTGCCTAATAAGCATTATGGCTTTTCAGTGAGTTTTAGCATGGATATACACAAGTGTTACAATTACATATTATACTATTTAGTAATTTTTCATTATTCTGTACTTTCTATCATTCTATACATGGTGTTTTAATAAAAATTAGTAATTAATACTATTAAAAATTACATATATAGCCATAAGCCTGATACATATCTACACTTTCGATTGTTAATAACAACCAGTTACTTAAAATGACAATGTCACCTGTAACTAAGTTTCCTTAAAGTTATTATTTAAGTTTGCATTAAAATGGCTTTTCGATTAAACTTTCAGTGTTATGTATGTGAAATAGTGGGGAATCCCAGACAAATGACCATTTTACGACAAAATGGCGACCAGAAGTTAAATATTGCTCAGAGAAGACGACAGGAACTTTCACTTCCGCCAATGGACATAAATGGTAATACCAGGCTATGTACAAATTGCAATTAAGGTATCATAGATGAAATTCAGGTCTATGAAAATGATCCAGATCCAACAATTATGAAGCTTCCTCTAAAATATAGTGCTAATCATTGTTTAATATGCTATAATCCTGCAAATATTCAACATTTATCAGGACAGGCAAGGACAAATATGTTTATGCGAAAGGAGTATACATACCTCGTATTTGTAAGGTTTGTCCTGTCCATCTTGATGCGAATCGTTTATAACTTTTCCATTAGAAAATGGTACAAGGTCCATTAAAAAGCCATACAATTTAAAAGGGCAGAGTTGGATCAGTTGTTGACAACAATACGAGAAAGTAACAAAAATAAAACTTTTTCGGATGAAAACAATTTCAGTGATGAGGAGCTAAGTGCGCTGTCATCCTTAAACAGGGATCAATTTCGGGAATTGTTCAACCTTTGTGCGAATGTTAATATTTACGGAAGAAGGAGAAGTTAAAAAAAGATTTACTGTGTTTTTATGTAAATTACGTCTAGGACTTTTAGACACGTTTTTAGCGGCGATGTTTTCTTATGGTAGCAGACAGGGTGTCTCATTGGCAATTCAAAAGTTAAGGAATCATTATCCAATAATTTTGTGCCCCAGAATTTAGGACCTCGTCACATAAACCGTAACCAATTTATTGCTGAACACGTTACCAGATTTGCAAGTGAGTTATTTAATGAGGAACCTGAAAACCCAAAAGCCATTATTTGTATCGATGCGGCGATGCCACTTAGTTAACATAGAGCGTAGCAAAATTTTCAGACCCTCAGGCAGTCCTATTCAGTTCACAAATATTGCCATCTTGTTAAGCCAGTGCTAGTTATTGCCCCAGATGGATATATTTTGGATGTTCATGGTCCATACTTTTCCGACCCAAGAAATAATGATGCGAGTATATTAAGATACCAATATAATCAGGATCAAGAACTAAGACACTGGCTGCAACCTGGCGATGTTGTGATTGTGGATAGAGACTACCGAGGTGCTCGGGAATTTTTAAATAATATTGGCATATCTGTGCAAATTCCACCAGCGCTAGAAGTTAGACGTCAATTGCCAACTATAGAAGCCAACGCTAGCAGAATTATTACTAAGCAAAGGTGGGTAGTAGAAGCTCGAAACGGACACGTTCAGTCAATATTTAAAATTTTTCGTAACTGCTTTTCAATTGCCCAAATACCCAATTTTCGGACATTTTCCGTGTTGCCTGTGCCCTAATAAACCGATACCATCCACCATAACATATGGAAGAAGCAAATGAAGAACTAGCACAAGAAATGCTTCAAATGGTAAACGAACCTAATCATGTACAAGCTAGAGCGAAAAATGAAGGCTTGTTGAGGCGGCACGCAGATGGGCACCTTTAGAACAAAACCAATTAGAAAATTTTCCAGTTCTAAATATAGCTCAATTAAGACGCATTATTTACGGAACTTTCCAACTTAAACTAGCACCTTCTTACATACAGGATAACAATCACCAACTGGGCAACCACTTTTCGAAATTGATACAGCGTTCAACGAATTAAATCTCGTTCGGCTTAGAATTAGATCTAGACATAGAAATCAAATTAAATATCAAATAATAATTAGCTATAACCCTGTTCCAGATAATGATGCTGATCAAGAAGATGGTCCTATATTTGGCTACTATTGCCAATACAAAACAGGAGCGAGAACTATAGGAATGTGTGCACATATAGCAGCAGTTATTTGGTTTTGGGCTATGCAAGGCACGAAGAAGTTATTAAGCTACCGCAAAACCAAGGTGCTAGACGCTACTCAAGATGTTTTAAACAGACATGCTGCCGTCTAAATGTTCCGTTTCTTGTATATAAATCATGTAAATATTAGGTTGTTTATTTTATGTATAAGTTCCACTTTTATCATGAAAATAATCATATTTAATACTAATTTTGTTGAAACACCCTGTATAAAATGTTAGAAAGTACAGAATAATAAAAAACAAAACGTAAATATGTAATGGTAACATTTGCGTATATCAATGTTAAAACCCACTGAACAGCCATTATTCTTCTTAGGCACTATTACTTTAACGCCCTGTATATCAAAAACTAGCCATTATATTAAGTTGGTCCAATGACAAATATTGTTCAGATAGTTACGGGTTAGAATGATTCCACGTCGCTAACCAGTTGACAACGTACACCCACAATCCAAAAGAACCTAAAGACGAAGAAATCGCAGGAACTAACAGACTAAAGAACGTAAGAATGAAGGAAACGAAAGAGCTAAAACAAAATTACACGAGTAAGTGCAAAGTCATACTCCACCAATTGTTTTGCCTCTTATGATGTCAGTTAAGCCCCAAATGTAGCAATTATTTGTTTTAAACTATCAGCTGTTTATTTGGTTTGAAGAGTTTAACAGAAAGTTAAACGTTACCAAAGATTGAAGGAATATTGGTGTCTTACCCATGATTGAAAAGTACTGTTATCCATTTAAATCCGCTAATTGCAGCATCCCAAGGTTAATATAGCCTTAAGTGAATGATTATTTTTAATTAAAATTTTCTATTTTAGAGACTGCCGATTGCCATGAAGAAGTAAGAACAGGAAATTTTCAAGACAATGCCTTTACTTCTTAGTCAAAGGCGGCTCAACAACCATGTCCTGGCACGTTTTTGCCGTAAAATTCCTGAAAATGTCATTGTTACCAAATAAATGTTTGATTCCTGTAAAAATAAAATAACTTCCTCAATAATTGTAAATTCAATTACGGTTCCGCCCTCTATCGGTAATTAACCGAGCTAACCCGTTAACATTACCTAGAGTAAAAACCGATATAAATGTTGTAAAAGACCGATAGGTGGCACTACCATGTCGATTTAAACGTTTATAACTACTTTCTTGTAATACAGTCAATACAAAAGGAAATCAATATTACTGAAGGAATTATCGAGCAAACAGTAAATGCAACTCCTTCATTTGCCAGAACAGAAATTAATACATTAAATGAGGAAATTGATCTAAATGAGTCAAATATTGCTTTCTGAACGTTACACATTGCAAGTAGTAATTAAATGGCAATAAAATAGAATTACTGTTGTTGGCAACTAAGGCGATAGGACGTATATTGAACATAGGTTTCAAGTGTTTATAAAAATAAATAGTTAAATAAATATACTTACAAGTGTAAAAAACATTGATTTCGTTGTACATATCAAAAGATATGTGCTACCTCGACCAACGAGCTTAAAGTGTGCTTATGTGCAATTACCGAACATTTTCGTATCTGCATTATTGGTTAGTGAACCGTAATCGAATGTGAACACTTTTTATTATTTATTATTATCTATCACGTAACGTGTAACTTAAATAAATTAAACAAGCAACAACAATATAAAAACTAAACTATGTAAGGTAGCAGTGACGGGTTATATTATTATCAAATGCAACCAAATCCAAACCCAAGTCAAAATCAAAATCATTACACTAATAATTATAATTATGTCCTGTATGGTTACTAGCAACAACCTCAAGCGATAATGCAATCGATACATCTGCTTGCAGCACAACCTCAATCAAGTTACTATCCAGTAGGCCCGCAAATAATTCCTACATGTCCGTCGTACAACCTTCATTATCAGCAGCCAGTAAAACAACCAACTAATCTCACTTATCAACGGCACGCTGGAATACATATCAACTAACCTGAATGTACCAAATATAAACAATCAAAACCACTATCCGCTATTGCTACTAATCTAGAATTCTCAAATAAAACACAAATGGACAAGGAACAAACGGAATAAACCCAGATGATGGAATTGAAATCATTAAAACAATAGACTAGAAGTAAGATCCTGTAAAAGAGAAGGATACAAATAATTCTCCAGAACAAAAAGAAGAGTGCTGCCAAAATGGTACCTATAATAATAGATTTCAGGGACTAATTGAAACAGAATTAAATAGCGAAGTATCCATACAGGGAACTACTTCACAAACTAATGATAAAAAAATTTAGATAAACCTCCACCCATGATAATTCATCACATTATACGTGTAACCCCTCTATTAAATATTGTAGAAAAGCTATTAAAAAGGACGAGCCAGGTCATGAATGGAAGTAAAATAAAACTACATACAAATACAATAGAGGCCTACAAAGAAATAAAAGTTGTACTTGACGAAAACAAGGTAGCCCGTCATGCATACAATACAGCTCCAAAGAAGAACGAAGTTACAGAGTAGTGATAATAAATTTGCACCATACAACAGATGTAAAAGCAGTGTTAACTGAAATGGGACATGCGCGAAGAAACGTAACAGTGTGTAGAAAGAGAGAACAGCAAAAGAATGCAGTAATCTCTTCTTTGTTGATCTCGTGCCGAATGAGAATCACAAAGAAATATTTAATGTGGAGGATCTATTTAATGCTAATGTTCAAAAGATTCACCACACGTTAAAAACACTTGTTCAATGTAAGAGACCTCATTGCTATGATCATACCCGCAATTTTGCACGACCATACAGTTGTGTGAAATGTGGCAAAACTATGACACCAAAACGTAAACAACAAAACCTATAGTGTGAGTCACACCGAGAATGCAGTGTGGCGGGGTATAGGCAATGTATTTGTAATGGGAGGCCGGCACACTGTGTTGCCGGTTGTCCTATGCGTGACAGGGTCGGCTCTGAAGTTATTATACAGGGCCGCCAAAAGTTGGACACAAATGAAAAACTTTTTATTTTTTGCGAACGATACGTAAGAGTAAACTGCCCTTATTTTTTAAAAAATCGGAAAATTTTACTTGAAAAATCACTCAAAATTCTCAAATATGAATTTTCAAGACGATCAAAATATCGTTAAACAATTGTATTAATTAGAAAGTTACTTATTTACGTCATTTCAAACCAAGCTTATGCGGGAAGATATTTAATGAGTTTTAATGTAACTGAAAAGTAAACAAACAACCCTAAATATAATACTGATTTTCAGTTGTGTTTGTGACTTATTACCGGTAACATGGAATTTAAGAAATTCAAACGCGGACAAATGTTCCATGCGAGTGCGAAAATTATAATTTTCAATATCATTTGTCATTTAGTGAATGATGAAAAATTGAGTTTGACTGCAGCGGTGAGTCGTGCTTCCAAAATGAGTGCGGCCAGTGAAAAACAATTTTACCATCAAGAAAGAGGAAGAGCAAAACAATGGTGAATTAAAATCTCCTGCAGCAAGAAAAAAGCGGTAAGTCAGTCAAATTCTGCGAATATGCATACGATGAGGGTTTTAAAAGCTTATTAAGAAGAATTGTGTGTTTTTAAAACATTCCTCCAACTTTGAAAGCTGTATATAATGTTATTCGAGGAATGAGAATTCACCATCGTTCTCTTTAAGTACCCTAGGTAGATTAATTAAAGATATTGGTTTTGAATATATGAAGCGTGGTCGTAAAAGCATAATGTTAGAGCGAAACGACATCATTAATTGAGGGACAGATATTTAAGAGCCATCAAAACTATCGCCAAGAAAATTGCAACATTATCTACTTAGATGAGACTTGGATCAACGTGGGTCAAACGGTGAACTATGCATGGTGTGATAATACCATAACAAATCGTATAGATGCTTTATAAAGGGTTTAACTACAGGCCTCAAAGCACCTACACAAAGAGGTCCACGTTTCGTTATTCTTCATGCAGGATATGAAGCTGGATTTTATTTGGCGCCGCAGGTGTTTTCTTGGCAAAGAAAAACGATGGCGATTATCACGACGAAATGAACGCCGACTATTTTGAGCAATGGTTTGAAGAGTCGCTCATTCCTGCCTTACCCAAAACGGACGGAAAAACGTTGTTGTTATGGATAACGCTTCGTATCATTCGCGTAAATTTAGTTTTACAACTACTTCATGAAACAAACCCCAAATTAAAGATTGGCTGCTCGAAAGAAACATTTTCTTTGACGACTCCTATTTAAAATCTGAGCTGCTTGAAGTTGTCAACACATATAGAAACCAATACGATAAGTATAAAATTAAAGAAATAGTTGCAAAATACGACGTAACTGTTTTGCGTTTACCACCATACCATTGTGAGCTTAACCCGATCGAGATGGTGTGGAATCAGATTAAGCACTATATTGCAACAAAGAACTCCGATTTCAAGACAGAGCACGTCCGTTTATTGATAAATGAAGCATTTGGACATGTCACTGCACAAAATTGGAGTAATTGCGTACATGTCAGAGAAAAACGGAAAAGGAATGTGGGCTGCTGATAACCTCCAAGACAACGTAGATGAACTCATAATAAGTGTGAATTTTAGCGACAGTTCTGAGAATGAGATTTCAGACCTCGATGATGACTGTGTCGACGACGTGCAGGTGTAAATAGTGTAAATATTTTATTTGTTTATAAATGTACAATTAATTCTCTGTTTATTTTTTCTTATATTAACTTTGCCTGAAATAATTCTTTTGTAATTTTGAAATTTATTGTTTATTATTATTAATTATTGAAAACATTTAAACAAAGGCGAAGGTATAAACATCATCAAACTTCCAACAAGTTTTTAGCGAATCTGTGAGAGCGGCGAAATTTGCCTGAGACCGGACTTGAGGTTTAACCGATCCCAGCATAACGACAACTGGCAACGGTGTGCTCCATAAGACTCTACACTGCATTCTCAGTGTGACTTTCACTGTGACGATAAATGCACTTATGCAAAGGAAACCACGCCTCTAACTTTAAAGGTTGCCAGGTTTACCTAGAAGTATTACAGACGCTTTCCAAACAAACAACGGAATCACGCTGAGAGACAGCCAAGACAGCGAGTGGTACAACAAAATATACCAAAACTCTCAAAATTTCCATCCCTACAACAACAAATTATGCAAGATCGTGCAACTATATATGATCTAGATACTAATAGAAGATTAGAACGAACTTATGCACAATATACAATGTCAGAGAGGCCTGACCAGCATCACAACCATCCTATCAATACAATTCAAATCCTACATGAAACAATTGCAGCCCAAAATAAAGCAATCCAGGATTTGATGTCCGAAACACAAAGCGTGAGACACACTACCAATATGCTCATTAACGAAATTTCCCTTTTAAGGTAACAAACCACCAACAATAATACAAATAATGGCTCAATTTGAAATAGTCACATAGAAAGTGCACGGTTTGGCACAACATCATCAAGAGATCGAAACATGTCTAACCATCAGTAAGATTGATATTCGGAGTTCATTTACGGACGTACCCATTATAAAATCCCATGTTTTCAAATATATAATACCAAACATCCAAATGGTAATGCTAGACGCAGAACTGTTCTAATTATAAAGGACAGAATCAAACAATATTCATTAAATGAGAGCAACGACTTCATGCAAGCCACATTAGTGATGGTAGAAGACTGGTATGGCCCTCTAGTACTTTCAACAGAATCTTGCCCTCCCCAGATATTGAGTAAACAAAGACGGGTTCATAGATTACTTTCAATCTTTGGGTCAAAGACTTACATCGGGGAGATTACAATGCAAAAATTCTCTATAGGGCTCAAGGTTAACTAACCCCAGGGTAGAGTACTAAGCGACGTTATACAAGAAAAACCAACGTATTGGCCCACGGACAGAACAAAAGTTCCAGATTTACTGGATTTCTTCATTACCAAAAGCATTGGATATGCCCATATGCTTGTTGAATACATTTTCGATTTATTCTCAGATCACTCCTCTGTCCTACTCACCTTGAGTACAAACATAATAGTCAAAAACAAGCCTGCATAATGAACAGACTGACTGGGACTATTTCAGAGAACTCCCTGCTGAAACTCTTTCCTTAAATGTTCCCTTAAAACAGGCAAATACATCGATGTAGCTATTGAAAACTTAACCTGTCTGATCCAGGAAGCGGCCTGAAAGTAACTCCACCAGTAAAAATTTTTCACGTAATTATCCTGCTGAAATTTTTACTAAAATATCTGAGAAGAAAAGATTAAGCAGAGACTGGTAAAATTGACGATACCCGGCTGAAAAGAGAAGATGTAACAAAGTAGTTAGAGGTTAGAAGGGATGCTAAGAACCTATAAAGATGTGACATTAACAGACTACTTAGAAGGCCTAACAGCAACAGAAAGTAGTGATTACTCACTGTGGAACGCTACCAAGCAACTCAAGTAACCCGTAAAACCAATACCGTCTATTCGAAAATAAGATGGCAGATGGCCAAAACAGACAGAAAAGCTGAAGTATTTGCCCTGCATCTTGAAACAGTCTTTCAGCTATTACCAAGAGATCAAGAAATCACCTCTGTTAATGAAATGCAAGATGACATCAGGTAATAAAAAGCAGTCGGTTATGATTTAATAACAAGCCTGAAGGAACTACCAAGAAGAGGAAACAAAATAATCACGTTTCTTTTAATGTAGTAGTAACTAATTATGTACCTGCTCAATGAAAAATACTTATACTTATACAGAAACCTGGCAAACCTAATAGTGAAACTAGCTCCTACAGACCTATTAGTTTGTTACCAATCATCTCGAAGTTCTTCAAAAGGCGTGCATCTTGTATTTCTACCAAAATATTATTTAACTCATTATTATGAACGTCCCTCGTTTGTTCTTTATTCCTTGTTATAAGTTTTTCAACATTTCCAACTTCAACTATTCCAAATCTTTTTAGCCTACAATTTTGTAGCGGTGTTTTAGGGCCATGAAGAAGCATCCTTAACCTAATGAAATACATTACCAAAGCCATTAAATGTAAAAAGCACTTACCTAAGCTAACAGTTTTCATATTCTTCTTTAAACAATATATTTAATAGTGAGATTGTTCTTCCTTTAATTTTTAACTTCATCAATACATTTTAAATTTACATTATTAGCAGCTAGCGCAGTCCTTACAGTGAATATTATTATATGTAAATTTACACAAATATAACCTATATTTTAACAAGTGCAGTAAGTTACTAGAACTATGCAGAAACTGAACGAATTGCTCTTGGCTATGCTTAATCACTAAGTGGTTATTAAATATTCATAATGACTACAGGCTTCAGTTTTAAGCATAATCCCTATTACATTTTAGGTATTATCAATATTACCTGAATCTCTGTGAAAACCGCTGCCAAATTATCTGCCATAATGCTTTCTCATATATCTAAATAGATAACTGCAAAGCCCACAATACCTGAATTTGAGTCATATCGGTTTTCAAACATGATAATTCCCATTTTTGATCTGCCGTTTTGAATTTTTAATTTTAACAAATGATTTATTCTTAGCGATCTTAAAAACCCCAATACCCGACTTTCAAAAAATCGGTTGATAAATTATAAAAATGCACAATTTTGTACCCTAAAACGGCGCGCCACTGGTTATTTTATATATATATATATATATATATATATATATATATATATATATATATATATATATATATATATAATATAAGGTGTTACAAAAAGTAGGCCAATCCGTTAACCACATATTCTTTGGGACAAAATAAGGGACTTTTCTTATGTCACTTTTCATTTGAACGCTTCCTTTTCGATATACAGGGTGTCAAACTTCACTTTTAGAAGTGTATTTTTTATTATCTCTGGTGTGTTTTAAGATATGGTTTTCAAATTTGGTAAAAATCTTACTCTTTTCTAAGTGCACATTATGTATGATTGTAAGTAAAAATTCAAAGAACTAATAGAAGATGAGAGGTGTGGTAACCTTTAACCCCCACTTTTTTCTGACGAACGCCTATGAACGTTGCATCCATTCTTTATAGTAGTTTGATGATTTATCTAACTTTTTGGCTCTTGTAAATATTAACAGATTTCGGATATTAGCGTAACATACCGGTGGATCTTTGAAAACTTACAATGGCAATATTTTTTAAACAAAAGGGGATGAAAAAATTTAAAATATCGTTTCTATAACAATCGGAGGGAATACAAACGACGAATCTTCCAACCCCTTAAGCTTCCCATATGACTTTAAAAAGTAAGGGCTGCTCTAAAATAGTAAATTTTTTCAGCATCGCACCCTAAAAAATAATTTAAATTCTTTCTTCACTCTGTAAGTCATTTTGTGAAATATTAAAAATGAACCAGATGAAAGATTGTACCCACCAATTTCAGAAACAAAAAACCAAAAAACACAAAATACCTAGGTGATACGGAATAATTGTTTTAACAAAATGTCAATCTTTTAATCATTTACTTGTAAGTGACAGTTATTTATCTTTCGTCGAGTTTTCAAAAATCGTTTAGAGCGTGTAAGAAAGAATTGAAATTATTTTTCTTTATTGTACTCAAGAGATGTGCTATTTAAGAACAGCCTTTGCTTTTAATGAAAGATATCCTGTCAGAAACGTAAGTCATGTTTATGTTAGAGATTTGGTACGAAAATTCCAAGAAATAATAATTTTTGTGCAGTTGCTGTTAATCCAAATATATTCACACGACAGTTGACATCAATAACGCGTATATCTCGAACATCTGTCAGAAGAGTATTAAAATGCACAAATTTCCCCGTACAAAATGAAAATTTTACAAGAACTTGGTGACGATAATCCCGGTCGAAGAATTCAGTTTTGCGCAACAATGACGGCCAGAATTCAAAGAGAACCCACCTGACTAGAAACATCTGTTTTAGTGATGAATGTACATTTTTTTTAAATGGTCATGTAAATAAACAAAACTATCGCTACTGGAGTGATGTGAA
Organism: Vesta saturnalis; assembly: GCA_036346205.1. NCBI lineage: Eukaryota > Metazoa > Arthropoda > Insecta > Coleoptera > Lampyridae > Vesta > Vesta saturnalis. The sequence continues at coordinate 5,588,480 of JARFJB010001218.1, read as the reverse complement.
CTCACATTATTTTACAGAAATGCCACCCAGAATTTTGAAAACTTAATGTTTGGGCGGAAATATTGGGATACCGAATAATAAGCCCATTTATTATCGATGGTAATTTAACCAGCGAGGTATACAAGCAGATACTTAACAATTTAACAGTGCCATTAATTGTGAATGAAATTAAAGGGACTTAGAAGGGAACTTAGTTCTTAGTGAAGACATTGTGCATTTTCAACAGGATGGGGTTCCTCCTCATTATATTATTAATACTAGACAGTGGGTGGATAGGTTTTATCCGCGACAGTAGATTGGTAGAAGGAGTGCAATTGAGTGTCACCCGACCTTACTCCAATTGACTTCTTTCGGTGGGGTTACATTCAGTTTTTAGTGTATAAAACTCAACCAACTTCCTTGGATGAATTGAGCCAAAGGATAATAGAAGCGTGTCAGAACATTCCAAGAGACATTTTCCATAACGTTAGACAAGAATTTGAAAGTAGTCTGTACTTCTGTCTAGAACAAAATGGCCATCATTTCGAACAATTATTGTAATTATTTTCTATAGTGTGCTTCTTTAAATAAAAGTTGTCTTGAATTTAAAGTAGTATGAGATTCTACCAATCTCTTTCTTAAGACCATTGGCATTTTGAATAAACTTTCCATAGAGGTGCCCCAAGTGGGTATTGTGATTTGAGTGTTTAAGTCACTGCGGGTGTAGCTTAAGGGGCTGAAAAGTATTTTTATTTTTTCATACCTCTTTTGTTTAAAAGATAATAGTCATTGTAACTTTTCCAATAATTATCCTCAAACTTGAAGTTAGTTTTTCAGTTAACCCTACCTTTTTATGACTAACGATTAGCATGTTTAATAAGCTTTCCAGAGAGGTGTCACAAGTGGGTTATTGTGATTTAACCCTTTCGCTTCTAATGGGACATATATGTCCCACCTAATATTCAAAAATTTTAGAGGGAATATTTTGAGTCTGACATCCAATTGAGCGTGTCCCACTCGTAGTTTGTGACCCGGTGGACGATTTGCCGCGCAATTTTTGCATGTTTACCATCAGTTCGTTCAGGTTAGTCGAGCGGAACATGTGTTAGCTAATATTGTAGCAAATATACGGTTTTTGAAACTCTAAACGAATTTTGCACGATGGACCGGTAAGTTTTATAACATTTTGATCTAAGGATAAAAGCTGTGTCAACTATAAAATACTAAAATACGTCTATGGGAGATGTGTCCCACTGGTGGTGTTATATGGGACACATGTTTCCCAGTAGTATTTTTTTATATTGTAGAAAAAAGGCTAACCAATATCCCATTTATGGGATCAATCTGAGTCTGATGAAGAGCCATTTCAAGATAGTGGTTCAGAATACAACCCATCTTCAGGTTCTGCATCTGATGAGGAATTTCTTCGTAATAATAACTTGAAAAGTAACTGTTCAAGTGATGAAGAGGAGGAAGTAGAAAATTAAGAGGAGCCAGCATCGGCGATTCCGCCAGTTTTAGATGTTTTGCCTGGTAATGAATTGTTAGAAAATCAACCATTAAATGACCAGCCCCATGTTGTAACACAGGAAATTCCCAATAAACATTTTGTGCCCTGTGAATCTCTGATGATGGTAATGCTTCATGCGTTCCTTTAATTGCACTAAATCGATCATGCAAAGAATCAGACGTATTTTTGAAAATGTTTCCAAATAGTTTACTGATTGTAATTTCTCAAAATACAAATAAACGTCTAAATGTTTTGAAAGAACAGAAACGCATCAAATTGAACCCTACCGATCCGTTTGAATTTAGAATTGTCTTGGGTTGTTTCCTCGTCATGAGTTATAACAGAGTTCCCAACATGCAGCAATACTGGTCAACAAATAAATCAATGGAAACGAAGCTTTGAAAACAGCAATTTCTAGAGGCAGATTTTTATTGCTCTTTTAAAGTCTTATTTTAACAACCCGGTCAAGCCAGTGAATGCTAGTAAGACTTCTTACATCGAGGAAGTTGTCTCTTGTCTTCATGGCGGCACGATCCTAAAGCATTTATCAATCAATCGACGGAGTATGACTAAATTCAAAGGGATCAGTTCTAAAGCAATATTTACCTCTAAAACCCATCAAAAGAGGTATAAAAATATGGCAGAGGTGTGATGCTGTGACCAGATATGTATACGATCTAATATATATGGTAGTAAAGAAACGGACCATTTAAAGGAACTCTTGGTGAAAGGGTTGTTTCAAAGCTTAATCAGACCGTCCGAAACCCCAATATTTCATTATACTGTGACATGTATTTTCCATCGGTAAATATTAGGAATAATCTACCGTACCCAGCTGTAGGTACATGTATGATGAACAGAAAAACCTGTCAGTATTTAGTAAGAAGCTACAGAAGAAAGGTGACGTAGAAATGCATTGCAGTAATACTGGTTTACTGGCCCTCAAGTGGAAAGATACCAAAGAAGTGGTTGTACCTAGCAATTGTCACCAGCTCGTTGTTAGCGAGGTTTGGAGAAAAATAAGGACGGAACTAAAAGTAACGTCCTATCCCCAAGCTGTATTGTTTTATAATCGGCACATGGGTGGGGTAGATTTGGCAGACCAACTTGCAGACTTGTATGATATCGATAGAAAATCCACCAAGTGGCGGAAAAAGTTTTTACAAACTTCTACTCATAAGCGTCCTCAATGCATGGATATTATTTCAATAAATTCATCATAAGAAAATCCATCTCCTTCAGTTTATTGTCCCGCTGGTAGAACTAATAAATAGTGGAAAGGAAAATGCTTCGATAAAACGACGCCGCTAGTACGGAAGGCCATCTCAAAGTTCACATTCTTTACAAAACGTCTGTAAACATCTGCCAATTGAAGGAAACACTCGGAGAAGAGGACACAGTTGCCACAAAAAAGGAAGGAAAAACGAACCAAAGTAATTTGTAATCAATGTAATGTAGCCTTATGTATGAACTGTTTCTCAAGTTTTCACAAGTAATTTACTCTTTTGTTTGTTACCTATCTATAAATATAAATTTTTTATAGGAGATCGAAAAAAAAACAATATTTAGCCCTTGTATGTTGAATATATATATATATATATATATATATATATATATATAGATATATATATACACTCCTCTCAAAATTATCGCACCTTCTGATAAATTCCACAGGGTGTTTCAAAATTAGAAGAAAAACAACTTTCTTTTCACACCCCGTATATGGGTAAAACGTTGCCATTTATCAGAAACCATCAATACATTTCTTCCTTAAAAATCAACGTACACCGTGAAGAAAGAATCATCAAAATCCATCCTATATATATATATATATATATATATATATATATATATATATATATATATATATATATATATATATATATATATATATATATATATTTTTTTAATGACAAAAACGATGCTACCAAGCTGAATTCTAATCTAGTGTACTATTGTCAAATTGACAAATATTATTACACGTTGGCTGCCGTCATAACAGATATACACCATTCTCCTCTGTGCTGCGATAAAAATAAATAAATAAATGTAAGGTAGCTGAATTTTGATTAATTTTAGGCTTACAAGACATGAAGTCATACTTTTTTTACAAAAAAAAACTGAGATCACCGGTGATGCTCACGGAACTTAGGCAAAACAACATTCTTAGGAAGCCATGAGCATCACCGGTGATATCGGCAAATAAAATACATATAAAAAATACCTAATGTTTTCAGTAAAACAACTCAAACATAAAAATATTGCACATTTATCGCACTTTGTATAAACCTTTTCGTTGTTTTTGAGCTATTTCACGACCTTGTTCGTTTTGATTTTCTTGTAGCATCCAAAGCACCTGTTTCTTTTTCCTGTTTTGTGAGGTCTTTCCTTTTCCTCTACCAGTTTATGTTTTTCGGCGTCTAATGTATTTTTGATTCGACTAGGAACTCCTGAAAGTCCAAGAATCAATTGTTCTCTGAATTCTGTTATTTGTATTTTTTCTTTGTAAGATTTTTGCATATGATCCAGGCAATGACTACACTCGTATTTAGTAACAGTTCGAACACCGCTTTATGATACCACCTTATTGTCTTCCTAAGAGGTGAAAAATAGCGTGCCATTTGGTCAGAAATATCCACACCTTCCTTTCCACAATTATAGCCAATAATGGCATCAGGCGTTCTAATTTCCTCATTATTACGGTTTTTCTTCCAAGTAGCTTTCATATCAATTCCATGTTTTGTTGTCAGGAAACACACTTCTCTTTTATCCATCCATTTTCCAACAACAAATCCTGCATCACTTTCCTGCCGATGATTTCTCTTTTTTTAGTTTGGCTTTTGTAACTTCTTCTGGCAATCCTTTACGATTCTTTCGCAATGTACCTAGAAGATGTGATCACAATGTAATAATTTTACAGCTAATGGTGCACTTGTATAATTATTATCGGTAACCACTGTTCTTCCTGTATCTAGATATTTGTCGCAGTTCCATTACAACTTTTCGCTTAAACCTTGAGAACCATCTTGGAAGTTTTACCTGAATACAGTAACATTCTAAAAGTGTAATCTGTTGTATCACAAAGTTTGAACATTTTTGGAATGTACTGCCGAAACAGAAGGCGTCCACGAAAGGGAATCATCGATTCACCCACCACTAAAATTTCACCAGGGACGCAGTTATTAGCAAATCTTGTTTCCATTATTGTAAAAATATTTTGAATTTTGTGTAAACGATCATTTGGCTGGGCAGTTTTATTATCCGAAAATGAATATATCACAATAATAGTTGAAACTTGTTCCTTCCCATAAGATCAGGAACAAATGCGTTTCTATACAAAATGGATTTACTCAAGTAATCGGAAATTTTGTGTACCTTACTAGACCCATATAAAGGACAATTGCCTTACGCATTTCTTCCTTATTCGTAGGTTTCCATTTTGGATCCTAGCATGTCTGTGTGAACCTTGTTTTTTGTTCATCTGCATTTTTAGTAGTTTCGCGAACTAATAATTCAAATACATCGTCATCAAGTATTATACACATTATACGCTTGAACAGGAGTAAGCTCATTTTATTTTCTGGATATTCGCTAACAGTATCATTATAACTAGAAACTGTGGAAAAATAATATCCCATCTAAGATGCGAGCAATCGACTTCAAACCGTTCGTTAACTGCCCCAGCAAGTACGGAATAGTCGTTTGTCGTTTCCATTATAGTATTATTATAATCATTTTCTTCCACTTCATTCAATGCATCATCACTGCTGTTCGTTTCTTCGCTTTTACTATCCCATTCAGGGCCTGAATCGTTAAAATAATCTGTTGAACTATCACTGTCTTCCTCTAGACACCTAATAGCCTTTTCCTCAATTTCGGTCTTTTTACCACTGTGATTCTTATTTACAGGATTATTACATCTCTTTCTATTATTATTCTTTGCTAGTTGACGGCAACGAATTCATTTTATTGAGTCTTTACAAAATAAAAGATTAAAAACGCAAAATTTATCAACTCTTTTATATTTATACGTCCATAAATCAAAATGGATTAACAACGATTCAAACGATTATAATCAAACACAACGTGTGTACAAAGCCACAGTCGGTATAATATGAGACCTTCAATAGTTTATGGTCATCTATTGGACGTCTATAAACTTTTAAATGTTTCAATGATGATGAATTATATTACCCAAAGAGTCAATTGAGCTTCTATATTCAAAGTTCTACTACTTTGTAACAGATATCGCTAGTGGGTTGATGTTGTTCCGACTTGAGTTCTGTACATTCATTATAGGCCACATATTTCCTTATAGACATCACTTACAAGCCACGATTATTATATTCAACTAAAGACAGCGCCGAGCGTGGAACACGGTGATGCTCACGGCAACAAGGTGAACTGTAAGTGAGCATCACCGGTGATGCTCATGGCATCCAAGGTGTTAATTAACACTATGTCAATATAATTCGGTATTAATTATTTGCACTGTGTGGTGAATATCAAATAATTCTTTTAAATTGAAATGGTTTATTCGAAGGAGGAAAAAATGTTATGATTTTAACTATTGGTGAATGTTATGGAAATTGTATATTGGCTTCTAGAGTCTACGCAGCAAGTACCCCAAGCGCATTCATCCAAATAAAAAAGTATTAGAGATTGTTGTAAATGTTTCGTGGGACAGGAAGTGTCGGTTACCCAAAATAGAAAAAACAAAAATGGTTACCAATAACGAAAATAACGAGTTTTCCGTATTAGGTGCCATAGTTGATAATCCAGTACTAGAATAATTGCCAGAGAAATCAAAATTTATATGGAACTGATTTTGAAAGACAAATTGCTTTTGGTTAAGAATCCTGAAAAATTGGCGAAGATTATTTTGATCAATACGTGTTTACCGACATTTCATAATAATGGTCATGTTAATCGTCATAACTACCATCATTATGATACCGAAAATAAGCATAGGACAGATCACCAAAATCGATGGGGTATTAATATGTATAGTGGAACAATTGGTGATGAAGTTATTGGTCCATATTTCTTCGACAGAACTTTAAATGGTCAAAACTCTTCAACCTTTTAAAAACTACTTTTGGCTAGTTTTACAAAATATTCTATTAGACATCAAACAAAAATTGATTACAATTAGGTGGTGCCCTTGCACATTTTTCACGGCGTGTAAGGAATAGTTAGACCGAAAATTTCATAACAAATGGATCGGAAGAGGTGGCCCGATTAACTGGCCTCCTAGATCTCTAGACCGCACTTCGATGGGTTTCTTTTATGGGGATATATTAAAAATCTAGTGTATGCTACTCCCTACTACTGCAGAAGACATGATAGACCGAATTAAAATGCATTTAGAACCGCCACTCTTGTTATGTTGCAAAACGTAAGATGTTCGTTTGAAAGAGAACTCTGCAATGAAAAAGATGGCCGCCATTTCGAGCATTTGGAATAGTAGTTTGTTTTAAGAATATTATTTAATATATTCGTGATATTGTTAAATAACGTTGAAAATTGAAGGTCTAAGTATACCTTAGTACTTTTTGAAGAACTCTCAGTATAGTATTTTTCGCAATTAAATCAAAGAAACAGTCTATTTTCGAGATCCTGAAGCAGTATTGACAAAATTAGTTTCGTTTGGTAACAATTAATTTTTTCCTAAACCTTTGGAATTTAAGAGAAATAAAAATAAATCAAAACGCTCTGTATTTAGGTATAGGAACCCTAACGAAAGCCTATCTTATTTTTCATAATTAATTCAAAAATGTGATAAAATATAGGGCATTCCATTTAAAAAACATAACTTTGATATGCCACTTTTTTAAGCACCCTGTATATTTTAAAAATGTAGCCTTAATGGACCTACACAATATCCCTGCAACAAAAATCTAAAAATATGGAGAGTTTTCTCATAAAACTCCGTTGTGGCTCACCCTGTATATTCATTGCTATAAGCATTTACTGCACGTCGCCTGCTGCCAAAACTTCCGTAAATTATTGCCATTATAAAAGTGCATCATCACTTTATTACAGAAAAAAGTGCCAACCACTGTTAATTGCAGCAAAAAATCCATTTGTTTTTATAGGGCCCATTTACTTTTCTATACATGTTTATAGAACGCCGCGCATTGATTTGAAAAATCAGGGATCAACAAGGAAATTGGCCTATGATTTCATTTTCTAGTTAATCTGATTAAACGCTTGTATTTATATATTTTCATTTATTAATAAAACTGAATTCGCAATTCCTAAGTGAATATGTACAACCTCATAAAATTGCACTTTACAAATTTGTCAAGGAAGTCCACCAACAAAATGACATAATTAATCAATAAAGTAAATTAAATTTCAAAATTCATTTCAGTGGCAAGGCATACGGGCAGACAAAGTAGACATGTACCCAAAATTTTCATTCATTTCTTTTAAATTTCTCCTTAAATTAAAACATTGAATGATTATTCCTCATACAATAAAAGGGCATATAAATTACATTCGGAACCTCGTTAATAACCTTAAAATTTGTTAAGCCCAGTCTGAATCCATCAGAATCTATATTTTACCGCGGTAAGCAAATCTGAATTCGTTTTGGTCGATAAGAGGTCACGCTGGCGATACCCAACAAACGTTAGCCGATTGATACAATCTTGCATTACACGCAGGCTTCGGATGTCGGCATAAAAGACAAATTTGAATTTGTCTCATTTAACCGATCACTAAGTTATAAATCGCACCGTCCGGCGATCATGAAAACTTAGGGCTGGGTCACAGTTTCGATAATTCTAGGAAGCAAATTTAAAAGCAAGAAACAAGCTTCCATTAGCTTTTGCTTGAGATCGCAAATTTATTCAGCGAAATAGTTAAGTTTAAATTAAAATTAAAATTATGAGTGAAGTTGTGTTCACAAAACACACTTTAGAAGATCAGCAATTAAACATACATTCTACGACATCTATCAACTGTTATCCGTACTAAAATATTTTTTTATTATAGTTACCTGTAATGATGGATATACATGAAAAAATGAAAATGAAAATACACCCACGTAGCACAAAATTAAAAACACCGAACGCGTTTCGATAGCTATCATCATCAGTGGTCGACTAGGGCGGACTAAAGAAAATTTCTAACATATATACCATCAGCGGTGTAACATATATATATATATATATATATATATATATATATATATATATATATATATATATATATATATATATATATATATATATATATATATATATATGATTTGAATACATTTTCAGAATTGCACTCGTGTAATTAACGTTTATTAATGAAAGTCTACAATGTGACAAATAAATCAATCATTCTTGACAAAGGAAGCAAAGAAGGCCTCCGAAACTTAGAATTTCATTACCAAATGTTAATTACAAGTGCAATTCAGAAAATGTATTTCAAATCATAAATCATCAATTGCTATATTGTAGGTACTATTGTAGAATAATTAATCAGTTGTCAAACATTTGCTTTATTTTATTGCCATGAATTAACTTATTACAGTATGTACATACATAAACATAAAAATGAATATAATTAATTTATTTTAACCTTAATTTGTGGAACTCCATAAGTAATTGTAATAATAAGAACACATTTCTCTACATTCTATATTGTCATATAAAATTTTTGATAGCAAGGTAGAGGGTGAAAGTAGTCATATGAGTTTGATGAGACCCTCACCGAAAGAAGTGCCTTCGCAAACAAGGGGCTGTTCCAAAAGTTTGTCAAACCATACGCCTATGAAAGCAGCTATTTGTGAAAATCGACATCTCAGTTGAGTGTCTTACTGCTTTATTTCATCTGTTACCATTGATTAATGACACTTAGTGTCGAAATGTGTTGAGTTACATTTAGAGAATGCGCAAGCGTGCATTGCCATGATGAACAAAAGAACCATTTAATGAAAATAGAGTATTTTCGACAGTCATTTTAACCACTTTCCCGATAAGATAGGTAAAAAATAATCGATACAAAAATGTCTTAAATTGTAATATTCTACAAGAATCCGAAGTCAGATTATCACAAAGGTCTACAGGAAAAAAGCAGCGAACAACCAAACTTTGTGAACTCATGTGATGAACCTTTGTTCAACGAAAATTGAGTGGAATTGTTTTTATTATTACAATCAAAAATTAATACAAGTACAATTATACATTGTTAAATCTTTTAGTTTGCAATTTTTTTTATACGATCCTATAGCTTGTAATTTAATGGGATCTACAGACTCTAAATTTTCACACCTCTCAATGTGATTACAAATCAGATCCCTTCAATATTTTATTGATACTTTTTGTCCACCAAAGTATTGCACATCTTATTATGAAAGACAAATACAAGATAAAATATTAAATATTAAATTTAAGCTTGATGTAATTAAGAAATTGCTATATGTTCCAGGCACTTGTAATTTACAGTGAAGGTACTGCTGAGCCACTACAAAATCATCGTCCTGCACTTGATGCGCAAGTAAGTTATCTTTGCACTCTTTACATTTTACTTGTTTTACAAAGCGTCTAACCATATAACCACTAATGTAGGTATAAGAACATTTACTCAATGTGCCAGAATTAGTGCCATTCAGTATATTTAATGGAATTGAAATATCTACATTTTCTGTACAAACTTCTGAACCGTTTACTCCCGAAATAGAAAGTAGAGACTGCAAAACATTTAAACCCAAACATTTATCCTCCTCACAATTAGCAATAGGAGAATGAACATTAAAATAATTATTAATAACTAGCGCTTTGTTCAAGGATGGAATTTTAACAAATTTCTGTTGAGTTTGATGGTGGAATTTCATAGACCTTACAATACTTTTCCTCCAGAAGTCATGATGCCCTGAAGAATGTGTAACACCTAGTGATAATGGCCTCACACATTTTGCTTCATCTTTTCTTGGTGCATATTTTGAATTAAGAGAGTCAAATATGTCATTTAAAATCTCTTTGTATCTGTAAAGATATTGGCTAACTATTAAGACACAACATGTAAAAATAGTTTTCTCACCCCACATAGAAATTCTTTGAAACAAACTACCCACAGTGTCGCTAAAAACTTGCGTACAGTGCTTCACCTTTATTTTATTAATTTTATTTGGATCGACATGATTGTCAGTTAATTTACTGTATAAGCGGACTGATGGTAAACATATACCTAGTTCATAAAACTTTATCACATCATCCCACTTAGCAACTTTGGGAATCCCTTCCTCTATGTAGTGCAACTCCTTTGTTAATAAATTGTTCCGAATAACTTTAAATATATGTGGAACATCAAAGATAGGAACAATACTTTTGTTTTCCACCATAACTACATTACTGTCAACACTTTTCAATAAATGTATAGCACCCCTATTTCCAGATCCCTGGTCACAAACTGTTCCAACCACATCAAACCCAATATTAATACACTCTTTCAAAACCTGCAACAATTTATGATAAGAATTATAAAAGTGCAAGAAAAATGTTTAAATGGTGTTACATTGTTACAATAGTAAAGAATTACCTCCAAAATTTGGCGTCTCAATTCAAATGAATTAATTAGGGTTGCTGAATATGAATATGAGACCACCTGCTTCCAATGATGATGGACACCTCTCAACATAAAAACATATGCATAATGTGCAAATGCAGATTTGAGTGCGATTCCTGAATCTTGAAATCCAATGATAACATCCTCTTTTGGATTGTACTGCAACCTTGGTTCTAAACTAATTTCATCAAAGAGAAGAATACAGGTTCTATCAACCACTTTCATATTATTTATAGTAATGCTGAATGCTTCAAACATTTGCTTATTTATACCGGCTGCTAATGGCAGGTTGCTATATAGTTTACGTAATGTTCTTGGAGAGGGCAAGGCAAATATTTTTGAAAGTAGTTTATATCCTAAAACAATGTGTCATTAACTATCTACTTGTTTTTAAAAATACCTTTTCCACTATTTTTAAAAAGCGATAAAGATAACATCTTATCTTCAAGAGTATATTTACATCTTTTGGCGTTTAATTTTTGATTATTTAATTGAGAAATTATAAAATTGTTTGTTGTTTGGTTAACTACATTTTGGAAATTTTCAAAGGATTTAGTACTCAAGGTTTTCTCAGCATGGTGTAGTCTTTTCTCATAAGTTGTTATTTTGCTTTGCATCCTATGCATTTTAAGGGACCATATACACATTTTGTTGTATAACTTTCTATCTTGCGAAGACAAGTTTATTGTTCTAGATGTATTAAAATCTTGTAGAATGCTTCGCCCTGAAAACAGATTAATGAATAAAAAATAATTTTTCAGAGATCTGAAAGGATAAGTAACTTACGTTTAACAGTTACAATGTTTGATTGGCATTATTTATTAGATGATGGAAATGCATCTTTATTTAACTCAACAGGAACAATTGAACACCTATCTACTGGGTCTTCTGCAGTGTCTAAAACATTAATTACAATACTTTAGTATTAGTACATTCATTTGTGTAACTTTAACTCTAAAGATTCGATAAAACATTTGCTAATAGCATGTTCTACTGCAATGTGTTTATCAATTACATTTTCATAAGACGTTGAAGGATGATTAAAATCTACAACAGCATCTTTTGGGGTTTCACAATCTACAAATAAGAGACAACCAATAAAAAATTGTGCATGATAAACTTTTTTAAACTAAACAGTGTGAAATAGGTAATATTAACTCACATTAACTATACAAGGATACATATTTACCTGGTAAAAACAAAGTGGGTATGGCACATCGAAGCAAACCACGAAGCGTTCCCGGTTCCATGTTCTCTTACGAAAAATGACGATGGCACACTAAATACTTGTCATAAACTTGTTGTCTTGTCATTTTAGTAGCTCCTAATGGTTTAACCATTTCATGTCTCTTAAAGGAAATCTGTGCCGTTTAGATTCCCTATCATCACAATTTAACACACAACACTTTCGCTTTCGTGTTACTTCCATGTCTAGAAAAATATTGTAAAAATAAATGCAACTTAAATATTTACATTTATTTACTTATCAAGTGTATAATAAGAGTGAGCGTGTTACTCTTGAAAAAGACTTTCTTGAAAGAGCGGTAAAATGTAAGGTTAAGATTATGAATGGTGCATTCACAATATGCACTCTATATTTTCATTTTTTGTTTAACATTGCCATCTATCAACTGTTAACAGTACCAAATTAAAATACCGCATTATATTCCTTTACAGGACCCGCTCCAAGACCGGACAACCCGGTCATTTGTCCGGGGCGGCAAATCTTAGGGGCGACATTTTTACTCTCAGAATGTGAGAAAATATTAAAATTAAAATATTAATAATGATAGCATGCCGCCTTTCAGTTGTAAAAACATTTCTTATCACTGTTTTTACAAGAAAGTTAAAATACTTGTTTTTCATCTATATACAGTCAAAGCTGCTTATAGCGAACCCGCTTATAACGAACTTCCGGGTATAACGTACTAGTTTTAAAAGTCCCGTCACACTATCCATAAGATCCCTTATAAATATTGTTTGTTATAATAAACCCGTAAACAACGAACTTTCGGATATAACGTTCGGAAAAATTGTTTCCGTCCGTTAAATTTTACACAAAAGTGAGCAAGTATTCTGCCAGTAAAATAAATAACAGGTACGTAGATTATTTGATGTGCAAAGATAAGGTTTCTGTAATTCTTTTCTCAGAAATACCTGCCTAAATACTTTCCTAATTGGTGTTTAAATCTTTAATCCTAAAGGGTAATTATATATTTTAACAATACTGTACACGCTGACCTTGCAGGATTTTTCCTAATCAACTTGTCAATCAAATAAATCAATTAACAGACTAGTTAAACAATAAGTGGCCTAACATCAAGGGTAATTTTAGTGATAATGGCGACGAAACTGGGCTATTTTTTTAAATTAAAGAACCCAGATAAAACACTAAAATTTAAAGGTGAAAAATGTGTAGGCGGTAAATTATCAAAAGAGCGGATAACAGTTCTTGTGTGTGCTAATTTAACCGGGACAGAAAAACGAAAGCAAATCACTCAAGCCACGGTGTTTCAAAAATGTAAATCGAAAATTGTGTGGATAAACTGTTTTGGTCTACGTAATATAATAAACAATCGAAAATTACAGACTTTTTTTAACAAAAACTAACTCATAAATGTGTAAATATTGCATAATATAGTGATTTATTAATGTATCGTAAAAATAAAATATGTATGTAACTTTTTTCTTTTATCGTTTATTATGAACTTCGGATATAACAAACTTATTTTTCAAATCCCTTGGATTCTACTGTAGTTGTAAAGAAAATAGGTATATAATTACGAAAAAATAATTAATTATTCAATAATAATTATTAAATAAGGAACACGGGTGTTATTTGTATACACAACCTAATATAACCGCGCATCGCATATATACCATATAAATCAGCAAGCAGGGTGCCGCATGAACTTGTCTGAATTAGGAATAGACAAGAAATGACTTGTTTATTGTCTTCAATTATAAAAGGGCTGTCTTATTACAGCATAGCATTATTTTTGCTCATTCGTCGGTCGTGATAACAAGTGCAACTCTCAATTGTGTATACTGTTCTGGTTCAATAATCAGTGTGATTTGTAATTTTTTAAGGTAAGTTAACCGTTAACTTAGCGAAGCTACGAAATTAGGGTATTTTGATCAGAAAAAGGCAAAAATTATTAAAAAATAAATATTATTAAATATAAAAAATTATTATTAATTTTATTAATACATAAATAAAATTAATAATTTTTAATTACATATTTACATTTGAACTTATTCGTTCATAACAAAAACTTATAATAATTATTAAATATAGTTTAAAAAACTAGAATAACATTAATGATAATCGAATAAAACGAAAATAATTTAAAAGGCCGATGAATGATAAATAGCGAAAAGCACAGTTTTTCAAATAATAATCTTTTCGTTATTATATTTTCTGCCAATTAAGAATTATTTCGTTTTTAGTTCGATTGATCATTAAACTGTTTTTAGTTTTTAATAGATATTTATGTATTAAGGCATAATCAGAAGATTTTGGCTCGAGGAATGTTAAAAGCCCGACGCGAAGCGAGGGCTTTATATTCTGAGAGCCATAATCTAATTGTGCCGTGGTACATAATGTTTTATTTTATTTTGCACCATGAAACTGGAACAAAATATTAAAAAGATTCAGTATTTTCGGCAAGTTTTTAAATGCAAATGCGGTGAAATAAAGTCGACAGTAGACTAATTTGTTGTTACTAATATACTGTGATATTGCTAAATTGTTGCTAAGGTACTGTTTGTTTGTAAATAATTTGCATTCTAAAATGGAAGGTGAAAACGCAAAAACTTATTCACAAGAAATTTTAGATGAATTTGCCCAGGCAAAAATAATTCCAAGTAAATCGAAATATTTATACATAAAAGAGTACGAAAAGTTTTGCGCGTGGCTGAGTACAAAAAATGTGTCCACAAAATGTGATGAAAAAGTTGTGATGGCATACTTGTCTCAAATGGTAAGGGGTTGTATATATACATTAGTCAATTATCTCTATTCAATAAATATCTATTTTGCAGTCAAAGATCTATAAGCCGTCGTCACTTTGGTGTTTATATTCTAAATTGAAAAAGATGTTCAAGTTGAAGGAAGATGTTGATATATCTCGTTTTTCCATGCTCACAGAATTCATGAAGAATAATTCTGTAGGTGATCAAGCTAAAAAGTCCTATGTATTGCAACGGCATCAAATTGAAGAATTCATGTTGAAGGCGCCTGATCATACGTACTTGTTAGTTAAGGTATAACGATTTTAGTTTTTTTTCCAATTCTCATTATAAAAATTATTGTGTTTTATAGGTTGTCACAGCCTTTGGTATTTTTGGAGCATGTCGTCGCGAAGAACTGCACGATTTGGCTGTACAGGACGTAACAACTGAGGGATCAGTGCTATTAGTGAAGATCAAAAAAACCAAAACTTATATTTCGAGGCAATTTACAATTGTACCAAGCGATGGATTGGTTGATTACGTCTCTTTGTACCGAAAATATGCAGCATTACGACCGGAACATACTAAAATTGACAACTTGTTTTTGTCGTATCATAATGGCAAATGTAGTGCTCAGACTGTTGGGAAATACACTTTAGGCAAAATGCCGAGGATAATAGCAGAGTTCCTCAATCTACCGGATGCCCATAAGTACACAGGGCACTGCTTTCGCAGGAGTGCGGCGACGATCTTTGCAGAAAGCGGCGGTGATACAAGGGCACTGAAGCAGCTTGGTGGATGGCGATCGGATAAAGTAACCGAATCATATGTAGAGAATTCTCTGCAAAATAAAATTAAAATTGCTCAGAACATCACTGGTACAGCAGCTATAAGTATACCACAAAACGGCGAAGGAACTGTCAGCTTTGGTGTTGGCTCATCTGGAGTTACAATTTCAAATCCATCCAACTGTATTTTCAATTTTTATAAAGAATAAGTTTCATTACTATTATTATTATTAATAAAGGTTGTATAGTAAGGTTGTTGATTCAATAATTCTTTCAACTTACGTGACATATCATGTCATGTGTTTGCTGTCAATCATGCTCTTTAGCAATAATGACATTTCCGTACTATAAAGACCACATTACACTGCATTTGGGGCGTATAAGGAACATTATGGTGGCAAAATAAAATAAACTATATTTATTTACATTGAGCTGTAGAATGGGCAGGATCGAAACAGTTATTACATAGCTTCAAATAATTGACTTGTTCTACTTGAAATATCTAATGCCTTGAATTCGTCACAATCAAAATGAGATGGTTTTCCTTGCAAAAATAACATGACAGTTTATTTGAGCTAAAATTGGAAAGGACTTACTCGGTCCTTTTAGGTAGGTATTTGAAGAAGCTCCTTCTCAGATGAAAATTAAATTTTGAAAACGATTTTTGAACAAAACAGATAAATTAATTAAAAAGTTAAAAGACTTGTTTTGATAATTTTAAAAGAACTGAAATTTGTTTGTTTCGTTAAAAAATCGCCTTTGAAATTTAATTTTCATCTGCGAAGGAGCTTTTTCAAATACCTTAAAAAAGGTTATCAAATATACGGAATACCCTAAAGCTTGATTTTTTTTGAATAATTCCTGCCTTTTACTGATCAATAGACCCTGATTCTTTTTTTTATTATCAACTACTGGATGCGATCCCATTTAAGTAAAGCTACGAATATTTTTACCTAGTTTTACAAATAAAATTTTCTTAAAAATAGCAAAAGTTTGTTAGATATTTTATAAAATTAAAATAAAATATTTATTTAAACATTAAATCTATTAAATCTATGCATGATCTGACTAAATTGGACAAGAAAAATTGCCCTATTTTATACCATTTTAGATTTTGAAGCAAAATTGTGTAAAATGAAAGTGCTTATACTTTTTCAAATTTGAAAGGTATCAGGTGTAGTAGGTTCGTTACTATTTTACTACTATTACATAATTTATAAATATAAAAAACATATAAAACTGCTTAATCGTTCCCCTAGATCTTAAATGAGTATAAAAAGTGCAGTACTTGTATAATTTAACTAAGTCTATTGTAAGACAATTTCCTTATAATTTGCTTTGTTTTATTTCAGATATTTTGTGTATCTTCCAGAATATCCGAGGGACGCAAAAAACTATCTGGTTGCGAATATAAAAAACGAAGGGTGGAAAAGGAAATGCAAAGGCAAAGACAAGCTGGCATTTTACTAAATTATTTACAGAGTACACCGGGCAGTACCAAAACAAATGACGACTCAAAATGTACTATATCAAAGACAGCATTGAAAGACACTGACAACAGAGACTCACCTGAGAAAAATGAGGATCAACAAATGAACGATATACCTGAACTAATACTTGGAACTGACAGTGGCAGCCCTCCGTCGCCAAATGAGAGCACTATTGATACCAACGTGGCACCTACAGAAAGCGCTCAACAACTTTTAAGTACAGATCCAGCAATGATACTACCAGGCGCCGAAATAATCTTTTTGGTAAGGCAAGGTCCACCTAAACCATTGTACAATTATAGATTTCCATACGATGAGACTGGTAGAAAATTTAGCCCTAATTATTATAAAAGAATTTTAAGTAATGGAGAGTAAATTTTAAGAGACTGGCTAGTGTACTGGTCTCAAAAATTGCGTATATTGCTTTTGCTGCAAAATTTTTGGCTGTGTACTTAGTTCCCTTTCAAAGGAGGGGTTTAAAAGTTGGAAGCATCTAAATCAAACTCTAAAAGACCACGAAATTTCTAAAAATCATATTCAGTTCCAAAAATCTTTTCTACAACTGAACCTAAGATTAAAGTGTTGTAAAACTATAGATGCGGATTCCCAAAGACTTGTTAACGCTGAAATAAACCATTGGCAAGAAGTGCTTTTAAGAATCATAGCAATCATTAAAATGCTTGGTAAAAGTTGTCTGGCTTTCCAAGGTACAAGCGACAAGCTGTTTGAGCATAATAACGGTAACTTCTTAAAAATAGTTGAGCTGCTATCTGAATTTGATCCCGTCATGGAAGAACACGTACATAGGGTGCTTAAAAAAGATGAAATGAAAGCTCACTGTCTTGGGAAAAATATTCAAAACGAGATAATAGACCTGTTGCATCAAAGTGTGAAATCTTATATTATTAATGAAATAAAAAAAGCCAAATATTATTCGATAATTTTAGATCGCACTCCTGATATTTCTAAGGTGGAGCAAATGACTCTTGTAATCAGGTATGTTTCAATCAATAAAACTGATTCCAGTCAGGATGAGGTTGAAATTAAAATTAAGGAAAGCTTTTTGGGTTTTCTTCCAGTTGAAAGGTCTACAGGGAAGCAAATGTTTGAAATTATAATTGCAGAACTTAATAATTTGGGTTTAAATTTACAGGATATAAGAGGACAGGGATATGACAACGGGTCTAATATGCGGGGCGATAAATCAGGAGTGCAATCTAGGATTAAGAACCTAAATCCGCGAGCTTTCTACGTTCCATGTAGTAGTCACTCTCTCAATCTAGTAGTTAACGATATTGTAAAAGCATCTTTGGAAGGCGCTAATTTTATTTAATATGATTCAAAAAATATATGTATTTTTTTCAGCATCTACTTTTCGCTGGGCAATTCTTCTAAAACATGTCCAGGGTTTGACATTAAAACCATTAAGTGATACTAGATAGGAGAGTAGGATAGAGGCTTTAAAGCCTTTAAGATTTTATATCGGAGGCGTATACGACGCCTTGCTAAGCATTTATGAGAATGAAGGAATTGATAATTTAATAAGGGACGAAGCCTTGGGTTTATTCAGTTGTATTAAACAATTTAAATTTTTGTGTTCAATAGTTCTTTGGTATAAAATTTTAAACTGTATTAATCCAATAAGCAAATTGTTGCAGACAAAAGATTATGATCTAGCATTTGCACTTGATCTTTTGCAAAATTGCAAAAAGTTTTTTCAGGATCTTCGATCGGATAAATCTTTTAATGAAACTATTGTTGATGCGAGAGAACTGGCTGACGAAATTGACGTTGAAGCCAATTTTGAATCAACAATACCACGACACCGCGCAAGAAGAAAAAAAAGGAATTTCTCATATGAAGCTCGAGATGAACCGATCGAGAATCCTAAAGAAAATTATGAGGTAGATTTTTTATTTTACAATTGACCAGGCACTAAATGCAATAGATACTAGATTTAAACAACTTAGTCACCATAGTAGTTATTTTCAATTTTTCTATAATATATATAATTTAAAGGGCATGTCTAAAGAAAATCTTTTAAAACATTGCAACGATCTAGAAAGTATTTTAACTCACGGTGATTCTGTTAATATTAATGGGGTAGAATTAATTAGCAGAAGAAATTTGTGCAGTATCTAGCTTATGGGCAGAAAAGAAAGCCCAAGCACTGTTCTAAAATTAATAACAATGTTAAATTGTGCCCCAAACCTAAGTGTTTCCTTAAGAGTATTGCTGTGTATACCAATAACTGTTGCAAGTGGAGAAAGAAGTTTTCAGAATTAAAATTGATTAAGAATTTTTACGTTCAACTACAACGCAAAATCGTCTTAATGGGTTGGCCATTTTAGCGATTGAGCATGAAATTGCTGATCAAGTTAACTTAAAAGATGTAATAAAAACATTTGCGGAAATCAAAGTTAGAAAGAAAAATTTCTTTTAGGTTACTTTATTTTATAGTTATATTTTTATAAAATCTAAAATTTCTCTGTTTGGTTATGCAATATTTTTGTACTTTCTTATAGTTATTTATTATATAAGGGTCTTATTAGGCACATAAACACGCAAGAAAATAAACGCGAGAGCGTTAGCTCGAGCATTTATTTTCTTAAGTGTTTATATGCTAATAAGACCGAATGTAATACAAAACTTTATCCACAACCGACAACAAATTAGAATGAAATGTACTAATTATTCTAGTTAATTTAATTTTAATTCAATTTTCTTATTATTTGAATTTATGGGTGGTCATGGATTTATTGCTATAGTGACTGATTCAAACGCTACAGGGTCTTATGAATATAAAACCCTAGTGTTTTATGAATATAAAACACTAGGGTTCTATAGTGTTTATAATGCGTTTGTAAGCAGTTGAATTATGATATGATAATGTGTCGGTTGTGGATAAATAGAATATAAGTATAGCAATAAAAATGCAACTTATATGTACCAGTACTTTTAAGTTTTGCCCTTTTTAAATGTTTATTATGTAATGTATTACATATATTTTTTTAAATAAATGATTTTAACATAATTTTTATTTTATTTAAAAAAAACTGGCGGCAAATTGTCTGTTTGTCCGGGGTGACATAAAGGCTAGAGCGGGCCCTGTCCTTTATAGGAACAATTCTAAAGTGTGTGTTTTGTGATTGTGTTCCTTAAAGAACACAAATTTTTATTATTATTATTTATATTTTATTTTTTTTAACATTTTATGCGCCTTCTGTGTTTTACCAAAGTAGATACCTACTCTTTGGTTTTACTTTTAATCCTACATCAATCTAAAAGTTATTTTATTACATTTGTCATAATTTGTGTCTACCCATCAAAAATATCACGCTTCACCACTGATTCATTTTATTAAAATGCGCTTGCTTTCCTATAAATTTGTGGGTTTCGAATAATGTAAAAATAAAACTAAAAAGTATGAAATTTTGTTTGGTCAGGTTTTTATAATCCTAAGATAACGGATTTTGTTCAAGAACACAGATGAAGAGCACGAATATTTTTTACAGAACGATTTATCGACCATTGCAGATTTCTGTACTTTTACTGTTATGCATAAAACAGTTAACTGCTAAGTCACAGCGCCATATCACGCACGTTCGTGGTAGGTTCCCACAATTAAAATATAGGTCATCCAAAAAACCATTAGAAATAATTTACATTGTGTGGCCTTACTTAAGGCACAGATATACACACATAATGTGTGTATATCTGTGCTTAAGGTAAAAGGCAAAATTTTATGTTTCTGTTTATTTAACATTTGGAGGTTTAAATATGACCATTGCAGTGGAATTTTACTGGTTTTTTACAATCTTATCTTATACCAGTAACTTAAAAAAAAACAAACAAACGGTTAAGTCCTTCATTGCAATGTATAAATTGAATGACAATAAGTACGAAATGATGAAGGGCTCAACTTAATTATGAGAAACTAAATTTAGAAATTTACATAACGGTTTTGTTAATGTTTATAAATGTGTTGTTATAATAAAACAAAATAGTGAATTATTTGTTTTCTGGTATTATAATTTCTTGGAGCTCTGGTGCAACTTTGTATATCGACTAATATCTTTTAGAATGATCCCGTTTTTAGTTGTATAAAAACCTATAGGTTCATGATTAAGGTCAATAATAAAAAAATTAAGAATAATAAGGTACCTACTTTTATAAATAGGTAATTTCATACCAAATATTCATTTAATTCTTACATAGCAACACCATCTTTTACTTAATTCAAGTAACAAATTCATATTACAATGATAGTAATAGCAGTAGACTATATCGTCATTGATAAAGAAAGTGGTTTGATTTGATACGTTATTTTATACACTAAGAAGTGAAGTATTTTATTGATATCACTTAACAAGTACTTATTGCTAATTTATCAATTTCAGTTTGTATCAATCATTTCCTTTAATAAATACTGTTTTCTATAATGTTATTAATCGGGTTAGTGACCTTCATTTTAGCACAACATAAAACGGATTCTGCACGAATTCTTGGAATATTCCACGAACGATCGTTCAGTCATCAAATCCTTGGCACTAAATTATTATTTGAATTAGCATCAAGAGGTCATGAAGTTACAATGCTTACACCAGTTTTGCCAAAAATAAATCTCGTGAATTTTACAGCGATCGAACTCAACTTAGAGAATCAGGGCACTGGTAAGACTTACTGATTGAAACCATGCTGTTTAATTTTATGATCAATAGATGTCGCTGATAGTAATTTTAAATTTCAGATGCAGTTCCAGACTTATTTGACTCTACAAATGTTCCTATATGGAATCGCATATTAGATGTTGATGAAATAGGATTATTATGGAGCAATACAGTTTTAAAGGATAGAAATGTCCAACTATTATTAAAATCGAATCATACATATGATATTGTTATAATGGAGCAGTTAGCAAATCATGCTCTTAAAGGATTTTGTTATCATTATAAAGCAATATGTGTGATGCTTAGTACAATGGGCCCAACTTGGTTAACAGATGAGCAGATGGGAAATTTTTATAATCCAGCATATAAACCTGATATGTTTGTTGATTATCCACCTACTATGAATTTTTATGAAAGGTTACATAACGCTTTTGTTGTATTTATACAAAAACTCTATTTCTATACATACACTATTCATAAACATAACCAGATGATGCAGAAATACTTTCCTGGTGCACCTCACATTACAGATATTTTGTACAATACATCTTTGATGTTGCTAAATTCACACTTGAGCACTTCCAACATTGCATCAAATCTTCCGAATGTTATCGAGATTGGTGGATTCCACATTGATCCACCTACGCCGCTTCCAAAAGATATTGAAACATTTTTGAACGGGTCGCGGAGTGGTGCAATTTATTTTAGTATGGGTTCAATATTGAAAATGCAGAACATGGATAAAGTTAAGCTTCATGCAATTATTAATGCTTTCAGACAACTACCTCAGAAAGTTCTGTGGAAATTAGAAGATACCATAGTTTCAGAGTTACCTTCAAACGTAATGGTAGTAAAGTGGGCACCTCAACTTGATGTGTTAGGTAAAAATACTTTATTCTTTCGAATTCACGACTAAAATAATTGTTAATAGCTCATCCCAATGTTCGGCTTTTTATAACACACGGTGGATTATTAAGCACTACAGAGGCTATTGCACGTGGCGTGCCTATTCTTGGAATTTCAGTTTTTGCGGACCAAGGAATTAATTCGGCACTTGCTCAACTTTTTGGTTATGGTATCGCTATGCCGTACAACTCATTAACTGAAGATAAGTTTGTTAAAGCTCTCCATGAGTTACTGAACAATCCTATGTATGCGTTAATATTGTATCTATTTCCAATTTAGCTGTTAATTATAGGTACCTGAAAAACGCCAAGCAAAGATCTAGGATTTTTCATGATCAACCTATGACCCCATTAGATAGGGCGGTATACTGGATAGAGTATGTTATAAGGTATAAAGGTGCACCACATTTACGCACTGCTGCGCTTAATTTAACATGGTACCAGTACTTGCTTCTTGATGTGTTAATTTTTGCCTTCCTGCTTATTGGAGTAATAGCACTTATCTTGGGAATAATGATTAATCTAATTTGTAGACGAAAAGTGAAAACGCAGATTGATAGATCTAAAAAGTTGCAATGACTTCGTGTTTTTGCGTAGTGTATTCCAATGTTAAATTGTTTACTTAGTTATAACTAATGGCGATTAAAATTTATTGTTATTAAAGGTATTTATGTCATTTATGTAATTTTTTTTTAATTTTTAAATTATATTAATTACCTACAATAAATCTCTTATCCTAACTGAAAGATAAATCCAAATAAAATAAAATTTACATTCAAGTTCTTCACGCATAATTCTAACTGAAGTTGAGACACCAAAGATAGCGGTACAAGAGCCACTTGTATCACGTCAGTAAGTAAGCAAATTTTATATATAAAATTGGTCCATTTAACCCAATTTCAATATTTTAGATAATTTACAGCTGGCACGAATAATCAAATAGTTCTACTTAAACAACTATATTCAATATACAGTGGACGGCGTGTAAGTTGTGATGTTGTTCAAATTCCCGCGTTCGTTTACCTCAGAGGCGTCACATGGTGCATAATGTATATTTTAATGGTATATTAAAAGCAATTCAAAGAACCATATTTTATGTAAATACGCAATTTATTATAATTAAAAGCTATACTGGAAGTAATACTATAATTAAATTAATAAAATCAATATGTTATTACATTACACATAATTGATACCTATTACTAAAATAATATTGTCTAAAATGTTTCATTTTCACTGTCACTCAAATCACTAAACTGATAATCACTGTCACTATCTTCACCCATATTTATAACTAACTTCTCAGTTTCTATATACAAAATTTGTTCACTTTCAAGATATTTGTCTTCTATATTAATTACTTTATACATCGGCTTTTCCAATCTTCTGTAGCTGTCGTTTCAAATGCTGTGTTGGCCAATTCCATGACATCATTTAACTTAAATGTAACGTTTTTCTGTGCTACTTCGCTTTTTATCTTTGCCCAAATTAATTCTATGGGATTTAGATCCGGATGATACGGCGGAAGTCGTAACGCAATGTGTCCATGATCATTCATTAATTTGTCAAATTTATATGTCTTATACCGATTTTTATTTTCTAGTACAATTTTGTAAAGTTGTGGTTTATATAGGTTCGCAGGAACTTGAATTCCTTTTTGATGTAACCACTCTAACATTTCGCTTTTCCTACTATTCGACGTTGGTGCAGGATCTAGTAAAACACTGTGGTACGGGGCGTTATCAATAACAATGACGGAGTTGTTTGGCAAATTCGGTAGACGTTCTTTGACCCACTTTTCATAATTGGCACCATTCATGTTGTCGTGGTAATCTCCACTTTTTGTGCCAGATTTAAATGTTAATAAACAGTTAGGTATAAAACCCATGTCGCCCCCTGCGTGAACCATAATTACTCGCTGGCCCTTTGAAATAGGAGCAAATAATCCTTCGTTACTGTTGTCATTCCAGCTTCGTGAACTGGTATGTCCGCTGTGAATATAGCTTTCATCCAAAAAGACGATCGGTCTGTTTTCAGTACGGTAACGTTTAATGTTTTGAAGGTACACTACATCAAATCAAGAAATTAAAGCTGAAATGGCAAATTCAATCAACAAAGACATTCAACGTATTCTCGAATGGGAAGCAATAATCTAGTTAAATTTAATGCTAACAAAACTCAGTGTTGACTAGTGTCCGCAAAAAAGATCGATGATTACCTGTTGTAAGTATGAATGGCTCAGTCCTTAAGTTTTCAGACTCTATTACTCTGTTGGGCATGACTATCTTCAAATCTCTCATGGGTTGACCATCTTCTGTCAGCTATCAAAACAGCTGCTCGTAAAATAGGCTTTTTGTACAGATCTAAGCAGTACTTTACCTCTCAACAACTCCTTCTGCTGTATAAGGCCAAAATTCGGCCTCATCTGGAATATAATTCTCACCTCTGGGTTAGTGCTCCCAATAGGCTCACGATATCGTTGATCGTATTTAAAAGAGAGAGATTAGGCTTATAAATGACTCGTCCTTAACTTCTCACATACAGTCTCTTGAGCATAGAAGGATGGTTTCAGTTCTTTCTTTGTATTATCGTTATTACAACGGCTATTGTGCAGCTGAATTATATTCTTTGATACCATCTCGGGCTATCTTTGCGAGAAACACTCGGTTCGTTCATTCACATCATCAGTATGCAGTACAAATCCCCACTTGTACCAAACGGGCACAATCCACATTTTTCTACACGGCTTCTAAACTCTGGAATGATCTCCCTAGGTCCTGCTTTCCTCTCACTTATGATATGAGAAAATTTAAGGTAGCTGTTCATAGGCTTCTATTGGCAATTCATTATCCCTCTATCCATCCTCCTAAGTGTTCCTGAGTGCTTTAGCACGATAGGCCAAATTTAGCCTGTTCAGGTCCACAATCATAAAAAAAAAACTCCTGGCATCATTAATTAGCTATTTCGAGCAAGAAAGGGATAATAAGGGGCCTCTGTTGCCAGAATGCTGTTCGAGAGGTAAAATTTGGATAATATATATAATATAATTGTACTGTAAGGGTATTTTATTGTAGCGTGTAGCTGCTGCTCTAAACGTCAGTTTAAGGTCAATAAGCAGAATCTCTCAAGCAGAGAAGAACGATGAGAAATTAAAGTCGCCAAAGAAGGATCGATGCTGTTCTAAGCGAGTTACAAACACAGCAACATTAAATACAAGCTTATTCGTGATACTCTTTATAATAGTACCAAAGAAGTAAGCAATAACGGCTAATATACATTTTACAATTGTCTTTTATAAAATTGAATTAATTATTATATTTATCATTAAAGACATTAATATAATCAAAACGTTCTACCCCGTATGGTTTTAGAATAATACATAACCATTCAATCCCAGTGGTCCCAACTAAAAGATAGGGAATTATTCAATGGCAGTAACGCTTCTTTGAGAAGATTGCTCAAACAACTTTAAATGGATAAAGGATGATCCACGACGTGGCCTTATGGAACTACCGAATGTGGCTTGAAAAGAGTGTAATTCCTGAGATCATATAAACAAGCCAAGGATGATGCTCTCTACCAGTTTGTATTCCAGACCTGGATATTTCAAAATGGAACAATCGGTCGTTCTTGGCAAAATTAAAATGTAAACAGTGTTAAAACTACTAAAACAGGTGGTAAAAGGGGTGTGCTACAATACAAATAAGTGTTTAAACTAAAATTTAGACAAAATTCCCTTTGAGATATATTATACTTCATGCAGGGGGCGAAAATGGATTTATTGAGGGTTGTGAAGCAATATTTTGTTCAAAAAGTAAACTTGGCGATTATCATGCGGAAATGAACCAAGTAAACTTCTTGAAATGGTTCGAATATCAAGTGTTGCAAAACCTACAGGATCCTTCTCTGATTATACTGGATAATGCATCTTATCACAGCATGTTATTCGAGAAAATGCCTACCACTGCATGGAAAAAAAGTGCTATTAAGACGTGGCTGACAAATAAAAACATCCCCTATACAAATATGGTGTCTGAAACCGATTTTTTGCATATTGTCTCTCAGTAAGGACACAAATAAACAGTGTTTACATTAATTAAACACAACCCTTTTTTAGAAACAAACCACCCAAAAAGTGTATAGTGGACGAGCTGGTAGAGCAGTATAGACACAGAGTCTTATGTCTTCTTGCTTACCATTGCATATGTGAATTAATTTGGTGCACAGCAAAAAATTATTACAATAGGCATATTAGTAGGGATGGTAACAGTGAGAATGACTGCCTGAATATGTGGCACGAAACATTACTGGTTACTCTTGATATGTGGAAAAATTCTGTAAAACATACCCAAGAAGAAATTTTTAGGTGGTATGAGAGTGAAAGAATATTTGAGCGTCCAGAAGTCCGTCCTGTGATTATACGTCAGTAGTAATATCTATTACAATTGTTAAAGATGTTGAAAACAATTCTGTCAAAGTTGAAAATTAAAACATCAGCTTGCTATTAATATTGCAGTTTGAGAAACTATAGAATTAAATTTTAGTACAGAATAACTAGGTCATTAAAACTAAATATTACTAAACTGTTTTAAAGATGACAAGTCGTAGAGGAAGTTCTGATTTGCCATCTTTAAGACAGTTTAACAATATTTAATTCTAATGAACTAGTTATTCTGTACTAAAATTTAATTCTATAGTTGGTTTTATTCGTTTCTCAAACTGTTAGATTAATAGCATTTAATTTTTCAACTTTGCCAAAATTGTTTTCAACATCTTTAACAATTTTAATAGATATTACTACTGACGAAGATAACTAACTGTAAGTGTTATCGAAACGTTTAGATTGTATAATTTAAAATACACCATTAGAAAACCCAAAAAAGATAAGTATTGTATTATCTACTAGTTCAATCTTAATTCGCTTGCTATTTAATGTCAGTTTTAGTAAATGAACTTTAATGTGTCCGTTTGTGAATTATTTTCTTACTTAAAGGCACCAGCTAGCTCAAATGTTAGAATAAAAAAATGATTACTGTTATCATTGACCAAAATTATGCTCAATTAGATTTACTTATTTATGTGGATTCCTATTGAGTTTACTTCTTTCCGCATTTACATATTCAATATTTGTATAAGCTTTTAATATTAATAATATATACTAATTTAATTAAATTCAAAATCTGAACGAAAATGCATCAATGCGTTGTTTACAAACATATAAAAATCAAACCTATAATTCAAAATAACATTCTTAAAACTAACGTATAACAATAGAATCTTGGATTGTTTTTCGTTTAATTGTGGTGTTCAAATTTAAAGTTTAGGAAAATCAAACACATAAACGTTTTATTTACTCACACTATCAAAAGGTTCTTAGTTGTTACTTTCGTCGAAAGTTGATGACGTAACTCTGATTTTCTTTCTGCCAATTTGAGGCTTCCTTTTGGTTGACGGGCTGCTCCTCCGATGATGTCACTGTGCCGCCAAAATAGAACCGCTTCCTTTGTTTTCTCTTTGCTCTTTGCTTATACCTTTGTTGTGGATGAAAATGACATCAACTTTCCTTCCAATAATTTAACGATTTTTGTAAATTATTGCTTGGTATGTTTACAATTGTCAATTATCAGTTTAATTATTATAGTTTTGCTACGAATGGCCTGCGCTACTAACTACAATGCCCAATCGTACACTTCGAGTTATTATTCTTTATACTTTGATTTACTAATTTGGATCGATTACTGCCCTTTACATTTATTGTCACTATTTAAATCCAATTGATTATGGCTCTGATACATACAAACCCCGTTATCTTCACCTATTACGTCACTAATTATGGTGCAATTCTTTTTATTACCACCAACTCGATAAAAATTGCACTTTTTATTATTTATTGTAGCCCTTTATTATTTTAATAAGGGAGGTATTTGCTTTTCCTCCCTTGTAATTCGTGCCTCGGCCACGAATTACTCAGTTGGAGCTTTTCAATCAACTCTGATCGTACTTAAGGCGACCGTTTTTAAAAACTACATTCTTTCAATGCATTTTATCCACTTACAAATGCCGCGTATTTTGAATATTTTTGGATTGAATATATAGATAACTTATTGAAATAAACTCAAGCTTTTCATCTTAATATTAATTACATTCAAATACAAATAACCAATACCAATTCTTTACCTAGAAAGATAATAATACAACTATCAAATCTCGTACAATTTATCCCAAATTTTGAATTTTCCAAAGCTCCCGTTACACATCTTGTTTTGATGAGAACAACATTGTTGTGAAGTGTCAATATACAAATTCAAATTAAGATGAATAACAATTCATCTTAAAAAATGCTAATTTACATCACAATAGCTTCGTAACGTTAAGAGCTTTGAAAAGAACTTTTTTAAATGTTGATTAAATGTAGAGGAAATTCGAAAAGACAGCAAACAGAAGTAACGCAAACATGAGGTTATGAAACTAAATATTACGACTTAGCAATTTTTTATTTTCTTCCTGCTAACTATCAACCTATAACAAACATACTTAAAGCGCGAAATTTAAAATTGGTCACGTAGGGGCCAAGCGTTTACGAAAACCCTGAAGAAGAGGTTGCATAATTATCCTATAAAAATGTTTCGTTACTTTTAATTCCCATTTTTTAGGCAACTCTATGTTTTTAAATGTAGGAATAAAAATTTTAGCAACTTTCAACAGCTATAATTTGTATTTTATTTAGATTCTTTTATTTTTGCCCATCTGTCTTGCTTTTGTACATCCCTAGCTCTTCTTATTATGTCCTCTCTTACCTGAAAAATCTGGAACACTGGAACTGTGGCAGGATCTGTAACAAACAAAATACACCCACGTAACACATAAAATTAAAAAAACACCGAACGCGTTTCGATAGCTACGCTATTATCAGCGGTCTTACCGTTACTCATTCTTTCCTTAATATCTGCTTCTTCCCTCGCGTACCCGTTTCTTTAATAATATAATTCTCTACTCTCATTAAATGTTTGACCACATTTTTCACACCACACAACACACACATCCACACACCTACACCTACAACACCCACAGTCACACCCAAATCCACACCCACACCCACACCTACAGACACACCCACACCCTCACCCAAACCCACATCCAAACCCACACCCAAACCCACACCCAAACCCACACCCAAACTCACACTCAAACCCACACCAAAACCCACACCCAAACCCACACTCAAACCCACACCCAAACCCACACCCAAACCCACACCCAAACCCACACCCAAACCCACACCCACACCACTGATGAATTTTATCATTTTTTATGCACCAAAGATATGATCACGATCAATAACATACTGAAATGTCGCTTTCAATTGAATTAAATTAAAATATCAATATTCGACGGTAATATAACAAGACCTCGATAAATAGTCGACTATTTTTATTGCATCTAAATTTCGAGTGTATTTTAAAATCAATTTGTCCAGAGGTGATTTTGGCATTAATAATCTGATTAAAGCCCAAGAGCTTCATTCAGCTCGAGGGCTTTAATCTTAATTATTAATGCCAAAATTATGTCTAGACAAATCGTAAAATACACAAGAAAGTTAGTAGCAATAAAAATAGTAGCTAATTAGCGAGGTCGTGTTATATTTAATAAGATTATTTCCTGAGCCAAGAACATTTCTATGTGTATAAGGAAAAAACACAGAGAAAGGATATTGTATGAACTAATAAAATAATAAGTAAATAGTGATTTATTAAACAACAACTAATACTAACCATAAATGTTACATTATTCCTCTATTTACAATTAAAAATAGTTATAATTGTTAAAAAATTTTCGTGTGGATTCTTCTTTGTTGACTACCGCCCTGTCTGTGACGATTGAGCATGCTGATAAGAATAGTGGGCTATTTAACACAAAGGTAAATAGTCGCCTTATTTTATTTTGATTGGTAATATCAAAGCAGTTTCCAAGCACGCGATTGGTTAAATATTCAAATTCGATAGGCAATGGAAATAATATTCAAGTTATTATGAGAACACGTGACAGCAGACCTGTCAACTTAATGTCATAAAAATACCATCTAAATTTCCGTCTTTTTCGGAATATTTTCCAAAAATGTTAAGTCATACTGTAAAGATCCAGCGTCCTTTAAGTATGTTTTTTAGAATAAATTATTCGCAGACCGCCCCATATTTCAAATTACAAAAGATTGCGCGATATTACACCACAATTAATTCATTAATCACCGCTGACGTGTATTTCTAAAAACCAGTAAGTTTTTGCACGTCAGAGCAATTTAAACCAATCCAATAACGGCATCCCCCGCACGGTAGCCACGAAGCCGCCCACAGATGCACCTTTATAAACCCGCGACGCGCTGCAGAATGCCCCAGCATCCATACCAGACCAGCCCAGCCCAGTCCAGACCAGACCAGACCAGACCAGACCAGACCAGACCAGAAGAAGAGGAGAATTCAAAGGAATTCAATTGAATGCACTTCGCTTCGTTCATTCATCCGTACCGTACGTGAAATACCTGCTCGATCGTGTCCGAGACCGCCACGCTGTCCCTGATATCCAGTAGCCGCCAGTACCGATTGCTTCTTGTAATCACCGACCTGTTAATCGCCGCCACGGAGTCCATCGCGATCGTGTGATAGCACGCACCACCTTGCGCCGGACCACCTAAAGTTTGTTACCGAACTGCAATTAAAAGACACGTAAGTTGTAGAGTTATATAATCTAACAATTTACAACAAATCACTACAGAACGTAAATTACGACGGGCTTAGTCTCCAGGAGTTATAACGTTAACATTACACAACCACATACAGAAAGGGCGTAACGAAGGGGAAACCCGCGTCGTCTGACTCATTACACTAACAAAGAGTGTAACGCAGGGTAGATCCCGACGTCACTCGCAAACACCTGAGGGTGAAGGTTTGATACACGGCTGTAAAGACCAACGACCTTTTCTTAGTCAAACAGGTTAGACAGGCAGCTGCCTACAGTCTACTGTTGGAGCTAAGGCCCCCGCTTACTACACGTACATACACCGCCTAGAGGAAAACACAATCTAAACACACAGTGTCTTTAATCGCAGAAAGTACACAAGAAACCTATTGCATAAATTTGTATTAAGAATAAACGTCGCGAAATACCTAGTGCGAAACCGTTCTTAATTAAATTAGAATACGCCGGAAATTAAAACATTAGATAATCCGTAAATTATCGAATATTAACCTGTAGTAAATAATAAAAATACGACCGCGTGTATATTACGATTTACCTTAATAAAAGTAAATTCATTTTAGTATAGCATTTTCAATAGCAAGTATTTCGTTTACTTTATAATTTGTATATGGTTGAATTTAGTTGCGCCGTTAGGACTTAATCCAGTTAATTAAATAATCTAAACGCTTTTTGAGAACAAAACGCGTTCTCAAACCGGTTCTAAACATATAATTATAGTCCAGAGATCTTGCCTTTATTTCACGCGAATCTTCCGCGTGCATTTCTTCATTGCAGTACGACATACGAGCTTCAGCGCTCCAGAGAGACTGAAGAGTTTAAACATACAGTGCGCATAAGCGGGGACAAGTATTGATTTTCCCACGTGACCTAGAAACAACTCGAGTTCATTGCGCTGGAGCTTCCGACACATATCTGCTAAGGCTACCGCATGCGCTTCTGTAAGACAGGACCGTAATTTAACTATTAAGAATACATTCCATTTCAAACGCGAAGTTGGAAAAATATATAGGAATAATATATATATATATTTGTTCACAGAAACGACTTGCAAATAACCAGGATGCAGAATAGAGCAGAAGTATACCGATTATATATATATAGTATATATATTATATATATATATATATAAAATATAATAATATTTTCACAGAAACGACTTAGAAATATTAAATAGACAGATTTTGGCAGAATCCACGAGAGAATAAACGACAGTAGCGCTAACCGCTGGATACCGATATATTATAATCATTCAGTTGTGAGGTTATAGTTTGTTATTAATATTATTGAAAATTATAAAATAATATAGTCTTAAACCGCTTTAGTATAATTATTTAAAGTGACAGTGTTCAGCCCACTAAAAAGTACGAATCCACACCCCGTTTAGTAAGTAATATATAAACACGACTGAGCATAGCCGAGGCAAAATAAAACCGCGCTGGGTTACACCCAAAGGAGGGCGGTTATATAAAATAACACTCCGACTTCAACTGGAGGAGGTTATAATACAAAGCTTATCTTCACAATTATGAACAGAACAAAAAAAATCAGCTGGTCGATCCGTTCTCAAGTGATGATCTTCCATACACGCGGAAACTGATTTTTATTTATATAGAAGTTGAGTGTTTACTATTTGTATTATTAAATCTTGAACAATTTAAATAAATATTTCAATTTCAATAAAATCCAGAGATAAAACAATGTGAAAGTACTATACTTTATAATAAAATTATAATTCTCGGGATGAAATATGATTGTGTCACGATTGAACAAGCAAACTGATTTTGAAGAATATAAAATATTGTAGGATTTTTAATGGTGTTAAGAACACACCAAGCACAAACTCATAATCTAATCATATCTGATAATGATAAAAATTCTACGTAGCGAACAGTATATTGGTTTAAACGGCTCTGCAATTCAACATTAAATTGTTTACTCAATGATAATAATAATAAAAATATCTCATTCAAAATGTATTAAAGTCACACGCGTTTACTTCTGTTAATAGAGAATGTTAAATAAAATTTTAATTTTACTATTTCTAAATAAAGCTGGATTTTCTGTTCGAATTCTTGGAATTTTTGACGAACCATCTTATAGTCATCAAAAGTTGGTACCAAATTACTCTTTGAGTTAACACTAAGAGGTCATGAAGTTACCATGCTGACACCAGTTCTGCCCAAAACCAAATTAGTGAATTTTACAGCGATTAAGTTAAATTTAGAAATCACAAGACCTAGTAAAAAGAAAACAAGGTTTGCTTAATGGTAATTCTTTAATTCTTCTTAATTTTAGTCCCGAGCTCAATGGTGTTCAAATCTGTTGGTTCTCGTTCATCCGATATTATAACATATACTGATATGTTACATTTAATGTATAGTGAGGATGTGTTGAAAGATGCAAATGTTCAACGTTTAATCAAATCTAATAAAAGTTTCGATGTTGTTATAATAGACGACTTAGGACTTGATGCTTTTAAAGGATTTTGTTATCATTTCAAAGCAATCTGTATGATTTTTAGTATAGTTGGTCCCACATGGAAAATTAACGAACTCTTAAGAAATCCAACTAACCCATCCTATATGCCACATATGTTGTTTGAGTATCCACCCCACATGACCTTTTACCAAAGATGGAATAATGCTCTTTTACAATTGATGCAACACGTTTACTTTTACGCATACTTCATTCACAAACATAACGAGATGGTACAAAAATACTTTCCGGGCGCACCAGATATTATAACATTATACCACAACATTTCTTTAGTGTTACTAAACTCTCATGTTAGTGTTAACAATCCTATTGCACATCCTCCCAACTTTCTCGAAATCGGAGGGTTTCACATAGATCCACCTAACCAGCTTCCAGAAGGTATCCAAACATTCCTCAATGACGCAAAGAACGGTGTGATTTATTTTAGTATGGGCTCAATACTGCAACTGGACGGTATGGATAAATCCAAACTTAATGCGATAATTAAAGTTTTTGGACAACTACGTCAAAAAGTATTGTTGAAATCTGAAACCATCGGTTTAACTGAAGT
Organism: Vesta saturnalis; assembly: GCA_036346205.1. NCBI lineage: Eukaryota > Metazoa > Arthropoda > Insecta > Coleoptera > Lampyridae > Vesta > Vesta saturnalis. The sequence continues at coordinate 5,553,820 of JARFJB010001218.1, read as the reverse complement.
ACCATCAAACATTATGATAGTAAAATGGGCACCACAGTACGACGTACTAGGTAAAAATAGTTTAAGTACAAAAAACTAACCTAAAATGAATTTTAATCAGCTCACCCCAACATTCGTTTTTTTGTAACACACGGAGGATTACTGAGTATAACTGAAGCAATTTCGTGTGGAGTGCCCATTCTTGGAATTTCAGTTTTTGCAGATCAAAAAATTAACTCAGCGTTTGCAGAATATGCTGGTTTTGGTATTTCATTACCGTACGTCAAACTTAATGAAGTGGAATTTAGGAAGCTGTCTACAAGTTACTCAATAATTCAAAGTAAGATTCTTTCTGGTTTAAGCGATTAATTACAAAACTTCCTTACCGATTGCAGATACATGGATAACGCCAAAAAAAGGTCTAAAATTTTTCATGATCAACCAATAAAGCCGTTAGATAAAGCAATGTTCTGGATTGAGTATGTAATAAGACACAATGGTGCGCCTCATTTACGTACTGCTGCACTTCATTTAACATGGTGGCAGTGTTTACTGCTTGACGTTTTTTGGTTTACTGTTTTAATTATTATAGTAAACGTATTTATTGTTTGGAAATTAATTGTCCGATTACTTCACAGAAAAAACGAAAAAAGAAGCTACAGAAATAAAAATGAATAATCATAATATGTAATATAACTTAATGTTGTACAACATAAAGTTTGAATTTCTTGATGGTAGAATACTAAATGTACACCATTTTCATAATCTTCTGTTTTTTTTGTCACGTGTGGTTGAATTTGGCTTAGAATTGTTTTAAATATTAATATATCTAGAGATCGGAATTAGGATTTTACAAAACTGTATTTTTCTGTGAATACCATTTTGTTACTGCAGTTTCATTACAAGGAAATGGATTTGCTTGAGAGAATTAAATTGCATCATTGCTGCAAAAAATTTTAAGAAACGTATATTACGTGTTTACGTAAGTGTGATTTCACGTACTTAGTGTTGTACCAATTCGTTTATAAGCAAAATTGTTAATGCACAAGTGTTTGAAGATTTAGTTGAGCTGTTTGAGTTATGTTATTAAGAAAAGGGTGTTTTTGTGTCGATTCTATGTAGTCAGGATCTAGTTGCCACACGTGTAGCTTGATATATATTTTTCTCGTGAGAAACGTCCAGTTTGGATTTTAGTATGGAAAATTTTATGGTTGGTGGTTAGGATGATACGATGAAGTGGAGTAAAAGGTTTTTTTTATGATTGTTAATTAGTTAGTTCTAGAGAATCAGTTCTCAGAGATGTTTGTGAGTGCTGGGGTTTCGCGATGTAGAATATAGTCAGAGTAGAATACCTACTAGTTACCAGGTGTTTACCTGCAGATTTCGTACGGAAGTAGGTATGGATACACTTGAGCCGCCCTCCACCACCTCCTCCCTTCCTGTCGACATCTTCTTGAGGGGATCTCGCATGCAAGGTGGCCTTGCAAACATCTCATTTGTTGCACCCCCGCCTCATGATCCTCGACATCTTCAGCATCCTCGACATCTTCAGCATCCTCATGATTCTCGACATCTTCAGCACCCTCATGATCCTCAACATCTTCAGCAGTCTCATGATCCTCGACTTCTTCAGCATCCTCATGATCCTCGACGTCTTCAGCATCCTCATAGTCCTCGACATATTCAGCATCCTCATGATCCTCGACATCTTCAGCACCCTCATGATCCTAGACATCTTCAGCATCCTCATAGTCCTCGACATCTTCAGCATCCTCATAGTCCTCAACATCTTCAGCATCCTTGTGATCCTCGACATCTTCAGCTTCCGGTTGCCATCATCTACGTGACGATCGACATCTTTATCTTCCGGTTGCCATCATCTACGTGATGATCGAGATCTTCAGCTTCCGGTGGTCATTACCATCAACATAGTAATCCTCACCATATTTGCTTTCGTTGAACATGTTCGACATCTTGTTTTTATCGGTCATCTTTGACGTTCAGCTTCCGGTAACCATCCTCGACATCTTCAGCATCCTCGTAATACACGACATCTTCAGCATCCTCGTGATCCTCGACATCTTTGCTTTCGTTGAACATCTTCGACATCTTGTTTCTATCGGTCATCTTCGGCGTTCAGCTTCCGGTAAGCATCCTGGACGTGAGCTCGACATCTTCAGCTTCCCGAGGTCATTATCATCAATGTCATTATTCTCGACATAGGTTGGTCAACCTTCAGCTTCCAGTAACCATCGTAAACGTGTTATTCAACGTCTTCTGGGTAAAGGCGGTATACCTGAAAACATTGCGTGCATAGGGATTCGAACTCGCTGCACTTCATTTGTTAGATTTATCCTGTATTCTTTGAGCTACCGTGATACATTAATAATACCGATAAAAGATGTATTGATGTTTGATTGTGGTAGTGCAATATAAAATTGTTTACAACTAGAATAGAATTCTCGTAAGTTGGTTGTGGCAAATATGTGAATGCATGTTCACCGTAGGACCAATATCGAGTCTTGATATGAAATGTTTAAAACGTTATATCTTTTGTAAATGCTTGTTGACATCATAGGTGTTTGTTATCATATTTTAGATCGTAAATTATTAGATAACGTTAATTTAGCTTATTTTAAATAAAAAAGTCAAACACTATCAGAAAACTAAAGACGTTTAAATAACTTTATTAAAAAATCACAATTTACAGCAATAAAGTAATTAGAGGAATAATAAAAACACGCATAAAACCTATGCATAAATTTACTGTTTTTACAAAAATAATAAAAATTCGATAATTATTAAGGTATGATCTGAAAACTGACAGTTTAGCCGATTTTAAAAGTAATAATTGATGTATCTGCTCGTATAATCCAAAGTGTACGAGGTAACTCATCGTCTTTAATTAAATTGAAACGTATACCTTTGTATACTACATTTTCTTGTAAGAGGGTTGTACCTATAATTTGTGTTCCGTCCCCTCTTATGAACGTAACATCATACTAAAAACAAAAATATTAAAGCTAAAACATAAAAAAGTTACTCACCTCGGGGCATATACCCTCGATAAACTTTATTAGTTGTATTTCAGAGAATTAGAGGTTAAGAACGCATGTACGTGTTATATTCCACTTTACCGCCCTCCGACTATCTGAAGTCGGTCAGTACGTTGAATTTTGCAATAAAAATGTTAGCTTTCAACAAAATATGTATACAAGTACTTCCCGGTCATCGTTGTAGTAGTAATGATTGTTAAAATGAATTTCAAAATTCTATATATATATATATATATATATATATATATATATATATATATATATATATATATATATATATATATATATACAACGTGATCAATCTCAAGTGTACTGTAGTGGTATGATAAAAATTCCTAGTTGTTAATATTGTTGTGTTTTGCAGTTGGCTGCTTTGGATTTTTAGTGTGGTTTTAGTCGTTTTAGTTTATGTCAGTTTATGTCATATTATACCTTCGTTTTTCACTTTTGTATTTTCTTGAGTTATTTACAAACTGTCTATATCAAGACAAATTATATATTCTGAATTTGAAATTGTAATATCGAATTTAATCGTCATGCCGTTTTCAATCGAACACGACACATTCATTGTTGTGACTCATTTTCGTAGCGGCTTCCAAGATGGTAATGGGCAATGGCATTATTCATTGCAATCATGCATCGATCAATTTACTGTCGAGTACCCAAATGAAAATATTAGTTACGAAACATTCAGTCAACATCCTAATCGATTGATAGCTCGATTCATGGAAACTGGTAGTGTTTTAAAACGCAAACGTGAAGCTTCGGCTACTGTCTTAACAGAGGACACCTTAGCAGATATCCAAGCAAGTATGAATGCAAGCCCCAATAAATCTTTGCGAAAACTATCTGCACAAACACGTATGAAAAATTTTACCATATAAACATAATTTTTGCATAAATAATTTTTAGATGTATCCTATGGAAGTGTCCACACTGCAGTAAAGAAGAATTTACATTTATACCCGTACAAGGTGTCGGTATTACAACAGTTGGGAGATAGAGATTTTCAGCTTAGAGTAAACTACTGTCAATGGTTCAACAATACGATGAACAATGATTTACAGGATGTATCTTTTTTTTCTGATGAAGCTTGGTTTCATCTGTCCGGTTGCATAAATAGCCAAAATTATCGTACGTGGTCTGCAGAAAATCCACATGTATTTCGAGAAACTACCTTACACCCTATCAAGGTCGGTGTCTGGATAGCAATGTCGCGACAACGAATATTTGGACCAGTATATTTCGATGACACAATTACTGCGGCAAGATACAAGGAGATACTTTTAGAACCATTTATTAATAATTTGGATGATCATGAATTACGAAACGGGTATTTCCAGCATGACTCCGTTACCCCACATACTGCACAGGCTACAATTAATTATTTACGAGACTTCTTTGAAGATAGAATCATTAGTGTAAATCGTTGGCCACCGAATTCACCAGACTTGACACCGTTAGACTTTTTTCTTTTTGGTTATTTAAAAAACAAAGTGTTCAGCAGAAGATTGCATATTCTTCAAGAATTGCGAGATGCTATAACTCATGAAGTTCATAATATTGGTGCCGAAATGTTACAAAATGTATTTGCGAATATGCAACGTAGGGTGAACTTATGTTTACAATTTAATGGCGGTCATTTTGAACATATGCCGTAAAGCAAAGTGTGATAACTAATGTGTACCTAAGGAGTTAAAAAAAAATTTGTAAAAGACATTGTCATTCCATAAACATGTACTGTAAATTTTATTTAATTATAATGAAATTATAACTTTAAATACTTAAGATTCATTATTTTGTAATGATTTAATCCAATCATTAAATAATATTCTATTTATTTTGTTGTATTTTATAGGGATGCAGTCTAATCAAATACAAAATAGTCATTATTTAAATTAAGATAATATTTTATAATATGTATAAGTTAATGACCTTCATACAGATTTGAAACATCGTAGTTTTTACTCGAACCATGCTCTAGAGTAGCTAGAGCAATACAGCTTCTACCAACCTATCAGTGTACCAACTTAAATATTTTGGTCACGTGGTATACACTTGAGATTGATCACTCTGTATATATATATATATATATATATATATATATATATATATATATATATATATATATATATATATATATATATATATATATATATCGGGTGCACGAGATCACTTTCCGGCTGCCATTTTTATTTATCTATCGATTTAAATGAAACTTGGCAGGGTTGTTACTCTAACCAAACGTCATTTTTAGGAACTTTTGACAAGCATTTCCGACTTCCGGTTTCACCGGAAATGACTTTAACTTTTGATTTTTAAATGACACCCTCTGTAAATTTTTTTTGTTCTTCGGGTTCTGGAGTTTATTTTACGGCCGATTGCGTAATATTTAAATCGATTTTTTTCTAAATGTAATTTTAAAATTGAATCTTATTTTCTCATCCAGAGTGCCATGACCATCTTAAAATCATTCTACATACTTAACTCACTTCCAGAAAAATGCAAACTCACTTTTATCTTTGTTAACTTTTTTACTAGAACGTTCTAAACTTTATTTTTGCCGTAGCTCAAAAAAATTAAATGGAAGCATACCACTTTCATAAAACTACTAAATGCAGTATTTTAAAACGAATTTAATGACGTATAACACGTTTTGTCATTTTTACCCATTTTCGATTTAAAACATTTTTATTTTTATATCTACGTCTTACTCATTAATAAAATACACTTCCTATGTCACAGCACATCAGAGTTGCTATGAAAACAATAGGTGGCTAGGTTGCCATAGAAACACAGGTAATAATAAAGGTTGTTGTTTATTAACATAAATCTAATACTTTACTTAAAAATTAAATTAAAGTTTGTACTTAGTTTAATTATAAAATTAACAAAAATGTTCACCAAGAGTGAGCAGATTGATATACTTATTATGTATGGACATTGTGCCAAAAATGCAGCGGAAACTGAACGAGTTTATTGGCAAGAATATCCTGAGCGTCTTCATCATCCTACAAGACAATACATTAACTACCTTATAAGAAAAATGCGCCAAGAACCAGATAATTTACAACAACATTTTATTATTAATGAACAAACGGAAGAAAATGTAATAGCGTATGTCATTCAAAACCCCACACCATCCACAAGGGAAATTGCCTTTGAATTAGACATTGGCGCAGAATCAGCAAGAAAGATCTTGAAGAAACATGGATACAAATCATTTAAGTACCAGCTTCACCAACATTTGTACGAGGGAGATTTTGTTAGAAGACTGGAATATTGCAACTGGTTCTTGGAACATAACGATGCCGATAATAGCCTAGCCAATTCTATTTTGTATTCTGTCGAGTCGAGATTTACCAATAATGGAATGTTCAACCGGCAAAATACAAGATATTGGTCAACGATAAATGAACACCGAATGATGGAAGGTAATTTTCAAGAGATATTTGGAGTAAATGTAAGGGCTGGAATAATTGGTATTCGTATTGTGGGACCGATTCTTTTCCAAGGGCATTTAAATGCAGAACGATATTTGGGTGTTTCACAACATAAAATTGAAAATTTTTTGGAGGAATTACCGTTGGAAATAAATAATCAACACCTTTATTATCAACAAGATGGTGCGCCGGCTCACAACGCCATTGTTGTGAGAAATTACTTAGTAGAACGATTTGGAGAACATGTTATCTCTACCCGTATACCAATCCGGTGGCCTCCTCGTTCGCCTGACCTTACACCTCTTGACATTTTTTTGTGGGGCCATATTAAGGAGATTGTTTACCGAACACCGCCAACAACACTTAACATCTTAGAAAACCGTGTACGAGCTGCATTTTCTAGCATTACCCCCGACATGCTTAGGAATGTCGTAGAAAACAACGTTTTTCGTGCTAGGAAATGTCAAGAGGTGGAAGGGCAGCACTTTGAAAATTTAATTGGTGGTTAAAAGGTCCAAAAGTTATAATCTAATACCTATCGTTAATGTTATATTATTGTTAATGTTATTAATTTTTTTTAATTATTTTTAATACTGTTTAAAATTATTACACTCAGTTTGTTTTGAAATAAATTTTGTTCAATCGTTTTCTGAAAAAAATTGGGAAAATACGCAAAGCAATGCATTAAAATTGTGCTGCTTTAAAACAAGTCTCAGACGCGCCCATAATGCGGCATAAATAAAGTTTAGAACGTTCTAGTAAAAAGTTAACAAAGATAAAAGTGAGTTTGCATTTTTCTGGAAGTGAGTTAAGTATGTAGAATGATTTTAAGATGGTCATGGCACTCTCGATGAGAAAATAAAATTCAATTTTAAAATTACATTTGGAAAAAAATCGATTTAAATATTACGCAATCGGTCGTAAATTGACCTCCATAATCCGAAAAACAAAAAATATATAGGAGGTGTCATTTAAAAATCAAAAGTTAAGGTCATTTCCGGTGAAACCGGAAGTCGGAAATGCTTGTCAAAAATTCCTAAAAATGACGTTTGGTTACAGTAACAACCCTGCCAAGTTTCATTTAAATCTATAGATAAATAAAAAATGGCAGCCGGAAAGTGATCTCGTGGGCATCCGGTAAATATATATATATATATATATATATATATATATATATATATATATATATATATATATATATATATATCATACAGGGTGACCAGCGAGATACGGGACATAGGAATTCCCATTTAAAAATTTCGACTATCTGCACGAACTAGCTCAGAAGTGGTAGAGGGCTGAGACTTGGTACAGAGCTTAAGGGATCTTTCCTGACAGGAAAAATGTGATATTTAAAAATTTTCACTCAATACGGAGGTCTCAGGTTCGAATCCAAATCGAAACCAAATTTTTTATTTATTATCCAATTTTGATGAAACAATGAGAATAATGACTCAAAACAACAAAGATGTTCACAATAAATGTTCAAATTAGAAACCAGCCGAGCAATGATCCAAGCGATCGCATAAACTTTTCATGACATTTCTCAGCATACCAACAGTAATGTTGTTTGAGACGTTGACAATACTTGATCTGAGTTCATTTAAATTTGTTGGCTTCAGATCAATGAATACATTGTCTTTTAGATGTCCCCATATAAAAAAGTCCAATGGATTAAGGTCCGGGGAACGAGGTGGCCATCTGCAAGGCCCGTACTGTCCAATCCAACTGTCAGGAAACACTGCGCTTAAGTACTCAGTAACGTCATGATGGCCGTGCGCCGGGTGTCTGTCATGCATAAATACTAAGTGATTGACAATATTGAGCTCTTCAATGGCTGGCGCAACTACATATTGAAGGAATTCCAAATAAGGTGCTCCAGTTACATTACCATCCAAAAAGTAAGGTCCTATAAGTTTAGTTCCGCAAATTCCAACCAAAATGTTTACTTTTTGTTTTATCTGACTGTAACTTTCATTAAAGGGTCTAAGATTCTCCTTAGCCCACACTCTAATATTTTGAGAATTGAATTTTCCGTCCAAGAAATAACTGCACTCATCAGTAAAAATAATTCTGTAATGGGGTCTTGAGGAATTGTTTATTTTGGTAATCCATGTTTATCGTCATCATCGCTGTGTAGCGTTTGCACATTTTTTCTATGAAACGTTTATACCCTTCCATAATAAACTACAATCTTTGTCAATATAGGTTCAAATGTATAGCAAAGAACAGATTCAAAACTAAGTGCTTGTTAGGTTAGGTTAGTAAAGAACAATACTTTCAACAATTGGGAGTGAGCAGCTGATTTCATTGTGTTCCTGTTTTGTTTCTCACATCGCTGATTACAAAGAGTTCAAAATAAAATTCTTAAACGGAAGTTGGTTAGGACTAATCATAGTCAATACGTAATATGTTATTATTCTTTAAAATCACATTTAAGGACAGTTATAAATATATATATATATATATATATATATATATATATATATATATAAATATAAAATATGTTGAAAAGTTTCTGATTTTTCAACAATGATGTAGTACAAATGTACAATATGATTTCAATTTAATTTATGTGCATGTACTTTCAGTTAAATTTCATTACGCTCGCGTTAAAAATCTAAAAAGCGGACGTATTTTTTTTAATTGCCCAAGGTGATTGAACTAACATTTTTTTTTGTGTATTTGACCATGTAATTTAATTTACTTTAGGTGCAAGTACTTTGATTTTAAGTTTCAACAGAATTGGATAATAAATAAAAAATTTGGTTTTTCTGCTTAAAAGGATTCGAACCTGAGACCTTCGTATTGAGTGAAAATTTTTAAATACAACATTTTTCCTGTCAGGAAGGATTCCTTAAGCTCTGTACCAAGTGTCAGCTCTCTATCACTTCTGAGCTAGTTCGTGCAGATGGTCGAATTTTTCAAATGGGAATTCCTATGTCCCGTATCTTGCTGGTCACCCTGTATTATATATATATATATATATATATATATATATATATATATATATATATATATATATATATATATATATATATATATATATATATATATAATATAATATTGCATGACCAAAAGCGGATATGTCAACGAACTTTTCTGATTTATTGTTTAAAAATCGAACAGAAAAGAATATTAAGAAATTGTTCAAAAAAGGGTAAGGAAATTTAAAAATCTGAAACAGGGGGTGTGTAAAAAATGATTTTTCATTATATTAATAAGCTAGTTCAATAAAATCAATATTTAAGAACTATGCAGTTTTTCAAACAAAGAGAAAGAAGAACGGAAAGAGTGGTTTTGCTATCTATTAAAAAATAGCATCGTAATCTGACTATGTTTTCATATACTACATGTAAGTGAAAATTAAATTAATACGATTTTTTTAATTTTATATTTTAGAAAAAAGATCGTTCGCAGTGTTCACCATGACTTGTAAATATCAAATTTTGAGTGACCGTCTAATACAAATCAAGAAGTATAATGTTATCAAACGTAAAATTGTTTTTGAAAATTAAATATGCTCAAACATCTTCAAATTTAATTGATTATATCCGTGCGGCATTAATATAGTTTGTACAATATATTGCTTCAACTTCAACAAAACCAACTGATAAGGTGGGTCTAACATTCTACAGCGCAAATTTCAAATACCGATTACCAGGATGGCTGAGTTTTGGAAGAGCTACCGATTACAAATTCGAAGCTGTATAGTCTGTATTGCAATCGGTGTTTCAGAGTAATTCAGAGGGTTTGAGTACAGACACCTTTCATATGGAGGTTACGGTCCATATCTGTATTGCAGGGTTAGGAAGACAGCGTTTTTATGACACCTATATCGATGAATGCAGTAAACGACGAGGTATAGTATCGATAAATAATAAAGATAATCTGTGTTTACCGTGCGCATTAGTTGTTGCTAAAGCACATATTAATAAAAAATCAAATTATAACCGTCTTTGTCGGAACAACAGCATGCAAAAGGAACAAGCGCTCCTTATGATTAGTGAAGCAGACGTAACAATTCCCTCTGAAGGTTGCGGGATTGAAGAATTAAGACAATTTCAACAACATCTAGAGGGTCATAACATTTCTGTGTATCAACACAATACAAAAGGAAGACAGTTGGTGTTTGAAGGATCTGAACCTAATAAAAAAATTAACCTTCTTTACCACGAGGGTCATTTTAACGTTATTACATCTTTGACTTCCGCATTTGCGCGTGCTTACTATTGTGAAAGTTGTCATACACCATACAGTAACAAAAATAGACATCATTGCGCTGCTTTCTGTCCTTGCTGTAGAGTTCAACCACCTTGTGAAAAAGTGTCGAAGGAAGTCTCTGGTAGTGACTGTGGAAGAACGTTTAGAGGTTTGGATTGTTTCAACATCCACAAGAAACAAAACAAAAGACGTTCTACATGTAAATTGGTTCGTAAGTGTTTAAAATTCTTTAAAACTTATAATGTTAAAAATAATAAGCCCTCCCATGTGTGCGGCCAAATGTATTGCAAACATTGTGGTAAATATAAACCAGAAAATCATTCGTGCTACATTCACTCTGCCGATCCTCGTACAAATAAAGATGAAACGCTATTCATATTTTACGATTTGGAGACAAGACAAAGAAGGAAGACCCCAACAACGGTGATGTTAAAATACGCGAAGCCGTTCTCAGTGTTTTTTAACAAGTGTGTCCTTCGTGTATTTGTCGTCGTTGCGGTGTATGTGAATAGATTTTATCAGGTGCAAAATGTGTTGAAGGGTTTATAGGGCATGTATTGAACGTTCGTAAACAGTTTAAACAAGTTGTAGTGATTGCTCACGATGGGCAAGCGTTTGATCACCAATTCATTTTAAATTGTATTTTAACAAATACACACGTTAAACCCGAACTTATAGTGCGGTTCTAAAATTTCATTGTTGCAGTTACAAAACGTTAAATTCATTTATAGTTTAAATTTCTTACCGATGGCATTAAGCGAATTACCGAAAGCATTGGGATTAGGGGAAGAATTGAAATCTGTTTAACATCGAAGAAAATTCTTCACATGTAGGCCCTCTACCAGACGTAAAATATTATGCTCCGAATCAAATGAAGCCGGGTGCAAATAGTACGAAGATCATAAACAGGATGTGTTCGATGTGCAAGTTACTGCAGGTCCCATGTAGAGATTCTGAAACGAGCGTGTATGCAGTTTAGAGACATGTTCATCAAAGAATGTGGTGTGGACCCTTTTACAGAAAGTATAACCATTGCCTCTGCGAGCAACCTTCTATTTCGTCGTAAGTTTATTAAAACCGATACGATTGGAATAATTCCTAGAGGTGGTTATCGAAGAGCAGACAATTAATCAATTATTGCTATCCAATGGCTTGTGTGGGAAGAAGACAAGAGAGGAATTAAAATTCAACATGCGGGTAGAGAAAGAGAAATGAAGATAAATGGAATGAGAGTCGATGGTTATTACGAAAAACAGATATTGGAATTCCACGGATGTTATTTCCACGGATGCCCTACATGCTTTTTGACAAACCGTAACAAAGAAGACTCTAAAGACACAATGGACCTGAGATACGAAAACACCGTAGCCAAGATGGAAAGGTTAGCAGCTTTAGGATACGAAGTCATCGAAATGTGGGAATGCCGGTTTAAAAAGGAATTAAGCAAAACCCACGAGATGAAATACCTGTTTAAACACCCTATGCTAAAAAATACACCTTTAAACCCTCGAGATGCGTTCTACGGTAGACGAACCGATTGTACTAAACTTAAATATGTTTAATACTTATCTTTTTTGGGTTTTTTTAATGGTGTACTTTAAATTATACAATCTAAACGTTTCGATAACACTAGCAGTTATCTTCGTCAGTAGTAATGTTTGTTAAAAATTGTTAAAGATGTAGTAAACAATTTTGTCAAATTTGAAAAATTAAAACATGTTTTAATTTTTCAAATTTGACAAAATTGTTTACTGCATCTTTAAAACAATTTTTAACAAACATTACTACTGACCAAGATAACTGAAAGTGTTATCGAAACGTTTAGATTGTATAATTTAAAGTACACCATTAAAAAACCCCAAAAAAGATAAGTATTTTATTATGAGTGTTAATGGTGAAAGTTTACATTTTCATAATAAATATGTTTGTAAACCAGGTGAAGAAATTAAATACGTCGATGTGTGTTCGCTTTACCCCTGGGTTTCTAAATGCGGAAAGTTTCCAATTGGACACCCTAAAGTGTATGTTGGACAAGAGTGCGGGGATTACATTAACTCGAATGGTGTTCCTGATGGTTTAATTAAATGTTCTATTTTACTCCCGCAAAACTTATATCATCCTGTTCTCCCCGTGAAAAACATAACACATTAATGTTTTCTTTGTGCGCGAAATGTGTAGAAGACCTCAACGATGTTGAATCCAATCGTACAGATGAAGAAAGAACTCTTGAAGGTACATGGTGTAGCGACGAGATTGTAAAGGCTATCGAAAAGGGGTACAAGTTGGTTAAATTACAAGAGATGTGGGTGTACGATACTACGCAATTCAATAAACTAACAGGTGACGGAGGATTATTTTCGGAATTCATAAATAAGTTCTTAAAAATGAAGCAAGAAGCATCCGGTTGGCCATCATCCTGCACTACAGGTGAGCAAAGAGATAAATACATTCAATACTGTTTAAACAACGAGGGTGTGCAACTCGAAGTTGAAAATGTTACTAAAAACCCTGGCTTACGATCTCTCCCCAAATTAATGTTAAACTCTTTCTGGGGTAAATTTGGACAAAGAGAAAACCAGTCGAAAACCTTCATCGTACACGATCTTAAATAATTTTATGACCTTATGTGGTCACCCTCTATCGAGGTTAATTACAGACAAGAGGTACACGAAGAGGTGATAATAGTTAATTGGCAATGTCGGGAAGAAGCTGTTGATCCTCTATTCACTGTGAATTGCGTCATAGCTGTCTACGTCACAACACAAGCACGCCTTAAGTTATTTTCGTATCTGGAGTTGCTAGGTGAGTCGTAATTGCTTTTTCTGAGTTCAATAATTTTGTTTTTAGATGAACGAGTTTTGTACTACGATACGGATTCCGTCATCTATGTATACAGAGAAAATATGCCTGATCTACCCTTAGGGGATAACCTCGGTGAACTGACTGATGAAATCGAACCAGAATACGGAACAGATTCGTTCATAACAGAATTTGCATCAGGAGGTCCCAAGACTTAGGGATATAATGTTCGATTACCAACAGGGGAAATAAAGTCGAAGATAAAGGTTGAAGGAATTGTGCTTAATCACGAAAATTCGACTAAAATCAATATGGACTCTATCGTTAACCTTATTGACGACTGCAATGATCACATTCAAATCATCACCTCTAATACGGTGATAAGGAGAACATTTTAGGTCACACACCACCGAAAAGACGTTGATGTGTTCAAATACCTGGATTACGAACAATTCTAAACAACCCCAACTCTCCAAAAAGATGACAACGATGTATTCAATTTTCAACAACCTTCCTTCTATACAACCATCTTCACCCCCCGATATTTACCTTTAAGTTTAGTTCTTGCGTTATTCAATATTGTGATCATGTTAAGAAATAAATTGTAAACCATCTTCCTCTGTTAAAAGGTGGGACGTGGCCTAGTTTTAATTTCTCCAATCAGAACACTACATATACGCGTAATTGCCTACCCTCCAAGGAGTATACAGCCAAAAAGGCTCTTTATACTGCTAAATTAGGGGTTCAACTCCGCCCAAGGTTGAAAAAGTCCCCCAAAAAGAAGCCGACCCCACACTCAAAATATACGCCTCCCACGTGGCCAGCCCTGGGAATTCCCAAGGTCAAATGACGTCACAAAAAGTGAACGTAGTGCCCCTATTCTATCGATAATTATTAGAAATTATATTTCAAATTCTGCTAGATAGGTATATGTACTTTAAAAAAAACTTTTTAAGTGAGTCTCAGTGGTGCAGTGGACCCTGTATCCGCTTGGAACACAGGCGACCCGGGTTCAAATTCCGGGTTGGACTGTTATTTCTTTTTAAATAAAATTTTAGTTTTACATCCTGATATTATTATTTGAAGGTTGCAGTGGATATTGGCGTAGCATGAGCATGTCGTAGAGAAGAGTTGTGGAAATTAAAAATCGATAATTTAGAGGATTTAGATTCGGCTTTACTGGCGAAGTTGATCACACCAAAACAGAAAAGCCAAGAAAGTTCACTGTAACGGGAGGATTTTGTAACATATATAAAAAATTTGCTGTTCTTCGACTGATTGATTTGCTAGAAAAACGTTCCTTTTTAAATTACCAGCAGGAAAATGTACTAGACAGGTAGTCGACATTAACCAATTTGGTAGTATGGCTAAGAAAATTGTTTTCAAAATTGGAAAATTCCCATCTATGTACAGGTCATTGCTACAGACGTTCTTCGGCAACAATTTTAGTAAATGCAGGAGGGGACGTATTAATCTTAAAGCGCCATGGACGATGGCAATCCAGTACCGTAGCAGAAGGATACGTCGGGGAATCTATTAAAAATAAAATTCACGTTGCTAATAAAATCATCAATTCTATTGAAAAACCACTCTAACTCTTTATTGGAATGGAGACAGAAAATGCGCCGTATATGAACAATCAACCCTCAACTTCTACAATTAATATAACAAAAAAATTTACTAAAAAGCAGTGACGTTCCGGGTTTGACCATACAAAATTGTACGAATTTTACTATTAACTATAATTTTAAATAAATTATTTAACTGTTAAGAGGCAGGATACTTTAATGTTGGTTTAGTTTTGCTAACCATAACAATAAATATTAAGTTACATTATTTGTATTCCTTAAATTTGTGCAGTTGTAGGAAAAGTATAGTGTGCAATGTGTGGGGAAAGTACTTTTCTCACTCGTGTGTTTGCGGCACTCGCCCTTCAGGCTCATGCCACAAACTTCCACACTCGTGAGAAAAGTTGAACTTTCCCCACTTGTACAATATATAACGTGTCCAAGGTAAGGAGGGCCACTATGGGGGATTTCGTAAATGGTAAGAGCTACAAAGTAGGTTAAATGGAGAAAAAGGTGGGCACTTAGGGAGCCAATAAAATACCGTTTAGAAATCCAAAATATTTCTATAGGGTGATGAGATATTTGCAAAAAGTGAAAATCGCAATTTTACATGCTGTTGTAATGATACCAGATTTTGTTTATCTCTCGAAAAACGCTAAGAGATAGTAACAGATTAATACGTACCAAAACTAATATATTAAGAAATATACTGGGCATTTCCGTCAGCTATAATTTTCACACCCAGAGAAAAGCTTTGAAATAACCCGAAAACGATGTGAAATAAATATAGGAAATGTCATAGCAGATTGATAATACATTTAAGACTTCATCTGATGAAGACCAAAAGTACAGGATGTTCTATTTGTTTCTCACGCACACTCATTAAATATTGTAGCGACATATTCAATAAGGTTACCAATAGGAAAATTGTTTTTGACAAAGTTGAATCATATAATGAAATAATATATAAGTGGTTCTATGTAAGAGCCTATTTAGGGACACTGTGTATGTACGTCATTATTTTTAGGTCTTGAAGCTTTTTATCACGAATCACTTTTGCCAGAGACATTTTGCTCTATATAATTGAGAAACGTATATTTTTATATTTGTTAAATTGCTTAGTTCTAAGTAAGAAACAAAACTTTTTTTTTACATTTAATGTAAGAGGAAGTATGGATAAGTTAGAGATAGCCGTTCTGTAACTGATTGAGTCTTTTTCTTATACATTTGCTAATGAAAGATGAAGCAGGCATGAGAAAGTTATGTGTTTGTTGTTTACACATCTAGTCAACGAGTGTAAAAACTAATCTTTTGTCTTAGTGGGTACGGAATAAATTATACATTTTGCAATCATACAAAATACATAAGGGACCACATGTGGGTAGTCACCCATTATTACTTCAATAAGTATGCGACATGAGTTGCCTATGCATTTTTCTAGTTAGGCGCAAAGTAAAAATTCATAACTTTAATAATGGATTCTGCTCTTTTCATTCTTTAGCTGCGTTCAACATTCTTCAATTCGTATCTAGTATGCCCTAATTCGCAATTCTCTTTGCAAAGATTTTTTCAATCTTTTAGCTGACAATCTGTGTCAAAAAGAATCTCTTTTATACGTCAATGTATGTAAGAGCTATTCTATGTACTATAGAAACGTGTATCAAAAAGTGAAAAAAATGATCTTTTTTATTACGAATCAAAATTGCTTTTCTTTTTTATTCCATATTACGTCTAAGAACGTTATAAGGAAAAGAATCAAGATAAATTTTCTTTATTTAAACGTGTATTATTAAAACTGAATTGCCAATCAACAAATTTCTGAGCAACGCAACTTTGTTTTATACCCATAATTTATGTATCACAAAAAAAAAGGAGTAGTCAAAATAGTCAAACAACATATAATTCCGTTTTAATAATAAGATGTTTTCGTCTGGACTCCGACGATCAATAATTCTCCATGTTGTCCTGGGACGGCGCCCGCGCCGCGGCGCTTAGTTTCAGAACTACCCATTCTCGTCCCGGGTTTGAAGCTGTAAAGTCTATTCCGCGACTTAACAGCTCGCGGACAGTTTGACCCTTGATGTGGGGTCGACGTGAATATTTTAAGTGGTTTTTTCTTTACTAAAATTATCAAATTTATAACGCCCTAACGTTAGTGGTGTATGGTGTAAATTACAGTGGCCTCGGATGAAGCCTCAGACTTATTTCATCGGTAAGTTTTTATTCAATGCCTTGTTGAATAATCACTACAGGTTGTTGTTAATCAAATTTATTCCGAAATTTAATCTGATTCATTTTTCGATTGATCGTATCGAAAATAATATGTAGATTTCGGAGTATTCGGAAATTTTGGTTAAGGGAATATTAATGCACGGAATATGTGTTACTCTTAATTTTGATTTTGCAAAAGTGAAAATGAGACGGTGTTTGTAACGGCAACATGCTCGTTAGGAGATGGCGCTCCAGTTTCATGGAATTTATCTGGGAATTCGGGTTAAAGGGGTGAAGATTCACTACTCAGCGTTAATTTTTAATTGGAACGTACCTAAATGCATATTTACGCTCATACCTGTTAAGTAATTGCATGTAAAATTGTTGCCCTAACGTGTATGTGATAATTTATGCATGCCTGAGCTGAAATGTGGAATTTACTGCAGATGCTACGTAATGTAAATAATTCTGGTTTATTATTATACAATGTTTTTTTTTTTTTTATGAAAACATTTTTACGATTTTACTTTTTACTGTCGCCTAAGTAATTTTCCAATATTTAAATATTGTCAAAATGGCGGAATTGTGATATTTTTTTTATTTGGCGCTGATGGACTGAAGCAACATGTTCACGTCAATAAGGTCTTAATATTTTATTAAGCTAATTATATAGAAATAAAGCGTGCACGGTTATAAATAATCTTACATTCTTAGGTGAAGATATGAGTATCGGACCATATTTACCTCAGCGTATTTGTACAACATTAACTCTGGTATCTGTTTAATAGAACAGAGAGAAATAGTTATAATTACAACTACCTTTTCCCATTAATTGAAATGTATCTTATTGTATACTTGTTAATACAATACAGAGAAGTAATTTGTCGAGTAAGCTACGAAAAACAAAACGTTTTGAACTGTCGCTAGATCTAATCTTGCCGTTAGTTTAGAGCTACATGACATCTTTTGTAGGAATTTGTGTGGATACCATGTTGTGTTGTAGTTATGTAGCAAATGCTTTTTATTACTATTATTAATATTTTGAAACGAGTCGTAAGAAAAGTGGATTTCTTAAAAAAAATTCCTTCATTGTTTAATTAGGGTAAGTATACAGTACATAACAAATAAAACGCGCCCATTATTAATCTTTTCTTAAAAATGTGTAACTGTATCATATAAAATTAAAATTGTCTTTTGTTGAATAAGTGCTTAAAATAATTTTTTTAAGGTTTAATTATAATGAATGTTCCAGAGACAATTCCTCTTCATTAGTTTGACTATAAATTAAAATTGATCAGAATTGAAATCATGGTTTCTTTCAACTCTAAATAATTTTATTGAGAGAGTCACAACATCGTCAACCCAATTTTCTATTAACTCTGTACACATTGGTAAGTGACAATGGTGGCAACGTAGGGCAAATTTTATGTTACCTACATTTTTGTTGTACGGGTGAATCAACGATAGTGTAAAGTAAACTGGTGCTTCACGGGTAAACTTTACCAATAAAATGTATTTATCATATTATATGGCTAGTATGCGTGCGCATTTTAAAATTATTCTTCACTAGACAGATTTACAAAATATCTGGTGTGGAAAACTACACAACCTACAAAATGGAAATTAAAAGAAATGAAATAATTTGTTAAGGATAATTATGCAACCTCTTTTATAAGTTCATTACGAAAATAGGCAACATTGTAAACGCAAAAACAATAATCTGTGTCAAACAGACGTTTAAAACTTCATGACAGACAGAGGTCAATAGACATCTAGATGCTTACTTAAATTAAAAGAAATGAAATAATATTTTTGTGCCATCGTTAATTTTTGTCAACTTACTGTCACTGTTTTGACAACAGTAGGTGGCGTTTACTGTTTGATGCGTCTAACTGAACGGTAAGTAATTTACTTACCGTTCAGCGAACAGTAAGTGAAATTCATATTTACTGAAACACTGCCAGAGTTTTATTAATATTAAAATTAAATGTACAATGGTTACAATTGGAAATGGTAATAATAATAATAATAATAATAATAATAGTTTACTGATTAGCAGAATTTCTGACACAATTATTTTACAACTGTCACATTAACATTCAGGTTACTAAGGAAACAATACATACACTTGTGGCTCGGCTTGTGGTCATCATTTAAGCAATTTTGAGATAAAATAAAATGTGTTTTGCCTACATTTTGCCATCAAGTGTATTGTTGATCGCACAAAAAATAGCATAAGCATTTCGAACAGTAAGGAGTTTACCGATCTCCTCCAATATTGGCGACTTCGCGTCGCTCAGTCGTCAAACATTGTCGTCAATCGGTAAACTGTCCTTACTATTCTTAATACTTAATATACTATAATTTCAATTTTTTTAGGATAACTATGCAACCTCTTTTTTATACGTTCATAACGAAAGCAGGCAACATAGTGAAAACAAAAACAGTAATTTATGTCAGGATGACGTTTAAGACTTCATGTCAGGTAGAGATTCATAGACATAAATACGTTAACGTAAGAAAAATTCCAAAGCTTTACATTAAAAAACTGTATAAAGATAATTTAGGTAAAATTAAATTTTCTTTAAAAAATACGTTTACACTTTTTCTTATAACATTAATCGTTATTCAGATAATGAAAAAATTTGAACCAACACTTAAATTCTACCTTTTTTTGCCGTTAAATTACGCGTTGTATCAAAAAATTGCATAGAACACAATTAATCGATATGTTTAAGGTGTGTGTCTAGGTATTTTTATATCTTTGAAATATACAGCTGTTTTAGAAATATTTGCTAACCAAAATACCAATAAACCCTTTACTAGGATTTCTCTCAAAATATAATCAGTTCTAAGCTAAATGAAAACAAGTCTAAATACAAAATCTTAAGTAAGTAGGTATTTTTGTTCTGGAGTTAACGTGGATACTAGCATACATTCACACACACGACATCAAGACCAACCCACGAACACAAACACGGACACGATCACGATCACGAACACGAACACGAACACGAACACGAAACGAACACGAACACGAGACATCGAACACGAACACGAACACGAACACGAACAACAAACAAACACAAACACAAACCACAAATCTAAATCACAAACAAAATCATAAACAAAAACAACACAAACAACACAATAGCGGATGACACAAAACACAAGCACAACAAACACAAAACACAAACACGGACAATCACGCAAACACTAACACAAACAGCAAACTGAAAACACGAAAGCACAAACACAACACTGAACACAACAGCACAAACACAACACAGCAAACAGCACAACTGGCACATGGCACAATGACACAACAACACAGACCTACAACACAGCACTGGCCTAACAATGGCAAACAGGCCAGACACACAAAACTGGCCGACAACAGCAAGCACAATAGCACATACAATGGGCACAGGCACAAGCTAGGGCCTAGGCCTGACTGAACAGGAAGCAAGGCAAGGCTACTAGCCTGAAGAGCTACAATATCACTGATAGCACACTAGGCACTAGCACTGGGCTAAGCCTGGCCGCATGGCAAACATCAATGACATGATGCACATGAGACACAGCACATGGGCCATAGCACTGACATATGAGCCATGCACAAAGGCATGGCACACATGACAGAACAACTAAAAAAAATAAGGCTAGACATAGAAATATATTTAGTATATAAAATTAAAATTTTAAAATAAAAATATATTATTATAATTAATATAAAAAAATATTAATTATAAGAATAGAAATAAATACTTAATTATTTTTAAATAATAAAATAAGATAAAATATTAATTATTAATAAAATTAAAAATTTTAATAGAATAAATATAATTTAAATAAATAAGACATGTATAAATTATTATAATAAAATCATATTTTCTATAGAATAAAATAAAATAAAATCTATTATAACATATATAACTATTATTAAAATTATTAGAAATAAAAATTTAAAAAAAATAAAAAACTACAAAAAAAAAATTATACACAAAATTTTTACATATATAAACTAGAAAAAACAAAAATCTATTAAAATAAAACAACCACAAAATTAACACTTAACAATTACAAAAAAAAACAAAAACAAAAAAAATAAAAAAATGACAATAAACATCACCCCTATTAAACATCCCGTATAAATATCACTAACAATACCTATGGGCACAAATAAGTTTTCTACAAATACAAATTAAACCCAACTAGAGTAAATACAGCCGATAACCAACTATTCACGAATTCATCAACCTTACATAATCACACATTAACAAATTTCAAATAACTATATTATATACAAAATAATAATGGAATACGAAAATAAGAAAAGCCGAATATGTACTAATTTGATTTAAAAAAATAATAAAGCAAACAAAGCCATATGAAATACGAAATCATAAAAAATACACAACAATAATAGGACACAAAGCAAACCCAACATAATATGCATAAAATAGCACAACAACAACAACAAGAAAACAATACAAGCACACATAAACACAACAACAACACACAACACACAAACAACTAACACAAACACAAACACAACACAAACACACACATAACACAAACATACTAACACAACACAAACACAAACACAACACAAAACACAACACACACAACACAACTACAAACACACAACACAAACACATAACACTGCACAACACAAACACTGCACAACAACAATACACAGCACAACACACATACACTCATGCACAAAGCCTGGCACAGCACACTGCCAACACAAAACACTGCAACATGGCACTGAGCCTGAGCCATGGGCACAAGCGACACACGCAAGCCTGGGCGCACAGCATACACTAGGCACAGGCTGGGCACATGGCACAAGGCCTGGCACTCACTGGGCACATGGGCATACACACCTGCACACACAGGCTACCTACCATGGCCTGGGCATACACAGGCTGCATGGGACACATGGGCACCAGGCGCACAGGCGCTAGGCACACGATGGGCCTGCACATAGGCCTGCAAGCACATGAACAGCACAGCTACTAACCTGGGCACGGTCACAGGCACTACACACATGACCTAGCCTAGCATACTGGCACAGGCCTAGCCTGACATGGCTAACATTAATTACAACATAAACTAAACATAACATACTAACACAAACAACATGCACAATAGCACAACACAAACACAAAGCCATAAACACAAGCCAAACATAAACACAAACAAACCTGAAAACAAACAAGCACAAACACAACACACCAACACACAAACACAATAACACAAACACAAACACAAACACAAACACAAACACAACACAACAACAAACACAAACACAAACACATACACACACACAACACACAGCACACAAACACAACACACAAAGCACACACACAACACAACACAACACACAACAACACAACAACACAACACAACACACACAACACACGACAACACACACAACCACAAAGCACACACACTAAACACGCACAACACACAAACGCACAACACACACACCACATCGCACATAAACACACAACACACACACAAATACACTACACAACAGCAAACGCACACACACACACACAACACACACAACACAACACACACATACACCACACGTACAACAACACAACACAATACACAATGACATACATAACGACAACACAACACAACACAACACAACACACCTACACAAACACTAACACATACATCAATACAAAACACAAACAAAACACAACAAAACAAAACATAAAATAACAGCAAAACATGGCACAAACTCAACACACAAGACACAAACTGACACACATACACAACACAACACACGACACACACAACAACACGAACACAAACACACAACACAAAACACAAACGAACAACACACACAAAACACACAAACACACACACAAAACAAACAACACAAACACAAACACAACACAAACACTAAACACAAACACAAACAACACAGCACACAAGCACAGCACAAACAAACAACTGGCACACAAACAAACAAAACAAACAGCACAAAAAACACAAACAGCACAGCACAGCACACGCCTAGGGCACACCGGCCACACACAGGCCTGGGCGGGCACTGGGCCGCCGAGGCCTGGGCCGGCACAGGCTGGCACAGCCGCGGCGACAGCACAGGCCAGGCACAGCTGGGCCTGACCGGGCCTGGGCACAGCACACAGCGGGCACAGCGCCTGGGCCGCGGCCTGGGCCTGGGCACAGGCACACCTGGCGGGCACAGGCCAGGCCTGGGCCAGCACAGGCCAGCCTGGGCACAGCCGCCGGGCCGGCACAGGCACCAGGCACAGCCTGCCTGGGCCCGCCTGGGCCGGCACAGCTGAGCCTGGGCCGGGCCTGGGCCTGGCCTGGCGACCCAGCCTGGGCCAGGCCTGGGCCAGCCGGCACGGCCGGGCCTGGGCCGGCACAGGCGCCGACACAGCACAAGCGCACAAACACCACAACCACCACACACACAACACACACAGCACACACACCACAAACACACACAACACAAACACACTACAACACAACACAAAACACAAAACAAAACACAAACACAAACCAAACACAAACACAAACACACACAAACACAAACACAAACACAACACACACAACACAACACAAACACAACACAAACACACACACACAACACACACAACACAGCACACAAACGCACACACACACAAGCACAGCACACAACATGGCCACACAACACAGCACGGCACACAACACGCACACAGGCTGGGCACAACTGGGCACAGCACACAAGCCTGACAGGCACAGCAAGCACAGCGGGCAAGGCAACACACTGGCACAGGCACACAGCCGCACGGCTGACACACTGGGCACACAGCACACAGCACAGGCACAGCACAGCACACAGGCACAGCACAGGCACTACACTGGCCTGGGCACAGCACAACACAATGAGCAAGCACATACTGACAAGGCTGAGCAACATGCAAGACACTGCTACACACACAACATGCCTGGGCACAGACGCACAAAGGCACAGCACAGACACAGGCACAGCAACTGAGCACATGACACAACTATCAAACACAACTACTGCATATAACCTACACTAGGCACAAACACAAGCTACACAAACACAGAACACAAAACTAGGCACATAACACAAGACACAAACAACAACACAACACAATACACAAACTAAAACACAACACAAACTAACAAAAACACAAACACAAACACAAAATAAAACAAACACAAAACAAACACAAACACAAACACAAACACAAACACAAACACAAACACAAACACAAACACAACACAACACACACACAGACACAACACACACACACACAACACACACACACACACACACAACACACACACAACACAGCACAACACACACACAAACAGCACATACACACACACAAACCACACACAGCACACACTACACAACACAAACAACACACACACAATACACCACAACACAACACACAACACAACACAACCAACAAGCAAACTACAACACAACACATCACAAACTACAAACACAATAACAAACAATACACAAACTGCAAACAAATACACACAACACAACAAATACAACACAATGACACAAACACAAGCACAAACAACAGCAAACCATGAAACACACACAAACACACAACACAACACAACACAAACTACATAGACACAAACACTAACAAACACATAACACAGCACACACAGCACAACAAAACATGGCCTCACAAGCACTAAACACAACACACAAACACAAGACACAATAACACACAGACACAAACACACAATACTACAACACAACAACACAAACACAAAGCACAACACAGCCTGAACAAAACAACACAAACATACACACACACACAACACACACTACACACAACGCATACACAGCAACACACACAGCACACACACACAACATAACACAGCACGACACAGCACAATCACACAAACACACAAACACACACAGCACAGACTGGGCACACGCACAACGCACACGCACACGCACACACACGACACACGCACACACACGCACGACGCACACACACACGACACACGCACACACACACGCACGCACACACACGCACACGCACACACGCAGCACACCAACACACGCACAGCACACACGCACGCACGCAACACGCACACCGCACACACGCACAACGCACGCAACAGCACACGCACACACGCACACGCACACAACACACACGCACACACAGCACACACCATCGCACGAACACACACACACGACACACACACACACACACACACACACACACACACACACACACACACACACACACACACACACACACACACACACACACGCTCACATACAGACATGATGGCATCTTGGTGAAATTACCAAAAGTTGTAAAATGAGCTAATAAGTCCATTTAGCGATAGTGAAAAAAGTCGATTGCTTCACCTTCTATACCTACACATGTATATCGATGGTATTTTAGCAAACAAGCGCCTTTTGGTGTTTTGAGAAAAACAAGAAAAACTGTTTTGGGATACCATACGAGCAAATGAAACGAAATGTATTCCCAGTTTTTTAATTCCATCCTAAGATAAGTAATCAATTAAAATACATAAAATAAATGAAGAAATTAGCTGAAAAATTTGATTCTTGTAGATATTCGTCCTTTTTCCATAATGTTTGTATTGGAAGTGGTGTGTTGGCCCCACGTTCGTCATTTTGTTAAAATAACACACTTTGGCAACAGGACAAACATTGGGGCAACGCACTACTTCAACAGCATTAATACTATGAAAAAAGACGAATATCAAAGATGTTGTATATTACTTACCCAAATACCCGATAAATTAATGTGTAGAATAATAAGAAAAATATTATCAAAAAAATTTTTTGGTGAAAGTACAAGCAAATAATGTATAATATATAAAACTATCATAAAATGAAGTAGTAGTACTGTATATCTAATTATTATTAGGTATCCGTTTCTGGAAGCCCATCTTCCACGTTTGGTCTGAACGGCATAGATAGGAATTCCTGGTGATAACTTGGAGGTATAGTTCAATTTGTGCACAAGGTTCTCAAACTATTATATTTTTTTGCATCTATTGGAAGTTTCACCTTATACAGTCGCTGTGGGGAGATTATATTTACAGAAGTCCTTCTGGCTGTACTTTCGGACAAGCAAACGTTGATCATCACAGAGTCTTCCGAATATGACCTTTTGCAGATAAAACCTTGTGGACTGTCTTTACCAAAGAAAGCTCTTCGGATTACTCTGATCTTTAACATCGTTCCACCTTCAGTTTTAATGGCCTTGGGAAATTTTTGCTCGGTAGGCAAATGCTTTGAAATCTAAGAAGTCAAAGTTAAGACATCATAAGGCTTTGGATTAAGACGAGCGTTTCTTATTACTGTTGGCCATTCTGATGGTGCATAAATGACTTTTTTATGTAATTAAAAATTATTAATTTTATTAAATACATAAATAAAAGTTTACCTCAAATTGAACCTACGACCTGTACTTTGCTAGAGTACCGCTAACCAACTGCGCCACCAAGGTTCAAGCCCCAATCGATGTAAATTTTGTCTTTATGTATGTAGAACTGATGTAAATTCTAAATGTAATGATATTAAAATCAAATTACTTATATTAATGGAATGTGAGCCTGCAATGTCGCAAAGTACAGGTCGATTCAAATCCTACTCGAGGTAAACTTTTATTTATGTATTTAATAAAATTAATAATATTTTTAATTTCATATTTAACTTTGAACTTATTCGTTCATAACAAATACTTTTAATAATTTTATGTGTTCGTTCAATTGTCTCATCAACTGAATCTACGGGCATGTATGCCCAAAGTAGAAAATTGATGGATATTTTTCCAAATTACTGATGACTGTAGAAACCATTGGATAAGACGGAGCATTTGATGATTTTTGTTTTGTCCTGCGCAACTGTCGCAGTACAGTAAAAGCTCTTTTACATCACCTGTCTCATCTATATGACGCAGATATTTATATATAATTGTACAAATCTCATTTGCACATTGTTTGCCGTACATCCCACCCCCCCCATAAATAACATTTAACGTTCATATTAGCTTTCATAGAATGTCAGGTTACAAATCGCATAGTCACTGTAAAATCCTAGCAAAAGATTGTTGCCAGTTGGGGTACCTAAGACCTTTTGCATATCAAAACTAGTGCACAAAATAGTAGGTCATTGTGCCTTTTTTCTGATCTTCAATGAAGCAGAGTTTGTGACCTCTTTTTTCTTTTATAGGTTCATTGTACTCATTTTGTTGGTTTTAATGTACGTTATCTTTATTATCAATGTTATTCTGTTTTTCGCACGTGCACTTGCCTTTTCTAGGTACATGAAACCTATATTAAATTCTTTTTAAATATGTTTTTGAAAACTTATAACCTTGCATTTATTACTTAGGCATATTCAAACATATTTATATCAAGTTCAAACATTTTTTAATTCGTTGGACAATATTTGCATTGGCATCTTTCCTGCAATAATGTGATGGAACTGCCTTTATTGATAAAAAGCAATGGATAGATTGACATCGTCAACAGGTTTTTATTTTTGGGCAATGTTTCCACGCTCATCGATTTTCAAGTCTTAATATCTTCTGTTGTTCTCATTGATACATCAATCGCATTAAAAAAGCGCCCAAACTTTCAATTTGGAAGATAATGATATCTTTTACCCAGCAACTATATAATTAAGTAAAAATCCTTTGTCTTTGATGATAGGTGACCAGTAGCATACAAAAACAAATTTTCTGTCATGTTCACTAAATTCATTACACTCATTAGTACATCTAGTTTCACATGGGTTTTGTTTCATTTTGTGTTTTTAGGTTTTCGAACTACTCTTCCATTTTCCTTCTTTTTCTTTTGGTGCCACATTGTTCTGCATTTTCGTCATGAGAAACAAAATTATTTTGAGTACTTTCTGGGATGTTATCGCTCGCTATTTCGTCCACAGATGAATCATGATTTAAATCAGCCATTACTCTAATCTTCTGAGATAATAGGCTTTCATCATCAGTAGTTGGTACAGGTTGTTCATGCTATAAGAAATAATCTATTATTATTAAATAGAAAGCTAATTAACACTCAGTAAAGTTATATACACCATTAAATTTTCCAAACTTTGTAAGCAAATTGTTTTAATGTCATTATTTGTTTCTAATTCTAATTGAACACTTGCGCGTTCAAGATTGTTAGGTATCTCAGCCTCAAGTAAAATATCCATATTGCTAATATCGAATAATGGACTATGACAAATTCCCGGTAATGAATGCTCAGATTCAGTTTCTTGTAAACTAAGTGAACACTAAAAACAAGACAAAAGTAACTAACCTTTTAAACATACTGTGTAGTAATTTAACATAACCTCCTTATTGAGTTTTAAAATTGATTACTCTAATATTACAATTTTCATAAATTTTGAAATAGTAACTTAAAAGATAAAGAGAATACTTACTGCCACATTTTTTATCCTGAAATGACCCACTATGACCTGTGTTCATTGGTTCACTATCACTATTTATGCCTCTAGTAATATCAGAGATTACATCAGAATGCGGCCCAGGAACTTCAAGTTTCAAGATCCCGTTTGGAGTGTTGCATACAGGTGTCACTATAACATCACTTAAAACCTTGATTTTAGTTTTATCAATGCAGCAGGCCATTATTTTATATGTTCTACTTCACATTTTGAAGTGATTTCCACAAACAAATAAACTTACACACTACACTACTTGAAATAGATAAGTGAGGTTATGATACCTATTTAGTAATATGCACTGTAACGTGCCAATTTCTTGTCTGACGTTACCTTAATTTAAATTTAGAACTTTGCATTATTATCGATAAGTATATTTACATTACCTTAGTATTTTAAGCATTTCTCTTTCCGTTCAATAATTAAATTTTATATCGCAATATTTTCTTTTCAGTCTACATAATTACGTACGTCCCTGTATATATTTTAGACATCAATTTCAGTTCTATGCGCAGTGTAAGCTGAGCATACTGAGCATTTCCTTTACCATGCCGTGACGTTCAGACGTTATCTTTTTAAGTTTTGCTTCCCTTTTATAAGGTATGTACAGGCGTTTAATTACATTTTCTATATATTATATTTAATAGGAACAAAGGTAGGAACAAGAATACAGTATCTTTAAGAAAAAGCTTTTATTTTGGTAAATTTACGTATCATTGTATGGCTTGGGTATGACGTCACGTACAGTTACTTTGTTAAAAATGGCCGGTTAATGCAATGTCATCTTTATGAACATAAATGAAGATACCTTTGTTTTGCATCATCACATATGCTGTTAGAAATATTCTGTGTTCGTCGTTATAAACAGCTTTCGTCGTTCGAAGCTGCTTTCGTTATACTTTTATGTTTCGTTTATTTGTACGTTAACTACAAATGGAAATTACCTTTACATTATCGTATATTAGTCTTGGAATTGGAAATGAAAATTCTCAAGCTACAGTTCGTTTAAGATGAGATTAAAATATTTGTTTTGTACAAGTAAGTACTTATCTTTTTAGTGCAGTTAAGTAAATAACAAATCAGTTAATGTTATTTTGATACGGTTAAGAAAAGGAACAGTTAGTCCTGCTTCTGAAATAAAAACATTTGAGTTCATAACCTATCACAACTGTAATTTGTTGACATTGGTCAATATACGTTTCATGATTGAATACCTATATGTTGAATAAATTACATTTTGAATTCTAAGTATACGTTTGTCTACTGTGTTTAATTTAGTGATTTTAAGAGATTGTAAGGTAGTACAAGAAGTATCGTTTAGTTATTTTATTCTGGTATTAATCAGACATTTTGGTTTATTAAATATACATATAACTACAGATGTTTAGTGCTTATTCAGATTACCTATTATGTTTTGAGTACAACCTTTCTCAATTTTTGTTGTATTTTATTAATTAAACCTAGAAATTGAGTGGTGCCCAAATAAACAAGTGCTAATACTGATTATATCTATGAAAATATCTCTGCTTTCCTCACACCTGATGATCGAGTTCTCATATTCAGTAAGTTTTATAAGTTTGTACCTCACTGAGCTAGACCGTGGTGCAATTTACCTTACCTTTAATATAACAACGACAACACTTTTTAATTTATTTGTTATAGCACGTTCGTCCATTTGCCTATTGAAGGGAGTACTTCGTCTTTTTGACGAATAATAACAAGCACGTTTGCCCAAAGATAATTGAGTTATTCTGAAATAAAATCGTTTGACGTTTTGCCAAAACATTCTACCAGCATATATCTATCGACTGATATATAAAACTCAAAATCACAAATTTGGAAAGTAAAAAGCAACGCAAGACAAAGTTAGTATTTTTTAATGGAACACCCGGTATTTCATTAGATTTTTGAATTTTACGTTTATTGAGGTAATTGGAATTCTGTCCAAAAAATCGCATTTACAGGTATAACATTATTATTATGTGCTATCTTGTGTTTTATTAGGAAACATTTTGTATTTGGGCCAAGGAAAGATCAAGCTTAATCCCATGTTCTGAAGAAGATTACCTGTGAAACTTGAAATTCAAAAATATCATTTTTCTCAAATAGAACATCTTGTATATTTTTACGCAGTGTTAAAGAGAATAAAAAACCACACAATGCTTCATAAGTATGCCCTATACCTATCTTTCACTGTTTTTGAGTTATTTTGGTTCTTCTATATTATTTAATATTTCGATGGTTTTTCTTGTGATTATCGCCTTGAAACCATGAAACTTCAAAACAAGAGAGACAAATAAATACTAAATAAATAATAAATAAATAAATTAAATACTAAACACCAACATAGATATAAATTAACTTCAACAGAAAATATATTACGTCATCATAAGAACTTCATATAAAATAAACGAACATTACAAGTCATTGGATAATTCAACAGTTACTAATGACTTCTTAAAATATGTCCGAAAAGGTGTGCCTCCTGCTGAATGCGTACATTTAGTCGTTTTATTATGTTTTCGCTCACGTTTCCCAGGATCTCCAGTGATATGGTTCCACAAGCGGCTCGTATCCTATCTTCCATATCTTATTTTGTAGTCTGACAAATACACGTTCTTTAATATATCCCCATAACAAGAAATGTAATGGGGTAAATATAAAAATTCACGACTTCGCGGTGCTAGTGCGGAGGTACGCCGTCCTGTTGCTGCCACATATTCTGTAGTTCATTATTACTAAGCAGATGAAGGATGTTAGTCAAAACTTCTTGGAGGAGTTGATAGCAGATAAGGCCAGTTCGGGGAGTGTTAAAAAATACGGTGCGATAATTCTATTGTGGAGAATGTCACATCAAAGATTCATGGACCAGTGGTTTTGGTTTGCATGGATCCAACATGGATTGTCTAATGCGTAATAGTGCATACTATGCACCATTACTTCCAAACGTAGCCTCGCCTGAAAACGTAATACAAGATAATGAAAAATTTGAATTTACCGCCAGGAAATTGGGGTTGGGTGAGGTTGTAAGTAAGCAGTTGGTTCAGTGAGGGTGACTCTCGTGTGATTCAACTTCGGGCTGTCAAACAGTTAATTTTTGGGTTATGTATTTTATGTCATCTTATGCTTTATACAGTACATTAGACAATAAAGTGACTTTAAGAAAAAAACCCTTCCTTTTTTAATATTAACGATTGCTGGCAATAAAAAGTTTGAATTAATGTCAGGTTGAGCAATAATCCACTGGCAAAAAGTTACTCGTCGTTCGAAAACATAACATGGTATATAATAATAAACATACCTGTAAATGCGATTTTTTGGATAAAATTCAAATTATTTCAAAAACCGCAAATTTTACATGCATGAAACCAATATAAATAAAATTGCACGTAGAATGCGAAAACTAAAGGACATACAGGTGTAACAACCCATTTTGAGTTGTATTAAAATATACCGTAATTTATGTTCTTCGTTCATTTACTAGTAAATATAAGAAAAATTTTATTTATTAATGATTTGTAAGTATGAGGTAGGCAACTTAATTTGCATTTTGGTGTAACTTAAGTGCATATCTTCTTAAAGGTTTATACTCCCACTTCTTTAAATTACTTTTTTTCTGCTCAATATTTTCGCGCAACGCGTCATCGTGACTTAATTCTTTGCGCAAATTTTTTCGCAGGCTATATCACCAGATATTATAGGCGTCCATTTTTTCTCACTTCTTGTGGTACGCTGTTAGATGCAGGAAACCATATTTTGGGTTTCCTCCTAAATTTTGTAAAACTGCCATTGATTTAATGGTAAGATAATTTAACTCGTAATACTAAAAATTAAAACATTTGCTCTTTGCAGGCACTTTTTTACTTTTAACTTTCTACTTTAATTACATTTTAATTACACGTTTAATTCTATTTTTACGTACGCTTTCATTTTATGATTGCAATTTTGCATTCAATGCTGATCTAAATTTTGATCACAATTTTTTATTTGAAATTTCAAGAAAATGCAATAAACGGATTATTCAATTTCATGAATATACATTTATAATAAGGAAAATTTCATTTTGGTGAGGTTTACGACAAACAGCATTGTTATTCGAGATATTGCGCAACATTGATACAAGGATTACATCACCTTGGTTTGCATTTTCGCATTTATTTTTATAATACCAGGGTTCTCAAGAAGATTTATTATATTTTGTACAGATATTTATATTTATAACAATTATTTAGTAATTTAAGGCTATAACTAGCTTTTAATATATATTTTATTTAACCCTATCATTAACTGCAAATAAACATAGTTTGTATATTTTTTATTTTTTTTACATTTTGGTAGAATTTTTACTATGAACAACCTCGGTTTAGTTATTCCGAGCATAACTAAAAAATAACTTGGCGTCCGAGATCTATCTATTAGTGTTACATGGCAGTTAATATATTTATGTTGGAAATAATCGAGCAGAATTTGTGGTAATTAAGCAAATCAAAAGATTGAATTGGCCCACTTTATTCAACCGACTGGGACAATGGCATTATTTTTGTTGAATGGTTTGTATCTCCAGTTAGCTTAACGATTTGTTTGGAGAACATTTTTATACATTTTTCTTTATTAAATTATTTAAAACACGTTTATACCTGGCATCATTACAACATTTTTGTACAGGGTGTTCCATTAAAAAATATTAACTTTGTCTTGCCCTGCTTTTTTGGCACACTATATAGTCAAAAATAATTTTAAAATGCACTAGTCATATAATTTGATAAATACAATTTATTGACAAAGTTTACTCATAAAGCACTAGTTTACTTTACTTTATCGACTCACCCGTTACACTGTTTGAACTTGTATCACATAGTATTGTTGAAATTAGCAAAGTAAATATCTCTTTAGGTAGTATAAAAAGGACCTGGTCATTCTACCGATTTTCCAAAACGCCTACTTTATATTTTAATAGTCCAAAACGCCGAACGTGACCAACACCCCGATGACTATTTCGCCGACTGCGCCCAAACCGCCGAATTTTAGTATGGACCATTCATTGCGCCGAATGTGACCAAAACGCCGACGACCATTCCGCCGATTGCGTCCATTATGCCAAACTTTAATGTTGCATCATTACTCTGACAATGACCAAAACAATTTTATAGGTCCAAAGTGCCGAAGCTTAATACTGCAGGACTAGATGCACTCACCAGTATTTATAGTAACTTATAAATGTTAAAGATCAAAATTAATCTACTGAAAGTCTATCTGACATATATTATTATTGTTGTTTTTACAATGTTGCTTATTTTTATTATATTTATTTTGACGTTGCATAATTACGTTAAAAGGATGTATTATTTAATATTTTTAATTTAAGGTACAGAAAATTAAAATACGGATTAAATTCGTATTATTTCGTATCTTTTAATTTTGTAAGTTGCAGGGTCTTTTATTGTTCCACGCCAGATTGTCAGGGTTTAGAAGAGATTATAGTTGTACAACAGCGCTTTTTAACACAACTGATGACATCTTCAAATGCAATGATGCTGGAAAATTTTGAAGTCAAGTTTATTATACAAAGGCCTTTAATACAATTAATCATAAACTGTTGTCTGTACTTAAATATATAGGTCAGCGACAACCTGCTCTTTTGTTCTTTGAGTGTTATTTGGCCGATAGGTTTCAAGCCTTATGTGTTTTCGGAAAATTTCTAAAATAAAAATATCTAAACTGGTGTACCACAAGGCCTAATTTTGGACCCTCTTTTACATACAATATATACCCACCAATTTTGGAAATCAATAAAATGCTGTCAAGTATGTTTTATGCAGACGATACGAAATTTATAAATTATTCTTTCTCTCAGGTGGACGTTGGAATTAAAATTTAATGGGTTTTAAAAAATGAGAAATGCCAAATCTCTGGGAATCTTTAATGATTGAATTTGGATCTAAATAAATGCAGAAAATTATCAAAAAAATTGGTTCAAAAATAAACCCAATATTCCAAGGACGCAATTTTTTTGATTTAAATATCTTTACCCCCTTAAAGTTGCATTTATTTTTATTTTAAAAACAAGTTTTAAAGGTTATAAGCTAAAAAGGGCTGATTTTAAAACAGGAATAAGGTCATTTAAAAAAAGGTTCGGGTTTTTGGCCGGGGCTTAAATTACTACCCTGAAGTTTAGGAAAATTTCCCCGCCCCTAAAACGGGTAGAGTCCCGATATTGAGTTAATCCGGAAAGACAACCATGCCCTAATAAGTACAGAAATTATTTTTAAAAGAAAGTTTCAATTTACTTAAAATCAATTGAAATTTTCCCAGAATTAATATTAAATTCAATTTAGGAAAATTCTCACACTGTAATTGGACTCCACCGATAAAAACTTCTCCAATTTTAAAGCACAAGATATCTATTAAACCAAACGGAAACTAGATGATTCGGGAAATACTTTGCTTTATAAAATTATTAATTCCGAATTTAAAAGCTACGTTTTTTAAGAAATTCCCTTTTGCTTTTAAAAACCACCACCTGTTACTTTTGACCGTGAAAATCCTCACGTTGTTAAGGAAAGTCGGCATCAAGTGAGATTTGGTTTTAACGTCTGGTGTGGCATTTTAGGCGCTAAACTTATTGGGCCCATCTTTTATAACGCAACATTAAATAGTGAAAGGTATTTGAATTTACTACAAACTGATTTAGAAAATAAACTTGATGATTTACCACTGATTGAGAATATTAATATCTGCTTCCAACAAGATGGCGCCTCACCCCACAATTCAAACATCATCAGCGAATATCTTAATAATCGGTTTCCAAATTCATGGATTGGTAATCGAGGGCCGATTTTATGGCCACCCAGATCTCCAGACTTAACGCCCTTGGACTTTTTCCTTTGGGGCTACGTAAAAAATCGAGTGTACGTGCAAACATTTGAGAATGCCGAAGATCTTCGTGAAGCTGTTCTTGCAGCATTTGGTAGCATTAAACTCCACAAACTACGCAGAGCAATTACGTCGACACTACGCAATGCACAATTATGTTTAGAACGGAATGGTCAATTGTTTGAACATCTTTTATAATTGGATAATTATCTCCAATACTATTACCTTCTTAACTCTTGTTGTTATCTATTATTTGTCGTTTTCTCATGTTTCATGGCCTACTTATTGTTAGAGTCTTTAATAAAATAATTTTTTTAATTTTCTTTGTTGTTTTTAAAAATAGATAGTACATGTGCTATATCATTGTAAAGAGGATAAAAACACGATCAATTATTTCAAAGCCGACTTGTCGTTCCATAAGAAAAATTTAATTTAGGGGCTGAAAC
Organism: Vesta saturnalis; assembly: GCA_036346205.1. NCBI lineage: Eukaryota > Metazoa > Arthropoda > Insecta > Coleoptera > Lampyridae > Vesta > Vesta saturnalis. The sequence goes on along the minus strand of JARFJB010001218.1, from coordinate 5,517,730 downwards.
TAAAAAATAGAAAGTGCAAAAAATAATCCAAATTGATACTTAAATTCTGCATAAAAAATGTCTTAAGAAAGTGCAAATAAAATTTATATGTCTAATATAACAAAAAAGATATTACAAGAAAAAGAAATTTGACATTTTTCTTTTTCTTGCCATAAGTCTTAAAATACATGGAAATTTGGAAATTGGAGTGTCCTATAATTTCAATAATCCTTAGGAGTAATTCATTTAATTTAACCAAATCTGTATCTTTTATAATAAGCGATATCCCCATGCTGGAAATGTTATCTGGGACACATTGTATACTCACCAATTTTGGAAACCAATAAAATGCTGTCAAGTATGTTTTTATGTAGAAGATACGCAAATTTATAAATTATTCTTTCTCTCGGAGGTACGGACTGCTTGTGGTCACATAAATTTAGACATATACGGCTTAATAAAAATGACGCAACCTCACTGCCTACACATCAATCTAGGGAAGTCATTCCTAATGTTATTTGGTACATTTGTGGATAGCGGTAAAGTGCATGATGCAGTAAACATGTATGTGCAAAACAAGAAGTTGGTCCCAACAAGATGGAAATCCGCGACACTATGCTGCCAAGGTACGTCAATTTTTGAATGTTGATTTGAAGAGCCATCATATGGCCACCAAGACCATTACACCTTACATGTTGCGATTTATTTTTATAGGTGTTTATAAAAAGCAAATTTTATCAACGACTGTGGATGACATGCGTAATGAAATGTTGGCAGTATTTTGAGGAAATCTAGGAATGCAACGCGTCATTATAAGAGGAGAAGTATCGTGGTCTTTGCCGCCTTGGGGTTCTCCCCCAGAATCCGACTATCCCTGACCAGTTTAGGAAAATTTCCCCGCACCCCTAAAAGATACGGGTCATGAGTCCCAGCTATTGAAATAATAACTCCGGCATACTATATTCAACACTATCGGCACCTGAATAAGTACAGAAAGTTATTGTGTTCAAAAGTAAAGCCATTCAATTTATTCTGTCGCGAAAACGCAATTGTAAATTCCTTTCCCAGAATTGAATATTAATATTCAAGTTTACGGCTTTAAAATTACATCTGGACACTAATACTATCTGGACGTCCATCCAGATAGAAAACTGTCTGCCTTAACCGCTCCCTTAGAAGCACAATTGCATATGTCTACTTAAATCCAAACGGATAACATACCGATGTATTCTGGCCGCCAAACCTAATCCTAGCTATTCACATAAAATTATCATATATTCCTGAAGGTTAAATAGCTATCTGTTATTAATTATTCTAGAAATTCTCCCGTTCGTCTTTGTGAAAAGTACCACCACCGTGACTTGATGGCGTGTTCCTGGTACTCTGAAACCAGTCTTTCAGCTCGTCCATAAAATTCACTCAACCATTCTGAATATGTTCGTATCTGCCAAACATCCAGTAAGATTTATCCTAACTGGTTTTTGTATTAAAAGAAATACTACAGTAATTTACACAAACGAAGTGTAAATCTTTTCCTAAGAAATCCCTTTTATCAGTTAAACCAGAATTTGAGAAAACCATTATTACACATATTTCAAATATTTATCTCTTTGGGATTTTTTATGGTGTATTTTTGTATTTAAGTTATACAAATCTGTATGTTTCGATAACACTTACAGTTATCTTCGTCAGTAGTAATACTATCTTTCAAAACTATTTAAGATGTTGAAATAATTTGAAAAATACTATTACTACTAACGAACTAACTGTAAGTGCTATCGAAACGTATAGATTTGTGTAACTTAAGCACAAAAATACACCATAAAAAATTCCAAAAAGATCAGTATTTTAAATAAAAAAAATTGTGAGCACTGTCCATGAATTAAGAGCGAATAATTTGCCCTGTATATATTATTATAGTTTTTAGACATAAAAATGTCTCTCGTTTAGCTTCTATGGAAGAGTTAACTGAAAAACTTTAAAAATGAATATTTACACGTAGTAAAATTTTAAAATCAACATCGTAGTTTTGTACCGAAAAGATAGATCTTTTTAGGGTTATCGAAAGGTTAAATTTCCATCTTGCTAGGTTTGATATTTACGGTGATACTTGAGACTTGGTTCGGTGAAACATTTAAAACGCCGTTTGGCGGGTGGGAAGGTGCGTATGCCACTTGGCTAAATTTCACTTCTTATCTCCCGGATGGGAAAACGCTACTTGGCTTAACATATCGGAGTTAAGCTTTCGTCTGTGTTGGAGCTTTTGTGTAAGTAGTGTTTGTGGTGTACTCTCAGCAGGTTTGGAACTGCTCGGCTAAGTCTGAATCACAAATCTCAGTTCTGAAGGTAGGCAGAGTAGGTCAAGCATGGTCAGGTTGTGCAAGAGAGTTTCTGGGCTAAAAATGATGATATGCGCAAGAAGGGCAGTATAATGTTGCATAACAGACAGGGTTTAGTCGCCGGTGGCTTAATGGTTCAGCTAGCGCTACATAATTTGATTTAGCGGTTTGGGTGTAATAGGAAGACACCAATACGTAATAAATATAGTAGACAAAAAGGTGCTAGCTTGTTTGATTAGATAATTAATAGAATAATTCACCATAGATTTAGAAAACTCATAAAACAAGACAACAAAACAGTTTACTTTCGTTCTGTCTGATCTGTAAGCCCGGTAAGTCCGGGGTTAAGATCAGGTCCTTAAAGTAGTGCTGTAATAATGCTTTCACCCCGCCCCCCCCCCACCACCACACACACAGTTAGGTTGAATTTATAATTAAGTGCCAATAAGACATTAAATTAAATGTTTACTGTGAAAAATCATGGTTTATATCATAAATACTAAAATTATTTGTAATATTTCTAAAATACATACGTAAATTTACCAACTCCAATCCGATGTATTCTGGAGAGCACACAGTCACACACACACACGCGCGTATGCACGCACGCGCATACGCACGCACACACACACGCACGCACGCACGCACACACACACACGCACACACATACGCAGTACAAAAGAGCGCTGTAAACGACTCATTAATTATATAAAGAGAGACTTAAACAAGGAAAGTGCATCAACCTCACAAGTAGAATCTCACATAGAATCTTCTGTGGAACGTAGATTGCCAGTAGAAAGCACTGAAAGCACATACTAATGTCCTCCAGTATGGAAAGAGAAAATTTAAAGATAATTACTCTTAATGCTAAGAGCTTAAGAAATGATTTTAAATGCATTGAACTAAACACGTTTCTAAACGTACATTCACCAGATGTCATTTTACTTCAAGAATCCAATTTTTCAGATTTACCTCCTGCACTAAACACTGGGTCTTACAATTTTTTTACAAACAAACACACTACAAATTACAGCGGAACAGTTATTGGTGTCAAAAATAATTTGAGCATAAAAATAATAGATCATACTATCCTGGTTGATTCATACTTGCAAAAATTAACAATGAATTTTAATAATTCAACCTGGGTTATTTTTAATGTGTATGTCCCTCATAATAACGACGCTGCTACTAACGTTTTGTCGACTTTAAATTCACTTTCCAGAATTACTAACATTAGTGACAAAATAATCATTGGTGGTGATTTTAACTGCACGGAAAACCGACGTTTAGATTGAAGTGGCTCTTTTGAAAACTTTTCAAACGATTTCAGTATCTTCATCAAGAACGCAAGGTTGTCAGATTGCTGGAATTTTTTCAATAAAGGTAAAGGCGGTTTCACATACTTTACAAAAGGTAAACCAAACACAGCTTCACGACTTGATAGAATATATTGTTCCAATAATTTAGTACCTCTCTTAAAGTCGGTCGCCTTACACAGTTCCTTTTCAGACCATTTAGCAGTTTCTGTTTCTTTCAAAACAACTAAAATTGTTAACCTGCCACAGTATTGGAAATTCAACAATTTTTTACTCGAAGATAAACAGTTTCTAGATATAATGAGCTGAATGTGCTGATTGTAACAACGCAATCAATATCACGTCGTGGTGGGACCAACTTAAGCTAAAAATTAAAGACATGGTGATTTTGTACCAAAGACAAAGCAAACAAAAAAAAATACCAGGACATACACAAACTACAGAAACAGGTACAGGCATTTACTAACAACAAAAGTGACAATACCGAAAAGGAAAAATTACTAGAATTAATCGAGAAAACGAAAAATGCGTACTATAGATCTAGTGAGAGGAAATTAAGGACCACAAAATACCACATACTTGCTCAACGTGACCGACCAACTGTAAACAAGGAGGTAAAATCAATTTTTAAACCCCTATCCATTTTGAGACACAACAACGATGTCATCGAAGATACATCAAAGTTATGTGAAATCGTAAATAATCATTTCCGTACAATGTTCGAGAAAAAGTAAATAAAAGTGAATAACTCAAACTCATTATATAAAAACCTCCGTACTTTATCTGAGAATGACAGGCGAACGTCAGACCAACAGATAACACTAGATGAACTAACAGTAGCGCTTAAGTCTCTGAATGTACACAGCGCACCTGGCATAAACGGCTTAACAGCTCAGTTTTATATTCCTTTCTGGGACATTTTAAAACATAAATACCACTCAATGGTACAGAAAGCAATCGAAATGAAACAACTGCCTCATTCGTCCACCAAGGCAGTAATTAGACTGTTACCGAAAAGTGGCGACCTAATGGAAATAAGTAACTGGCGACCCATCTCCCTGTTGTGTACTGATTATAAAATTTTTTCCAAAGTTTTATCTACAAGATTATCGAGCATTATTTCAATCGTAATCTCTCCGGGCCAAAGTTATGCAATCCCAAATAGATCAATGTATGACGGCATACACCTACATAGAGAATTAATAAACTATGCCAACCAAGCAGATGTACTGCTAGCAGTTATTAATCTAGATCAAAAGTCAGCTTTTGACAAAATCAGTCACCAATATTTATTTTATGTATTGAAAAAAATGAATTTCGGAGATGGTTTTATAGAAAGTGTAAAACTGCTATACACTAATACAATCAGTCATGTCAGACTAGGTTCAGTACTAACGAGTGCCATTAATTTTGAGACCGGCGTTAGACAGCATTGCCCATTATCTGGTCCCCTTTTCTCGATCGCAATCGAACCATTACTTATATTACTGCGAACTCTTCTCACAGGTTTTCCTTTTCCCAGTATTCAGACTCCAAAAAAAATAACGGTTAGTGCGTACGCGGACGATGTCTCTACATTTTCTTCCAGCAATTATTTTAATACTGTAGTGCAATGTTACCGTATATACGCGGAACAATCTGGTTCAGAACTAAACTTAAATAAGTGTAAAGGTTTATGGGCAGGTGCTTGGAAGAAAAGGAAAGATACCCCGTTAAATATATCCTGGTCAACGGAAATAAAAATACTGGGAATCACGTTGTCGAATGATCAGTTGCTAGATTCGTCTGAGGCATTCACCAAGTTATCACATGCATTGAATAATACTCTTATGAAATGGAGAATAAGATTACCAGCATTATCTATTATTGGTCGAAAAACCGTAATCAATCAATTCGTAGTACCAAAATTATGGCACACTCTTCATTGTCTACCAATTACACATCAACAACAACTGCATTTACAAAAGAAAATTACCGATTACATATAGACAGGAAAACACTGGACTTCCGAGATGCATTTGTATGTCCCCATTATGCAAGGCGGTTTAGGTTTAGTACACATCCTGTTCAAAATAAAGATGTTAAGAATGTGGTTAGCAAACACTGCAGGAAAAAGTGGATTGGCAGATTATTATTGACCACAACTTAATATTGGCAGACTCCTCGTGATTAACGTGGCAATGGATGCTTCTCAAAAAAGGATTACCAAGAGAACATAAACTATCAAACATGATAATGGATGTAATCAATGTAACGCAAAATAACGAATGCAGTGTAGAGAGATTTGATCCAACAAATATCTCAACAATTACATCCAAATTGGCACCTCAAAGCGTTCCTCCCAGTTTTTCATCGTTTTGGAAATATCTAGGATTTACAACCCTCAATGACTTTCGCTGCAACGGAATGTGGTTAGAAGAAAATTCCTTCCTCCAACGTCTTCAAACGCCATGTGCTCTAGTAGAAAACGAACTGCTGAAGCACTTTAGAAGAATAAAAACTATATGTAACGAACTGTTTCTACGAAAAGCTCCAGAACAGTGCTATAACAATAAATATTTGGTATTCACTTATAAAAACATGCATTATCAGTTAAAATCTAACACTAGGAAACAACTGCAACGCAAGTTAACAACAACATTTTTTAACCTAAAGGAGGAACATATTTTAGAGAATTATTGAAACTCAGAAGCTACTCATTGGCAATCTTTCTTCAACTTATTAACCTCCGGGAACGTATCTGAAATTGCTTGGAGATTCGCAAAAAATAGATTAGCGGATCCAAGTATTTTAAAACACGCCAATCTAAGAAACGCTGATACGTGCCAACGCTGCACATCAGCGAAGTGTGATTCAGTACACATGATATTAGACTGTCCCAAAATACAAGAAATTTCGATACTAGTACCTGACATGGTGAAACAATCTTTAAAAATTACACAAATACCAAAAAGGTCGTACGTATGCGGTTTGAGAGGTAACTCACACGGTCACTCAGTTGCTAACTACTTGATAAATCTAGCAAAGGAAACTATTTACAATATTACCATAAACAGCTTGAACAATGATAGTCATAATGCAAACTTTAAGTCATCCTTCACCACCCGACTACGAAACAGAATTATGATGGATTTCTACTGGAATCTAGGAAAAGGAACCATTGAAAATTTTAAAGCAAGATGGTGTATAAACAATGTGTTGTGTGAAGTCGAGATACTGAATCATTGGTGTTCAATCGATATATTGACGACTCAATGTAAACATAATTTATACATTTATAATATGACAATTATTTTGTCATGATTACCATTTTACAGTATAAATACCAAATACCTTGTAAATATTTGTACAGTTTTAATAAACATAATAATAATAATAATAATAACACACTCACACACTCACACACACACACACACACACACACACACACACACACACACACACACACACACACACACACACACACACACACACACACACACACACACACACACACACACACACACACACACACACACACACACACACACACACACACACTCACACTCACACTCACACTCACACTCACACGTGTAATTAAAAAATTTTAAAAATCAAAAAGTGATAAAAATGCGCCCATAACAGTACTGCAAAACTATGTTAATTATATAAAAGCTTAATCAGTTTAGAAAATGAATTACGTAATCATCACTGAAAAATATAGTAATTAAACCCTTCGTCAGAATTCACGTCAGAGCAATGGAATTTATGATTTATACTTATGAAATTGTGTAATTACCTTATTAATAAAATAGTTGAGCCTTGCAAGTTCCACGTCTTTTGATTTAAGCAAATATAAACTAAACGCTATTATAATAATTAAATTGTTGCAAGTCAAACATGACTAGAGCACTTCGTGTTATTGCCATAATAATGCAATACCGCAATCTGTCAGTAACATACTTTGACTTAAAACTGCCATTTCAAAACAACCTAATGAGAAATTGCGTATATTCACCTGACTCCTAGAATAACTACAAAACATAAAAGAGTAATTGTACACCATTATCTTAAATATCTCAATACAGTATGTTACAAATTCTACCTTACGATCGGCAGTGCAACATTAATTCATCCGATTATAGGTGTGTCCTAATAAACAGGAATTTCCTTTATTCGAAAAGTTTTATTTAACGATAATGAAGCTGTGAAAGACTTTACACGCGTGTGGGTCTCTAACAGGTTATTTCCCACACAAGTACAATTCGACAACCGCACAAGACCCAATTACTCCAAGATTGGTACTAAAAAGATTTCTGCGGAAATTCACTAACATAACGCTAGAACCGTAATTGTTCTGCACAACTATAATTTCTCTGGAAGATACGGAAAGTTTATGTAGAAATTTCACTTAACGTAAAAGTAATTATTATGGTAATTTTACTTGTCAACAGAAATTTTTGCCCCCAGGTCTTACCACCTACTCCTCTTTATGAACGCGAACTCTTTCCCCACTTTTTATTACTACGTAATCTTCGTAACTCTCCAACCAATTAAAAAAACGGTTTCAATGGTCTGCATAGATAAAATTGAGGAGCAGTTACTTTTATTTTTCACTGAAGGAAACCGCTGATACCATTGATAACACAAACTTAAAATAAGTAAGTACAGTGTACATATGTAAACCAACAGTTAACCTGATGAAAACCATCTAGCTGCTTTTTCGTGAAAATAAATTCCCACAGTTGCGTGAATTGTAAACTTATCAAAACAAATTAATAGTTTTAATCAACAGGAAGTCGTAAAGCAATTCTCAGGCACACTTTTATAAATAAATCCAAGACTAACATAAATCACAAATAAGCCCATTTCCCACAGAAAATGTTAGGTACAGCACATATTTGACTGCGATAACGTTACTACCTTTTCCACAATAATACTGCAATTACAAAATACAACTACAATGATAAAAATCCTAATTTCCTCCACAATACCTCGTGACAATTCCCTTTCTATACGCACGAGGTCTGGGCCATTACGGCTGCTCTTGTGATGTACTTGTCGCTCATTGGTATTATGAGCGGGAGTAAACAGTGGGGCTCTGACGTAAAAAAATTTATAACAATATAAAGCAATTTGATGTCAGTTTTTTTGTATTTTATTTTTATTTTGATTTGGCTCTTTGTTGATTTGATTACTCAGTAATGAAATGTTCGTTATTTTGAAAGATGTTCCTATTACTAACTGATGTTTCTTTAATATCTGAAACTTTTTTTTAGTAAATATGATTACATTTTTTTTGCAATTTAATCAAAATTAGGTTCTTTGTAAAGTTTCTTGTACAAATAATTTAAACTTGATATATTATTATTATTATTATTAATATTAGTGAACTTGTAATTATAATTCATAATGAAAGTTATAATTAAGAAATTTGTTATAAAAACCTTTTTCTTCCGACGGAGATGAAATGATTGTAATTATAAACTTTTAACAACTTAATGGCAAAAAAGCCTGTAGGATGAGATATCATAGGGTTGCTTGTTAAAATTTTCCTTTCAATGTAACACTGATATTTGGTGCGTTAAGTTATAATTAGTTTATTCTGCAAATACGAGTAGATACATCTGAACAAAGGACAAAAGTAAAATGGCTGTGTATTGAGAGAGAAAATTGATGCTTTTTTATTTGGGATTTGAGACAGACAAAAACGCTTAATTCTCTAAATGTACGCATAATTTTTCTTTCGCCTTCTTAAAGGCAAAAAAGTACTATCTTTAAGCTGCTCGTTACTGACGTATACAAGCCATAAAAAAGGTTACCATTGTGAAAGTGGTAAATTATGTAAAAAAAAATTATCCAGGAATGTGAACATATACAACGTGACCGCAATTGGTACTACACTACCTTAGATCTCGGTTATTAAATGGTAGTTAAGTAAAGAAGATAATGCATATATATATATATATATATATATATATATATATATATATATATATGTATAACATATAATATAATATACAAATAACATTTTCCTGCAAAAATGGTCCAAATGATGTACTGGAACGTCCTACATTTTCTTTAGTATGCGAATTTTTGCGTCCAGCCACGACTGTTCTATCTCTTGTGTATGAGCCCCTGTGACCGGATCCACAAAATTCTGTTGGTGGTTGACTATTTCGTGATGGTACGCGACTTGGTGCAAATTGCTATAAGCCCTCCACTCATCGGAATGAATAACCATCCCCAGTTGTACTTCCCCTTGGATTAGTGGCAGTAAGGTCACATCGATGAACATAAAAATAGCGACAATCAAAACCTTGTTTCAGCCCAAAAACTCATGGACCGTCTATTCTGGACCCATTATTTCTGTGGTTCTCGATTTCAGACAATGCTGCCCTGTCACCTTCCAACTTCTTCCGCGATTATATTTTCGGCGGACCGCTAATCCCGCCTTGTCGATTTGAATAGGTCGTGTTCTGGTACCTACCCTTTGCGCTCGTCCAAAGACAATCCCGGTGCACACTTCTCGGCACATGTTGTACCAATCAGTTAAGGTGTACTGCGATTTTCTAGTTAGACCTTCTGCAGTAGCCATCGGGATTTCATGCACGAACATGAACGCCAACTCCTGTATGTCGCTAAGGGTCAGTCTGCAGTTCAATCTGTTATTGACATAGGTGTAGTGGAAAAAATGCTTTCCTTTTCGTACGGAACGGGTCACTTAACAACATTTACTTGGACAACGAAGAACAGGTCTAAATTCTCCATTTCGATCCTGCCTCCTCTTATCCTGCATAACAGCTCCACATCGATGGCACGGGTCAGCTTGTTACGGCTGATCCAGGAGACTGTTGTTGCGTCAAAATGTAACTACAGTTTCTTCGTTTAAAATAGTGGTTTGGTACAATTCCTTCAGCAACATTGTTGGCCAGAGATTACTAGAATGATTACTGTTTCATTTTACATCCTTTTATATCCCTCATTACATTAATTACCTGCATTTCTCTAATAAAACAATCATTAACTATATCAGGTACTTACAACACATTCATTATGAGTAATGTTTAAAAAAATGTCAAGACTCAGGTAGACCGCATATGACAGCATAAATGTGACGGTAGACCACATACTACAGTAGCACCTGTATATATATATATATATATATATATACATAATTGTTATTATTATTATTTATTTTGGTGTTAATAACATTAGTTTTACATACGTCAACCTAAATACATAAGTTATAGAGGTAAAATATCACAAATAATTTTAATCATAGTTAACATTCACAATAAGAAATTCATCAATGCTGTAAAATGTCTTTTGGATGAGATAGGCTTTTACAATTTTTAAAAATTTATTCCTAGGGAAGTGTCTTATAGAAATTTTATCAATCCCTATTCATTTAGAGTCCCGAGTATTACGTTCATGAAGATTGCAATGCTGTTGATATTGAGAAATGCCATAAATAAATTTTATACAATGATATATGTATATATATATATATATATATATATATATATATATATATATATATATATATATATATATATATATATATATATATATATGAAGCATTATTCTGATAGTTTTTCTTTGGAATGTATCCACTTCAGTGACGTACTCAGGTACGTGAAGCTAGTACATGTAATGGAAATAACCATAACGGAAACATTCTTCTCCACTTGCAACATGATAGAGCACTACACCACTACACTTTTTTTGGTCAGTAGAATGGTAGAGAGGTGTAATTCAATTGTAAGCAGCTTTAGTTTACTGTAATTAAATTTTACTTTATCACTTTATCACAAATAAAACAAAACGAAAAAACTGAACATTATTTTAAATAAGAAAATAAATAAATCTCAGCTTCTATTGGTTCAGGACCTGGTTCGTTCGTCTGCGGATGGGCGCCTTTTTGCTACAGGGATTGGTCGGTGGTGATCCTCAGACCGTTTATCTCCTTACGTGTTCTGTGGAGATACGGTTAGCAAGGTGTTTATACATTCAAAGGAACTAATCTTTAATTATATGGTTGCTTTTTAGTAAAAAACAATTTACTAAAAATAAATAAATAATTTTAAATACGGGTAGCTATCGGTGTCCGAATTATTTACAGTTATTATAATGGTGGTAGTAGGTGTGCGGTTACCAGGCTTCTACAAAAAATGTTGTTAGAAAAACTAACTTTAAGCGGGTTATTACGTTTAGCGAGATGAGATTAAAATGTAATACTCACTGTGACCCATGGAGTTCGTAATTTACGAAGCTGGGTGTTCGAAATACGGTCTAATTGAGGACGGCTTGTTGGTTTCAACCTGTCGGCTTCCTACACTTCGGTTTTTAATTATTTTGTCTAGTGTAGGAGTTTTTGTGTGAGTCGGTGTGCAGTGTAGGTGGAGTATCAATTACAAGAATCTGGGCAAATACCCGTTGCGCTGTTTAATTGACACTCCATAGATTGGCAGAATTTAAGCGAATACCTTTCTATCCAGTGGAGTAAGTAAATGACTACATCGGATGCTTGCCCGACGTGAAGCCTTTCACTGGTGTAAGTGTGGTGTTGTATATTTAACTTATATGCAGGTGATAGCAGGGTGAGGCAGTAATAAACCCTGGTGTATCAGATAAGTTTAGGCTGGCGGTATCGAGTTGTCTCGACAGAATGAGTGTGAACAGAAAGATAGCAGCCTGGGCTTTCCAAAGAGGCCCAACGGAATGAGAGCGTCTGTAGCGTGTCTGGCGGAGGGCGAAGATGCCTTCTGATCGGGTTTCTAATGCCGTGATTGGTGGATAGATTGGTGGGGATTCTGATGTAACAAAACTCTAAACGTTTTTGAAATTCACGGCGGAGGAGATATAAATTCGTAATTTGATGATTTCTGTAAATTTTAATTGAGCAGGATAATTAGCAAATAATTAATTCAAAAAATTTGGTAAAGGCGACTGGCTTTTTACAGAATGGCCACCGTGGTCTCTGGCCTTAAGTCCTTTGGACTTTTTTCTTTGGGGATACTTAAAAAGTAAAATTTACGAAACAAAACCAGAGTCAATTGAGGATCTTCGACACCGAATTACAGATGAATGCAGAAGAATAACTTCAGATATGTTATTAAATGTTCACAACAGGTTTGAGCAGAATCTTTATTACTGTATAGAGAAAAACGTACCCCATTTTTAACACCTATTACGACATTAAAGCTTATTAATATTCTTACTAAACCAATTTTTTTGCTCAGCATTTGAGTTATTTAATTTAAAGGTATTTTCTTTACGACTCATTATGAAATATTGACAGTAGAGGTTATTGCAAAGAATTACTAGTTCGAAGGTATTCACAGGAATGATTGTATGCAAAGTTTCCTAAAGTCTCAACATGTCCATAATACAATGCTATTTGAGCTATAAAAACGCAAATAAAATTAAAACGGGTGAATATGGGTGTAGGACGTGTTATACCCAATCTACTGCAAACTTCAGGAAGGAGTAGAAAGTGACACAAAGCTAGTACATTCCATTTAAAAATCGAAAGTGTAATGTAGTATCTTCTTTATGAATCATCCTGTGTAATGGCGTTTTAGTGGACAAGATGTCCCCTTCAAGGGCGTACGCAGGACTTTCGTTAGGGTGGGGCAAGTAAAGGGAAATGAAAGGTAATTGAAGTGAGTACACGAAAATTGAAAATGATAATTTATATTTTCCAAGTAATACAGCTGAATTTTTTTGTTCTTGAAATAAACAGCTTAGTAAAAGAGTATTATTGCTGCGTTTGTTTAGTTGGCACAGTATAAGAAACGATTACAGTACCCCAAATGAATTCATAATAGTATTGTTTTAATTTAACCAATAATACAAACTTGATTTTGGAAATGTAAGTCCAAAAGTAAACATATTGTACAACTTTCAAACATACAGTGAATGTAATCTGCACCATATAGTTGTTGAAAAATCAGTACATTCTATGACACTGTCAAACGTCGTGGATTAGTAGGGAACTTTTCAACCACTGCAAATTTAATGTCAGCTTTTTTCTCTAAAACTAAATTTTTGTCCACACTCAACAAAGTCCATTCAAGTTTGATTCCGTCATCGTCAACCTTGTCCATGTTTTAACTCCGCTCAAAGTGCTGAATGTTCTTTCGATTGTATTTGTCGAACAAAATGATGAGCTATTGATATACGTAAGGCATTTTTCATTATTGAAAAAATGTCTCTTTTATTATCTTATTCTTACCTCCTCCTGGCTGAGCTTCTTCTCCCTCCAATTGACATTCCAGAGTTCTGTCTTAGATTGAAGCACCCTCAACTCATAGAAATTTTCAAATCCGTTGGTTTTTTCTTCAAACTCCTTATATTCCAGGGCGAGCTTCAAAGATGTATGATCTAAGGAAACTGGAAGAATCCAGGTGTTGAATGAGAATAGTCCTAGTCCAATACTATTCATCAGTTGTAGTAGGAGGATTCCAGCGATGTTTCTGGGGATCCATCACTCTTGGTGGCTGAAGATCAACCATAAGATATTCAGCTACCTATTTTTCTTTCGTGAAAATCTCACTCATCGCTTCATTTCCCTTTGACCGTTGATTTCTCACAAGTGAAGGAATATTTTTTCACATGGTTTGAACATTCAAGAAAGTCTAAAGTCTTTGACTGAAGAATATTCACGAATAGTTCCACCAAATCTGAATACTTGCAAGTTGAAATGAGAAAAACAGGTTTTGTGACGGCACAATACAGCTGAAATGTGTCTTTGCTTAGAGCAGCATTACTTTCTTTTGCCGAGTTTTCCAGACCCTGCACTATCTCCACGATATGGCTCATGAATATTGAAAGACTTCGGGTATTTTTCTGACCATCTTGCTTCACAAAGTGCTGGTAGGATAGGTATGTATTTTCTTCTAAAAATAAATTCACGGAAGAAATTGATAATAACTTCAATAGTGCCTTGTGTGCACCTTGTCCTACGTACTTGTTTGGATCAAGAACTCGATCAATCGAATCAGATATAGTTTTTGCATCCATGGATTCTAATGCCTCAAATCCCATGAATTCTTCCCGAATGCACATTTTTGTCTTATCACAAAATCTGATTCCAACATATGTATATATATATATATATATATATATATATATATATATATATATATATATATATATATATATATATATATATATATCTGCAATGATCAAGTCAGTTACAATAAATAAATAAAAGTATGACAAACAATCATGTTTTTTCTGTAATAGAAAACCAACAAGAAAGCGTCCACTGCATCATGTCTCATATGATACAGGAGGCGCTAACTTGAGAGAAGCAGTTGAGCTGAGTGGAAATAACACTTATCTTGTTAGACTTAATGAGTGCATCAACCCAGGAGAGAAGAATTTCAAGACACAAGACAGACATGTTTCGGTAGGAATTGTGGCTTCAGAAACTGAATTTCTTAGTATGCTGGAAGAGTTTCTAATTGAAGAAAATGTAATTAGCATGGCTGACTTATATCATACCTATATTAATGTGTCTTTCTCCAATGGAGTTGATCGTTCAACAACAGTTAAATCAAGAAGAGAATGGAAGACTTTTATTGAAGAAGAAGTTCCTGATATAGAATTTTCTCAACTCAGGCAAAAAAATAAATCAGACCGAGTATTTCTAGAAAAAAACGAAATACGTTTCTGTTGCTAGTCTGGAAAATAATACATTTGAACGGTAATTCGAGATACTTTTTGCTGCAGCCAGAATGTTAAGAACAGCAGTAAATGCAAACCCCTGGACGTTTGAAGGAACTGCAGAGTGGAGCAAATTCTGGAAGTACTGTCTATTTTTTCGAAACGGAGTCTGGTTGAAAAAAGTGGTATTAGCACAGAAGAAAAACAACTAAATGAGAGTGATGCTCGAGCTTGTCGTTTGTCTGTAACGCTGATATTTGAGTGTTCCCCTGATTTTAAGGTAACAGAAAAGTAACCAAACGTATTCGTGAACTTCTACTGCAAGTTTCCATGGGCTTATCTATTTACCAGTTGACCCGCAGTTCTACTCTTGTGAATTTCATTTATTCAATAAGACTGTGTCCACTATTCCCGCGTTTGGGAAATCGTAAATAGAATAGCAAAGACCGTAGTTGTTAAAATAGATGCTAATGGGTGACTTTATGTTCCGCCTGACAGCTATTCAGTACTCTGTACAGAAAAATAACAGTGGGCCTGAGAAAAAGTTAGTGATAACTGCAGACTTGGGGTATGAAGGTCTTTGAAACATCTACAGATAGCATTATCTAACAAAAATTGGGCGATAATTCCAGAAGACCTGCACATGTGTTTTTTACTGCACTTATTGTAGAGATCTTAAAAGAATATAGACTTGAAGGAGAAATGTCAAACTATTCAGTTAATGGTTTGGGAAGCTTGTGAGAAAAAGACTCCAAATCCATATCACTAGCCAACAAAGCTGCAACGAAACAAATGGAAGAGCTGCAATTATTTAAATAGCTCATAGACTTCTATAAAGGAAGAATCGAGACGAATGCTACATTCAAAGAGGTATAGAACAACATGGACATGGTATTTATTTTGATGTCATTTATTCGGAGCAGTAAGGAGTGTAAAGTGGGAGATGAGACTGTCTACATTGGAAGATTTTACAAAGTATTCTTTACAATGAATTTTCGTAATTACAGTGCATTATGTGCATGACACAGTGCAGAGATTTAGTCACTACAAAAAAGTGATACTGAAACATGGTGAGAATTTGAAAGCGGTATAAAAGTTAATGGTGGGATTGTAGGAATAACACAAAATGTACAATCTCTTACCAGTTTTTGTTAACAAGGCCGGAGCTAGCAAACATTTGTTCACACCAACTACAAAGCGGAAGGTTTATGACCACCATGAAGTAACCTACGCTGCTTCAGATCGTTATGGGAAGAATGTCACTACTCTCATGGAATGTTTCCGTAATTATACTAATCTGTTTACCCACATTGCATCTGGACAAGTTAACCTGGTTACAATGATAGTTGCACCACCTGATGTCACGCATGCTGTATGTGCCATGCTGGAAATTTATCAGTGAACGCATCATTGATGGCAACGAGAATGTTTGTAATCCACTTCCACAAAAGAGGCTAAGATTATGTCAAAAAATGAGGAAAAAGGTAAGGCTAACACCTAAAGAAGGTGTAGAAATAAAGGAAAACAGAAAACTCTTCAATAGACTTGTTGTTCTGTGTCGTTCACGTCCAGAAATAAATATGAAAGAATGGATAAGAAAATATGAGCTATCGGCTGCTTGAAGATCTATGTCTGGAAGTGATAGGACAATGTACTACACCCAAGCCAACAGTAAGATGATGCACCATTTGGAAGAACTATGTCTCATTGGAGTAACCCCAGATATTCACAATTCATCTCTTAGCTCAATTGAAGTAGAATGTGAAACTGTAGGCCTATCTAAGTACTCTGTTGCATCCTGTGCAATTATTGATAGAATGGTAGAATTACATATTTTAAAACTTGTAAAGGACACTCGAATGGTAATAAGTTTTGCGGACACACTATGCAATAAAATCTTTTCTAAATATGGTGACTTCGTGTCATATTTCATACCTACCAAGATAAGCCATTAAAGAATGCAACCAGGGAAATAAGATAGCATGACAGTCCGCCTGTTCTGTATAAGGGCGAAGCCAAACTGAATATGAAATCGGTCACTCTGAAAAAGCATTTATCCCATAGTAAAAACACAGACGCACTTATATCAGTATTGAGTAATAGTTTGATTGCAAGTGCTGCACATTCGAATAAAATGTGGTTGTTTCCTACCGTGATGAAGTAAAAGCTACGAAACTAACTGTATACGATACAAGGACTTTACAAGAAGAAGCGGATATAAACGTAATTCTCCATGCAGTACATGCAACCAAAAGAGGTGCTATGAAACTAAGAATATTTTCTCCAGGCACATATGTTCTTGTATTAATGATTACGAGATTCCCTCAACTGCCAAATGACACAGCATTTGTTTAGACTGGTGATAAGTAGCGCGAGATTCTTATAGACCAGATTTACAACACCTTAGGTCCGAACAGGGCCAATGCTTTACTTGGAATGCATTCTCCTTTCGGGTCTGATCCAAAACCAGTTTTTGGAACAGGTTTATCAATGCTAACAACAGAATTTCGGAAGCTCTTGCATAATTAGGCCAGGCAGATACTATTGAAGAAGAAACATATGTGGCACGTGAGGAATATGTATGCTCTATCTACATGTCAAAGTTAACAATTAAAGCTTTAAAAGAGCTAAGACGTTGGTCTTTTACAAAAAAGAAAACAGAGGGATGCCTCCATCTCAAGCTGCACTCCGCCTGGCTGTTAGACTAGCTCATTTTCAAGCACTAATATGGCAACAGCATATATTCCACATCCTCATCTTTCACCAGTAGCTAATTTTGACTGGAGAGCTAGTGAAAGTGGATACCAACTGTTATGTGTGGTAATCTTTGTTGACCTCAAACATTGATCTCTTTAGTTCATGTGTTACATCAAAATGTTTACCACCCTATTGTGTCCTCAACGGAGTACCATGTACCGAAATATGCTCATGCTCGGCAGATCCTGATAAGTGTGAGAATACTAGAGACCATGATGATGACGACGATCATGAAGATATAGGTCGATAACATAAGAACAACCTCTTATTTAATTTATGGAGACTGGTGTTTTACATAAACAAATCAAATTTCAAGTAAATCGGGCAACTGATTCAGAAGTTATAAGAAATTAAAAATTTTAATGGACCCTTGTTTAATTTGTGGAGACTGGTGGTTTATATAGTTTTATCAAATTTCAAGTAAATTGGATCAATAATTCGAAAGTTACTGGAAGTCAAGGATTAAATTGGCCGCCATATTGAAACAAAACGGCGGATCAAAATAAAAACCTAGCCTGGAAGAATTTTCGTTCGCGAGCACTGGTATACAAAAATTTGTCAAAATTAATTAATTGGTTCAAAAGTTATAGTATTTTTTTACAATAACTTCCATCCCCTTCAAACAACCCCCTCCCTCGCTACCCTGTCGCGGTCCCAGATGTTCACCATCATTTTTCTAATTCTACGAAACATACGGAAGAGAACCAGATCAACCTCAATACTTGGAGTTCACAACTAACAAAAAAGTAATTTTGACAAATTACTAATAATGTAGTAAACTAAAAATATTGCTTTTGAAACAATTAATTCTACATATTACGCACGTACACACGTACGCACGTACGCCCCTGCCCGTCCGCCCACGATCGATGGCGACTAAACTGAACAGAACCTCTACCACAGTGGCGTGTCGCGCGACATGGAAATGACGGTAATTGCACTGCTGCGTAGCAGTGTTTAATCACACAAAAAAAATTAATAGCAGTTTTTAATAGGATGGTATAAAATTGATTCCTTGTTTATAATTTATCGTAGGCCATCACATATTCGTACTCATTCACTATTGTTTTATGTGCACATACTAATACGTCAGTTAACTCCCGACAATTTTCGTCAGTCCGTAAATCTTCATTTCCAAATAATATTGGTTTGGTGGTAATAACACCTGATTATGTGGATTAGGAATGGGATAAACCTTTTTTGTTTGGTATTGCATTGGTTTTAGTAGACCAGACTACAGAAACACGCAAACTAACAGCAAACGGTATCACCGTTTTATTCAAGACAAAAATTACACGGTCATGCCGCAATTTTTATGCATGTTAACATCGTGACGTCATCCACCACGCTTTAGCAAATTAATTAACATAAGGACTTTTCCTTAACACAATCGATTTTCCTTAATGTAGTGGTGTACTCTTGTTCCCTATTAGATATAATTTATATAAAATGTAATTAAAAGCCTTTATATAA
Organism: Vesta saturnalis; assembly: GCA_036346205.1. Lineage (NCBI taxonomy): Eukaryota > Metazoa > Arthropoda > Insecta > Coleoptera > Lampyridae > Vesta > Vesta saturnalis. Next base: position 5,498,211 of record JARFJB010001218.1, on the reverse strand, counting down.
AATACAACGTAATGAACGGAACGGTAGAAGAAATGGAAAGGAATCAAGCGTCAAAGCGTGTTGAGTTGCGCACAAAACAAAATTGATGTGGCTAAAATAGACCTTAACACAGTTAACGATACATATATACAGAGGTACTCGTAATTATGTATACTAAAGAGAATATATGGAAATATACCAACATTTAATTATTCAGAGAAAAAAATGCCTAAAGATACTAATTTAATGTAAATATATTTATCAATAATAACACAAATTTCGAAACTTAAATTAAGGTAACAATAGACAAGAATTGGCACGTTACAGATGTACATAACAATTGCAAGTTTGCTACTTACTTAATTTATAGGGTTGTAAAGTCCTGAAGGGACGATTAGAATCAAACTAATATAGATGATTTATAAATTAATTTTAAATGATCCATTAACATTGAAAGTTCTTTGTTTGATACAATTTCTAAATCGGAGCTCTCTGAAAATGTAAGTGAAATTGCTCTCTGCAGGCTTTCTACGTGAGATATAAGACTTAGAAGGATACTGTATTGTAGTAAGACTTGTGTTCCGTACATGTCATTCGAGTTAAAGCAATCAGGGTTGCATTGAAATTATTATGAATAATGTTTAAATCATTGGCCTATCTATCAGAGACGTGGTTCGCAAATGAAACAAGTTTATCGATCTTTTGAATAGCCTTTTCCTGATTATCAAACAATATTTTTATATTTTTATTGATTTCAATCAAGTCTGAAATTTTTCTAATTTACTCACTATTACCGTGAGGTTGGTTATTAAGTGATTTAGGAATGGTTTATTAATAGGTGCGTGGGTGCTGTGTTTTGTTCTTATGATTTCAGTATTGCTGAGTAGAGTTCTCTAACTGGATGAAAGGTTGTTAATGTCATGATAGAAATAAAGCTTCTGCTAATGCTTGGTTAATTTCGCGATTCCTAAGTTGTTGAGAAAATCACCATCTATTTTGAGGATCCTGTAAAGAGATATTTATTTTATTTCTCTTAATCTTTCTTACGTTAATATTACCTTGTCTGTTTGTGCTTTCACGAATACTTACTACTTTATTTTTTTTTAACGGAAGTTACCTTAATTTTATTCGAATAAGGGTCAGTTTTTCTAATTCTCTAGCGCGTAAAGTAAGCAACGGGTTCTTTAAATTCAATTACCTCTTTGTCTTTATTAATTTTGTCTAAATTTTTCTTAGCTTTTCCAACTGTTTCCGAAGAGAGTTTAGTAAAAGGGAATAATTTCATCTTTATGTTTCTGGTTGTAATGTTGGTAAATAGTTTGCTCTAAATCAATTTCATAATTCAAATTGTCGTAAGGGTCGTGTAAGAGGGTAAAAGGTGTATATGCAATACTAGAATGAATTACAATGGCAATTATCATCAATTCTTTATTGTATGGATTTCTTTCGTATTTACTTAGAACGTTTCACAATCGTTGATTATAGTTTGTTAATCGAGGTCTTCGTATTGGGATAATAGTATTTTTGTTTAAGATGGTTATAAGTTTAGTTAATTTTGTTGTGGGTCTTTTCATCATACTCATGATTATTCTTATTAAAAGGTTTTTGTAGTTTATTTTATTTTCATCTCCCGTCCTAATTACAATTCTATTTGTAAAATAATTTAATGTTTTTTCGGAAATTTTCATGTTAAAAATAGAATCTTTTTATGAACTATGTTGAGAATTATCATCATCTTCAACTTCCTCCTTTCTGTTTAATGGTTAATCTCCGTCTATTTGTGGTACTATAGAAATTTGTTCTATGTTGTCATTGATGTTTTCATTAATGACTTCATTCGTGTGTATTTCTATACACGATAAAGCATCAGCTACTACGTTTTCTTTTCCCCTTTTATATACAATTTTATAATCAAACTCTTCTAATCTTAGTCTCCATTTTCCCAATCTAGAGTTTGGAATATAGCCAGACTAATAGGTTGTGATCGGTTTCTATCAAGAATTATCGACCGAAAAGGTGTGGTCCAAAATGTTTCGTCGTTTCGATTATACCTAATAGTTCCTGTTCTATTGTAGAGTAATTTCTTTCTGCGGGATTTAGTGTTCTTGAGCGGACTACAATAGGCTTCGAATTTTGGGAAAGTACTTCAGCTACAGCTTTATTAGAAGCATCCGTTGGAAAGCAGTCGATAAGTAGTTAAGGTAGGTGCGTTAGCTAATAACTCTTTGCATTTATTAAAAGCATCGATATAGCCAAAGTGTTCTGTATTTATTCTTGTACCCTTTTTTAGATTTTTACCGATGGGTCGTACAACCTTTGCGAAATTTTGGATAAATCGTCTATAATATCCAGCTAAACCTAAGAAGGCTTCGATTTCCTTTGTCTTTGATAATGGATAATTTTTAATTGCTTGTATTTTAATTTGGTTTGGTTAATGCCTTCAGGTGTAACCATGCGTTCCAAGAATCCTACTTCTTTTCTCAAAAAATTATGGTTTGCTCAATTAAACCTTTAAATAGATTCCCTGAGTATGTCAAAAATTAATTTTAAGTGTGCAAAGGTGTTTTTATAAAGATTTTGAAAAAATTACTATACCATCCATATAAACAAAGCAATGTATATAAAGATACTCACAAAATGTTGCCCATAATACGTTGGAACGTACTTGATGCATTTTTTAAACCAAAGGGCATTTATACGTATTCATAATATCCGTGATTGGCAGAGAAAGCGTGTTTTCCATGGAACCGGTTTTTAACTGGTATGGGTGGCTAAATGATTTGTTGTAAATAGGTAAATTATTCGTCGTCCATATTGAATGTTTAACTGCATTGGTAAAAGATAAGTCTTGCATTTCGTCATATATATGTTCATTATATGAAATTTCTCTTCCGGGTTAAGGTGTTCTGTTCTAATAGAAATTTCAGAATTTTCAGGATTTCTATGAGGATCACCTATTTCTACCTCTGTAAAAGGTATGACATCACCTTCTTGTTGAAAATTAATATTAATAATATGTTCTTCTTGTGTAGGAATTTCGCATAATCCGTCTGCGCGTGTGCTATACATTCGGTCAAGATGAAGTTGTCGTTTATTTTTATTTCCGGTAATATTGCTGAACCTTCTTTATTGTTCACAGGAACTTCGATTCTATTTTCTACAGTTTGATTATTCCCTTAGATGACGCTTCCGGTCCGGACATCTTGCTTTTTACACTCGATTCGCTTGGTACAGGTTTCTAGAACATTCTCCAATATATTATATCGTTAGAAAGGTAAAATATTCCGCATTTGATGGAATCATGAAAAAATGATCGTTCCATTTGAAAAAATCAAGTTACCATACATTGAAATTTTCTAAACTGACAAAGTAATTTCTCTAAACACAAGAAGAATTCGGATTTGACCGTCTGGTCTACGCTATTATGTTTCATGTCTAGTAACATTGAATCCATAGCCTTCTAAACTTTGTGATCACAGCTATATTTAACGTTTTCAGACATCTACTTTTTGTAAAAATTACGAATTGCGGCTATACGATTCGTTTTAGATACCATGTGCGCAGTAGAATTCACAAAGGAATCCAAATGTGAAATAATATTCAGGGAGTTCCATTTAAAAAAATACAACTTAGATATAAATCGCCCTGTATAAACTTTGCGATTCAAGTCAAAATATCTGTAAAGGTCTGTATCCTTAAGGATACGCCACTCGTCACATCAACAAAATTTAGAAATATTCCCTAACAAACCCGCAATTTTCCAACCACGCACTATTGCCTCACCCTGTATAATTACAGTGTGTATTAAAATTAATTCTCCAGCCGCCGGGGTTAGACTCTATGATAGTTTATTTATAATTAAGTCACCCTTGACGAAGACAGAATATGACATTTTGTATGTCAATTTTTGATTGTAAAATATTTCAATTTTAAAATGACGTACAATGGCAAACAATTAAGTTTTCATAGTTATAATAATTCTCAGAAGGTGCAGCAATCAGGAATATTTAGATATGATTAACCTACATGGAGTTCGTAATAATAATGCTCGTGCCGCAGAGCGTTTGTACCGTCAATGTTATCCTACTAGGCGACACCCTGATCATAAAACAATAAGTGCTGTTGAACTTCGTCTATTTGAAACTGGATGTTTCATTTTAATCAACAAGTGGCGTTTAACCAACACAACTTGCATAGCTGGAATTACGAAAATCCACATCAAAATAGAGAATCACATAAGCAAGTGCACTGGAGTGTAAATGTGTAGATTGGTATGTTGGGCAATGATATAATAGGACTACGTGTTCTGCAGAGAACTATGCAAATTTTTGTGAAACCACATTACCTTTCTTTTTGGAAGATATTCCTTTATTGCAACGTCAAACTATTGTGTGTCAACATGATGGAGCGCCTGCTTATTATTCTCGAAATTTTTGAGAGATATTAAATCGGCAATTTCCCGATAAACGGATCGGCCGCGAAGGACTCACTTCTTGGCCACCTAGGTCCCCGGATCCCCATCCAATGGATTTTTGGCTTTGGCGTTACTTGAAAAATGTGATATACAAAGTCCTGCTAAATAATGAAGATGATGCTATTGTTCGTATTTATGGAGCTTTAATTTAAATTACAAACGAAACAATAGGTTGTGTTGAAAACAACTTTCATCGCCGATTGCATATATGCATAGAACAAAATGGCGACCATTTCGAACATTTGCCTTTGTAAATTTAAGCATTTTAACTTTATTATGTGAATATGTCACTTGGTTTAAATTAATGAACTATTTTTACTTGCATATTTGAAAACGTAATTGCAATTTTTAATATGGACATAGTTTCGTAAGGAAGAACTTTTCGAAATTCTGGTTATATAATATAACCCCGGCGGCTGGGGAATTAATTTTGGGACACCCTGCATATATAACTTATTTTGCTAGTAGGGGACACGCCCCTTGCCCCCCTCCTATGACGAGCGTTTTTTTCTAAATCTAACGAGAAAGTCATGAAGAGGGGTGCGACCTTCTTGTTGGGCCACCCTGTATGTTATAGTAGTACATGCATACGTGTGTTCGTACTCCACCTTTTGCCCCTCCTTATAAAAAATCCTGCAGACCCCCATGTTTTACGCAAGTGAAAGAAAAATTATGCGTGCATTTCGAGCTTTAAGTGTTTTTTCTTGAATCTCGAATAAAAAAGCATCGATTTGCGCTTTCAATACACAGCTATTTTACTTCTGTCCTTTACTCAGAGGTATCTACTCATATTTATAGAATAAACTAATTATAACTTACCGCATCAAATATCAATGTTACATTAAAGAAAAATCTCAGCAAGCAACACTACGTTTTCTCATCCTACAGACTTTTTCAGCATGACGTTAAAACTTATAATTACAATCATTTCGTCTTCGTCGGATGAAAATGTTTTTTATAACAAATTTTATAATCACAACTTCATGAATTATAATTACAAAGTTTAATAATATCTTTGTTGTAGAAGTAATTTAAGTTATTTGTATAAAAAAACTCCTGCATATAAAAAAAAGAAACGAGATTTTGATTTAATCACAAAAAAAAGAAGAAAACTGTAATCATATTTACTAAAAGAATTTCAAAGATTTGTTATTAAAGGAAAGAAAGTTAATAATAGCAAAATCTTTTGAAATAGCCGATATGGTAACCACGTCAACAAAGCGATAAATCGAAATGAAAATAAAATTAAAAAAATTTACATTAAACTGATTTATGTAATTTTATAAATCTATCACACATTTTATTCTTATTAAATCAAATTTACACATTTCAGCTTTCAGTAACGTGATAAACGTGCAATTTATGAAATTTAATTTTAGTGGTAACCTAATGCTTGCACGCTCGATTTTTCTGTAATTAAACATTTACGGTTATCTCAATGTAATGTTTTCATTTGTTGTATTTTATAGAAATTGATATCTCGTGCGACCATGCATAAACAAGGTGTATTTATACGTTTGATCTCACATTTAAATATATCGTATAGTTGCGCTTCAAAGGGTGTCTATCTTACAAGGCAACGGAACGAATTCCGCCCTTTGTGGCATAATCGTCTGTTACAGGGCAATTCAACCCCGAATAAATTCGCATTTTGCTGTTACAATTACGCATCTCCAAATTGTATTCTGAGCTTAAGAACAAATTATCGTTTAATTAAAATTTACATTTTACTGAATTATTTGTTAATTGCCGTATTTTATACTACCTTAGCGAATACGATCGGAGAAAAACTTGTGATTCATTTAGACGTCAAGTTATAAGTAATAATTTAATATTTACAGGAATTTTAATATAATGCCTTTGTTGTAAGTATTAGAAAGAAATTCGTATCGTGCAACCTTGCATAAACAAGACGACTTCTGTATGTTTGATCCAACGCAATTTAAATATATCGTATGATTGATTAGCGACGCCCAACAGTAGGTAGAAGCTGTGTAGTTGGCGCGAAACATTATCTAATTTAAATTGCACTATGGTATTAAATAGTGCATTTTCTAAATTTCATTACATTATACAGTAGAGTCTCGATTATCCACCCTTAGATTATCCGCCTTGCCAACCAGTGGCAAAAAACGTATAAATTAATCAACGCAACGTGTGTCAATTGCTTGCGGACGTGAGTGTATGTGTTCTCTAAGGGGCCCAAATAAAGTGCGCAACGTTTTGTTGCATTATCCGTACACTTGATTAAATTTTGTTCAAATTTTGTTAGTTCCTATTTGGGATTTGTATGACAAACAAGTCCTCAAGTGCTATTGTATCTATTATTATCGCGTGTGCCCTAGATGATGGCGATGCTAACACCAAAAAACGAAAAAGAAAACAAAGAATTTGGACGAAAGAATGGCTAAAGAAAAGGGCGACTCTTAGCCACGACAGTCTAATTCAAGAATTACAGTTATCATCCCCTGATTACAAAAATTATTTCAGAACTTTTGCAAATGATATCTCTCTCTCTCTCTCTCTCTCTATATATATATATATATATATATATATATATATATATATATATATATATATATATACGGTGGTCAATTTAAAACCTACAATAGACTATATCTCATGAATAAATGATGATATTAAAAATTCTCTAAACCGTTTCTAGGGTTGAAAGGGGGAACAAAAATGACACAGGAGACAACTCACCCCAATCAACCTCCTACCCCAACTAAAAAAAATTAAATAGCGAACCCCTACTTGTAATACATCATTGGAAATCCTGTAAAAAATGCTATCCAGTGGTATTAATAAAAATTATACAGGGTGTATTATATTATTTCAGTCATTTTTATAAATGAACACAAATCTCTTTTCAGAAATAACACTATACTATTTTATTTCAAAAAAGTACATCAATATTCACTAAAAGGTTTTGTTGAACTACAAAGGACCCTGCACACCTCTTATGGGTTTTAGACCACAGTCAAATTTAATGAAATTTTAATATGTTATAGACTAAAATATCTGAACAATATTTGTCATTGGACCAACTTAATATAATGGCTAGTTTTTGATATACAGGGCGTTAAAGTAATAGTGCCTAATAAGAATAATGGCTGTTCAGTGGGTTTTAACATTGATATACGCAAGTGTTACCATTACATATTATACTTTTTGTAATTTTATTATTTTGTACTTTTAACATTTTATACAGGGTGTTTCAACAAAAATTAGTATTAAATATGATTATTTACATGATAAAAAGTGGAACTTATACATAAAATAAACAACCTAATATTTACATGATTTATATACAAGAAACGGAACATTTAGACGGCAGCATGTCTGTTTAAAACATCTTGAGTAGCGGCTAGCACTTTGGTTTGCGGTAGCCTAATAACTTCTTCGTGCCTTGCATAGTCCAAATACCAAATAACTGCTGCTATATGTGCACACATTCCTATAGTTCGCGCTCCTGTTTTGCATTGGCAATAGTAGCCAAATATAGGACCATCTTCTTGTTCAGCATCATTATCAGGAACAGGGTTATAGCTAATTATTATTTGATATTTAATTTGATTTCTATGTCTAGATCTAATTCTAAGCCGAACGAGATTTAATTCGTTGAACGCCGTATCAATTTCGAAAAAGTGGTTGCCCAGTTGGTGATTGTTATCCTGTATGTAAGAAGGTGCTAGTTTAAGTTGGAAAGTTCCGTAAATAATGCGTCTTAATTGAGGTATATTTAGAACTGGAAAATTTTCTAATTGGTTTTGTTCTAAAGGTGCCCATCTGCCGTGCCGCCTCAACAAGCCTTCATTTTTCGCTCTAGCTTGTACATGATTAGGTTCGTCTGCCATTTGAAGCATTTCTTGTGCTAGTTTTTCATTTTCTTCTTCCATATGTAATGGTGGATGGTAGCGGTTTATTAGGGCACAGACAACACGGAAAAATGTCCGCAAATTGGGTATTTGGGCAATTGAAAAGCAGTTACGAAAAATTTTAAATATTGACTGAACGTGTCCGTTTCGAGCTTCTACTACCCACCTTTGCTTAGTAATAATTCTGCTAGCGTTGGCTTCTACAGTTGGCAATTGACGTCTACCTTCTAGCGCTGGTGGAATTTGCACAGATATGCCAATATTATTTAAAAATTCCCGAGCACCTCGGTAGCCTCTATCCACAATCACAACATCGCCAGGTTGCAGCCAGTGTCTTAGTTCTTGATCCTGATTATATTGGTATCTTAATATACTCGCATCATTATTTCTTGGGTCGGAAAAGTATGGACCATGAACATCCAAAATATATCCATCTGGGGCAACAACTAGCACTGGCTTAACAAGATGGCAATGTTTGTGAACTGAATAGGACTGCCTGAGGGTCTGAAAATGTTTGCTACGCTCTATGTTAACATAAGTGGCATCGATACAAATAATGGCTTTTGGGTTTTCAGGTTCCTCATTAAATAACTCATTTGCAAATCTGGTAACGTGTTCAGCAATAAATTGGTTACGGTTTATGTGACGAGGTCCTAAATTCTGCGGCACAAAATTATTGGATAATGATTCCTTAACTTTTTGAATTGCCAATGAGACACTCTGTCTGCTACCATAAGAAAACATCGCCGTTAAAAACGTGTCTGAAAGTCCTTGACGTAATTTACATAAAAAACATACTAAATCTTTTTTTTTAACTTCTCTCCTTCTTCCGTAAATATTAACATTCGCACAAAGATTAAACAATTCCCGAGATTGATCCCTGTTGAAGGATGACAGCGCACTTAGCTCCTCATCACTGAAATTGTTTTCATCCGAAAAAGTTTCATTTTTTGTGTTACTTTCTCGTATTGTTGTCAACAACTGATCCAACTCTGCCTCTTTTAAATTGTATGGCTTTTTAATGGACCTTATACCATTTTCTAATGGAAAAAGTAATAAACCATTCGCATCAAGATGGACAGACAAACCTTACAAATACGAGGTATGTATACTCCTTTCGCATAAAAATATTTGTCCTTGCCTGTCCTGATAAATGTTGAATATTTGCAGCATTATTGCATATTAAACAATGATTAGCACTATATTTTAGAGGAAGCTTCATAATTGTTGGATCTGGATCATTTTCATAGACCTGAATTTCATCTATGATACCTTGATTGCAATTTGTACATAGCCTGGTATTACCATTTATGTCCATTGGCGGAAGTGAAAGTTCCTGTCGTCTTCTCTGAGCAATATTTATCTTCTGGTCGGCATTTTGTCGTAAAATGGTCATTTGTCTGGGATTCCCCACTATTTCACATACATAACACTGAAAGTTTAATCGAAAAGCCATTTTAATGCAAACTTAAATAATGACTTTAAGGAAACTTAGTTACAGGTGACATTGTCATTTTAAGTAACTGGTTGTTATTAACAATCGAAAGTGTAGATATGTATCAGGTTTATGGCTATATCTGTAATTTTTAATAGTATTAACTACTAATTTTTATTAAAACACCATGTATAGAATGATGGAAAGTACAGAATAATGAAAAATTACTAAATAGTATAATATGTAATTGTAACATTTGTGTATATCCATGCTAAAACTCACTGAAAAGCCATAATGCTTATTACGCACTACCACTTTAACGCCTTGTATATCAAAAACTAGCCATTAGATTAAGTTGGTCCAATGACAAATATTGTTCAGATAGTTTTAGTCTATAACATACTAAAATTTCATTAAATTTGACTGTGGTCTAAAAACCCATAAGAGGTGTGCAGGGTCCTTTGGTAAAAATATTAATTAATGAAGTAAATGTTCAAAGTGGGTTCCGTTGTTTTGTAAACAATAATACAGCCTGTTTTCAAATTCTTCACGAACTTTGATAAATGTTGTTCTGGTAATTGCCCGATATACTTGAGTAATTCTTTCCCGCAACTCCTGAAGAAAAAAATCTGGTGGCGGAAAATCTGGTGACCTCGGTGGTCATTCAAGTATAATTTTTATTTATACCACTGGATAGCACTTTTTACATGCTTTCCAATGATGTATTATTTTCGCTATTTCGCTATTTAAATTTTTTTAGTTATGGTAGGTGGAGCGTAGGGGGTTGATTTGGGTGAGTTGTCTCCTATGTCATTTTGGTTCCCCCTTTCTACCTTAGAAACGGTTTAGAGAATTTTTTGATATCATCATTTATTCATGGGATATAATCTATTGTAAGTTTTTAAATTGACACACTATATATAAACAAGATACACAATTGAGAGATGCAATATCTCCTAAGCAAAGATAGTTTGCAACTTTACGGTACCTGGTATCTGGCCTTACATACGAAGCTCTAAAGTTTGATACAGTAATTGCTGCACAAACACTGGGAAAAATTATAATTCAGGCGTGTGAAGCAATTATTGAGGACCTAAAGAATTACATCCAGGTAAGTAATTTATTTATTATTTATATATTTAATCATAGACAACACTTTATAAAATAAACAAAAAGTTTTTCAGCACATGCTATTGAACATTATTGTTCTCACACGTTCATATAGCGTGGGCTTTGAGGTTGGTTGATTGAGGTTTGCTGTGAATTGTATTGATATATGACTGATCCTGACTAACTGATGACTGATGGCGATTGTGGATGAATATGCTGAGAGTCGAGAAGGTGTTTGCCGGTATGGGGAAAGTGTATGCGAGTATGGTGATGGTACAAAAGTTGAGGCCGATGAATGTGGTCGTCTGTGGTGCATTTATGGTAACACAGTAGCGATCCTAAACGACCTTCGTACAAAATATCGTTTATTGCATTCTTTGCGTAAACCTGTTGATAATTTCATCAATTCCAAAGCCCAATGTTTTGCCAGAATTTCCACCTCGCTGTTTGAAATTTTACCATTTGCAACAATTCATTCCGTTTTTAAGTTTTCGCTAGCCAAAGATGTGGGTTGCCTTTTTTTTTGGTTGAAGGAACGGGTGATGCTGACTGGTCGATATTTTCCAAATTTTCAATATCTATTTCACGTACACTGTCCTAGGATGAAAAAAGGATATTTAATTTTATATAATAAAGGTGGTTTATTTTATTACAATTACAAATGTAAATACACAAGCAATTAATTATGCAATGCGCGAGAGATATGTGTAGAAAATAATTCCACGATATGGAAGTATAAACCTTTAAGAAAATATGCAACTTAAGTTACACTAAAATGCAAATTAAGTTGCCTACCACAACTTATAAATCATTAATTATCAAAAACCCTTTTTTCTTATATTTTACAACTAAATAAACGATGAACGTAAAAGATTCGTTACACATGGTAAACACGTTTTGTTGCGGAAGCCTCCAGGAATTGGATCATACTTTAATTATAAACGCACATTTAGCATTGTTCTAATGGCCAACGGACGCATATCTGATGGAGGAGTGTTTGAAAATTCAACATTTTGTAAGACTTTCTTTTCCGAAAGCAGATAATCTTCCATTAAGTGACATTATTGCACTATATGTATTTGTCGCCGATAGCGCCTTTCCACTAATGAAAAACGTTATGAAACCATGTAGTATAAGAAAGCAAAGAAGAAACTATTTATAATTACAGAGTGTCACGAGCTCGTAGGATGGTGGAAAATGTGTTCGGAATATTATTCTGTTTTAGAATTTTGTTGTCAAATCACTCTTGCTCCTCACAAAGCTTCTATCTTAGTAATGACATGCAGTTATTTGCATAATTCTCTACGACTTAAGAACGTGGAATCATATTTCCAAGGGGATTTGGACATACGAAATGTCAACGTATGGGGACGTAATAAGCGCGGATTGGAGATCTGATAGTTCACCTCTTCCACTGAAATTCTGTATGTATTTTAATAATGCTGGAGCTGTACCGTGACAAGAAAATGCAGTTAATAAAATGTACACGCAGTTAATGTAAATAAAATAATACAAACATCAAGACATAAGTTATTTACTTACCTCATTACTTCCACTTTCCGTTTCTTGCAGTAGTACAGTATCATCCATCGTTGAGATTTCTGCAACTTGGATTTCCTGATCTCGTAAAAAATATATGTCCGACAAGTACTATAGACTTGGCTCATATATTTCTGGTGTTCCTGCTCCAGATTTATAATTCTCAGTTACCTTCTTTAATTTCCGTTTGTAGCCACTTCTCGGCATATTTATTTTCTTTTTCACCATTTCACGATCGGCTCCTGGTTCAATTTCTTTTAAATTTTCGGTTAACTTCTCGTAAGCAGCAGTTTTCATGTTTCTGTTTTTATAAACGTCGCTCTTAATTTTCCATAGGTCAGGTAACTCCCTATATAGTGCAAGAAAATCTTTCCAAAATTCTCTATTCTGAATAATCGTCATGGTCACAAGGGAATCGTCCCACAAGAAAACCGGCCGGCACTAACAAATATTGCGCAACGAAACGCTACACGTACATACACCATACAATTCGTTGCGCACCGTTCCCGTTGCACAACATTTTTGAAAATAGTCAAACAATTGCGCAACGCATCAAACACTGCCATACATTCCCAAATTATTGTAATTTGTTTGATAATGTATGGGCGCCTTTTAGAGATGCTTCACTGACTGCACTGCAGGTTCGCGCTAGTCACTGAGTTATTCGCCTGTCGCGCCATATTGTTCGCTATCGCTCACACTTCTAGTTGAGCAGTAAGATTATCTTTTGCGGTATGTCCGGGAGTGACCTGTATAGTGCCCAGTTGGTGAAAGTGTTGTAGTGTAGCTTTTGTTAACAATTGCGATTATGGAACTAAAAGAAAAAAATTGTTTTATCAATGGAAGACAAGCTCGAGGCTTTAAAAGACTGGATAAAGGCGAACAATACATAAGGTAGCTGACTACTACGGCGTTGGTCGTCGTACAGTTGGAGATTGGAAAAGAACAGATTAGAAATAGAAGCATGGTGTTCCTCACCAGTTACTGAAATTTCTTTAACGAACAGAAAAACTATGAAAAGTAGCGAGTATAAAAAAGTTAGTGAAGCTTTGTACATATGGTTTACGCAGTTCAGGTACAAAGGGTTTCCTATTTCGGGACCTATTTTAAAAGAGAAGGCTCTCTTCAAAAAGAATTTAATGAAGGTGATGCATAAATGGAAAAAGTGATATGGAATCCGTCAGTTGAACATTTGCGGTAAGAAATTGTCATCAAATGTTGAAAATATGCAGCGATTTATAAAAAGGTTTCAAGAATTTATTGAAGCTGAAAGCTTAACCAGATTTTTAATTGCGATGAAACAAGTCTTAATTTGAAAAAGTTGCCAAGCAAGAGCCCTGCAGGTAGAACAGCTAGCAGCCCCGGGCTACAAACGTAGTAGAGAGAATTACTATTTTAGCATGTAGTAACGTTACAGCTAACCTTAAATTGGACCTGGCTATGATTGGAGTTTTGTAAGACTATATCGAAACATGCTCTCCCTGTAAAATATTTTAATCAAAAAAGCGCATGGATGAGCAGTGAAATTGTTAAAGAATGGTTTTTTAAAGAGTTCGTGCCTTCTACAAAGAACTCTTTAAAAGAAAATAACCTACCCAGAAAAGCAATTTTACTGCTAGACAATGCCCCAACTCACCCTGATGCAGACGAACTTAGACATGGCGACATAACGGCTACGTTTCTACCTCCAAACGTGACTGCCATGTATCAGCCAATGGAGCAAGTTGTGTTAGAAGTACTACGAAATTATCGAAGAAAGCTGGGCCAATATCGAGGCACGAACAATTGCGGGGTCTTGGCATAAGTTGTTGGGCGACGACGAAGTTATGGTTGAAAGCGTTCCGAATCAAGTCCATGAAAATATTTTGCTCTTGGTGCAACGTATCCCTAGATAGAAGATGCATCGTTGGTTGAAGTAGGGATTGGCTTACAGGAGACGACCAATATGAAATTTCTGACTGAAGTAATTGACATTATGATGCTCTTAAGATGGCGGGACCTGGCAGCAAAGAGGCGGAAATCGTCACGAAAGCAGACGAAGATCACTAGTTTTCTTTACTCATCCTGAACTCTCACTTCCAACATTTGTCAGTGTAAGTCAGTGTTATAGTATGTACGGTACGTTTGTCGGATTCTAAGTTTATATTAATACAGTACATTTTCCTTGGTTTATTTACATAACTCATAAAACTGAAGTGTGAAATACAGTAGGCCTAGGTACAGTATTTGTTTTCTCCTTTTGTATGGTTTAACTTTTATATTGTTTCTGTACTCGTTCTGTAAACTGTATCCCTATGCGTCATCTAATTGATTAATATTGTATTATTGTATGGTTTTTTTGCCGATTAGATACAGAACGTGACGTGTATTCACTACGATTGCAAAATTAAAACGTAATACAGTATAGTTGGTAAATTTGCATTTTAACCAACCTCGCTGTTATCCGCCATTCCAGCTTATACGCTATTCCGCCGGCCCATTTATGGCGGATAACTCACTGTATATTAAAATAAACATATTGATATTATAAGTATTCAAACTTTCACCATTTGACATGATAATTAACCCTTTTATTGGGGAAAAATGGTGTAATTATTTACATATTTATTTCTTCGCAATTTGTCAGACACATACTCTGTCCTTATTATATATTATATTATACATATATTGACAAAACAGCAAAATGACAAATATTAATAAAGTAACTAGAGAATTAAAATTATATCACTGTTGTAGACTGTAAAATTTTCAGTTCTTGAAAATAGACTCCCGGGTATCGGACAGTCCATATCCATTATCGCTGTTCAAGTCGTTAGGTCTTTCAGAATTTCAAAAGCTTCTTGAATCTTCGTTGTATACCAATTCGTATCGTTAATCAGAATTCTTGTGTTTTCAAATTTTATATTGTGCAGAGTGTTTAAGGCATGTGCAGCAATTTCTGATTTGCAATTTGCATTTTCTTTTATTAGAACAGCTATCAAAGAAACGAAAACTAGACAGATCAGTAAATTCTATTTGTAATAAGCAACATAACACTACACGTACACCTTACACAGACCTTACAAATCGTGCATGTGGTAATCTTGTACTTAACTTTCTTCTTGTTATCCGATACTCGCTCTGTTTTATCTAAAGGGTTAGATTTTGCTGTGGCTCCTTCAAAATTCCTGTTAAGTATTGGTTGTCTTCCGGCTGCTGAAGAGCCAAAATCAGATTTGAAACTACAAGAATACTACAGATAAAGGATGAGTTACTAATGGATAACACTGGCAACATAAACAAAGCTAATAGTTTACTAAAAGATTATGCTTACACTAAACTATCATACAATCCTAATAAGTTCACTGATTACCTACAAAACTGTTAAAGGAATCAAAATTACGAACTGAGATAATTAGGAAACTAACACCACAAGATCCTAGAATACCAAGATTTTATGGATTGGCAAAAATACACAAACTAAATGCTCTATTTCAACCAATGGGTAGCTACATAAATTCAATAACCTACGCATTATACATTCTACAGTCTACTTCCGACCTTTCATTGGTTCGAGCAATTCCTTTGTAAAAATTAACATTAATCACAGATGATTTGTTAATTAGTTTTGACGTGGATTCCTTGTTCACAAAAGTACCAATAAATGACACCTTACAACTATTAGAACGACATTTCAACTACAACGAGATCAAATGATTTAAACATTGTCTAACTACATCATTACTTTTATTTAATGGCGAGCATTGTCAACAGTTAGATAGAGTAGCTATGTAATCTCCAATTTCACCATCGATTATAAATTACTTTATGGAATATTTCGAAAAATAGGGTTTAATTAATACACCTAAGAAACCAAAACTTTGGCTTAGACATGTTGATCCTATCTTTGCTATCTGGCCTTTTAGGGAAGAAGAAGTGATGGTGTTCCTAAACCATTTAAACAATCAACGTGCAAACATTAAATTTACAGTAGAAAAAGAAAAAGATGGTTGTCTTCCATTTCTTGACGTTCTAATTGGAAGAAAACCAGATGGAAGCGTAACACATTCCGTATATTATAAGCCAACTCATATAGATTATTATGTTAATGCTTCTTCATCATCCAGCACAAAAGTTTAGTACGATACGAAATTTGTACAACCGTGCCACAAAGAATTGTCATTCAGATCAACTACCACATGAATTAAACCACCTTGAAAAAGTCTTAATAAATAATGGCTTCAACAAACAACAAATTAAAAAGTCATTGCAACCGAGACAAACGACGCCTATGGATGATAAATCTACAATTTCAAATAAGTTTGCCATTTCACCTTTCTTTGCAAACAAAACGAATTGGTAAAATATTACATGGGCATAATATAAAAGTAGCTTACAAATGTAGTATTAAAATTCGAAGTCTTCTGAATTCTGCTACATGTTGTGTTTACGAAGTACCATGCTCTTGTGGTAAAGTTTACATTGGTGAATCTGGAAGAAGCATTAAGACGAGGTTAACAGAACACAAAGGACATTTTATTATACTAAATCAGCAATTGCTTAATATGCCTTAAACACTCTGCATAATATAGAATTTGAAAACACCAGAATTCTGGCTAACGATAGGAATTGGTTTATATGGAACATTCGAGAAGCTATTGAAATTCTGAAACAGCCTAACAACTTGAACAGGGATAATGGATATGAACTGTCCGATTCCTGGGTGTCTATTTTCAAGAACTGAAAGTTTTACAGCCTACAACAGTGATTTCATTTTAATTTCTAGTTACTTTATTAATATTCGTCATTTTGTATCTGCCCGAAAGTTTGCGAATAACTAAATATATAAATAATTACACACTTTTCCCAAATAAAACCTTAATTAATATTGATATTACATTTACACAATCAAATTAAGCTATTTAGGCAAAGAGGTCAAATTCTTTACGTTTTAATTATTTATGAATCATCCATTGGTTACGATCCAAAAATACAATAGCCATAATTAGTCCGCAAACATATAAAGTGCATGTTATCCAACTAGATCCGGTTTGTAATGTGTTGAGATATTTGTACCGTATGTTAGGCAACACACTTTACTCCGATTCGATTTCTAGTTACAAAAGTTAGATGTGGCAACTTGGCGTAAAGTACATTTAAGATTGGCACCAAGTTTCAAAAGTTTTTAATAAATATTATCGTTACAATTGGTGGAAAAAGGAAACTTTAGAACAGGTGATCTGCTTCTCTTTGAAGAACGCCATTTTGTCTAGTTAGCGTTTGGTTATTTTCAGTAATTTTACAAAATTAACATTGTAAGTTAAAATCCGTGTTGTGTGGTTTTACTTTCCAAACGAATTTTAAGTCTCCTTAAAATATACATGCTCTCTCGTCTCTGCAGTAGGTAAGTATCCATAAAGTTTATTACTCCCTTCAGGTTATTATTTCGATATTTAAAGTTTCCACAACTATTGTTTGTCCCGTGACTAAGACATTGATTTCTTTAGGTTTTTCTTTTTCTTATCTCATATTCTTCTGTATGTGATGCTGTAATCGATTCTTCACTTGTACGTAAGTACTTCTCGCAATTAAAATTCATGAATATGCTGACAGTACACCTTTCCTCAGCATTGATCACTAAACGGTGGCTTACTACGTCGAAGATAATTCAAGTTTCTTCTATCTAAAACACCCAGGTTAAATCACGTAAGACGCTTGGGTGTTCTCGATCCGACAAACTTACTGTTGAGTTCTATTTTGTTTATTTCGTGACGGATCCCTGAGGCAACAAACAGTCACCTACGGCCACCATAATTACAGTGGATACTGCGCACTTCTAGTCCGACGAGTTATAGTGTAGAACTGCTTTCAGTTACTTGCAGGTATTCGATATAGTCTTAAAAGATATTTATGGCTTGGCGATTCAAATAACAATGTTGCGCACCTCAAATTTTACTCGTTACTTTGGAATTACTCAATATTCTACACACGCAAAGTGCCCGATTTGGTATTTTCTAACCAGTTACGTTTGTGTCTCAATTATTCATGTACTGTTATTAAGGACACTAACTGCATTCCAAACAGCTGTTTGATCCTACACATATATCTCTGAAGTTGCCGTTATTTGTACTTGAACTCTGCTTCTGTAAATTTATTTCTTTATACAGGGTGATCCATGTTAAACTTTTAACCGAGTTGGTAGACTAGAGTTGACACGGCCTGCTTAGCATTTGGGAGATAATGGGTTCGATTCTCGTTACCGTTTACCTTTATGAGGTTTTTTCAGGGCGTTTTCCTCATACCTTTTAGCGGTATAGTCACTGCGGATATGCACACCATGTGCGGCTACCCAGGCGAATGCTGGGATAGTATTTTCCCCATTAGAACCCTAACTCCGTTCCTTCCGATCCTATCCTGACTACACGCATCCTTAGTCCCAACTAGCATATATACGTAATGTATGTATGTATGCTGGAAATCCATGATTGTGGCTGAAGGAGCTTGGAAAGCTCAAACAGCTCGCCCTTCCCCTTGGGGAGGGAATGAAATACGTCACCTTTCCTTTCTTTTTCCTGTTAAACACCTCTGTTTAATACATGCTAGTGCAGTTGTATTTTTGATATTTGTTTTTGTGCTTACTGCTTTATATGTATAAACTTAGGCGTTGATGTGCTTTGTAACAAACGTTATAATAACGAGAAAGTTACTATATGCTAATAGATCTGGAAGTGATACGGCCTTCAGCCGATAAATTTTGAATATTGTTCAGTGACCTTTGTCACCTTTTAGGATTAGAGTGTTTATTATTAAAATTTACATTTTACTGAATTATTTGTTAATTGCCGTATTTTATACTACCTTAGCGAATACGATCGAGAAAAACTTGTGATTCATTTAGACGTCAAGTTATAAGTAATAATTTAATATTTACAGGAATTTTAATATAATGCCTTTGTTGTAAGTATTAGAAAGAAATTCGTATCGTGCAACCTTGCATAAACAAGACGACTTCTGTATGTTTGATCCAACGCAATTTAAATATATCGTATGATTGATTAGCGACGCCCAACAGTAGGTAGAAGCTGTGTAGTTGGCGCGAAACATTATCTAATTTAAATTGCACTATGGTATTAAATAGTGCATTTTCTAAATTTCATTACATTATACAGTAGAGTCTCGATTATCCACCCTTCGATTATCCGCCTTGCCAACCAGTGGCAAAAACGTATAAATTAATCAACGCAACGTGTGTCAATGCTTGCGGACGTGAGTGTATGTGTTTCTAAGGGGCCCAAATAAAGTGCGCAACGTTTTGTTGCATTATCCGTACACTTGATTAAATTTTGTTCAAATTTTGTTAGTTCCTATTTGGGATTTGTATGACAAACAAGTCCTCAAGTGCTATTGTATCTATTATTATCGCGTGTGCCCTAGATGATGGCGATGCTAACACCAAAAAACGAAAAAGAAAACAAAGAATTTGGACGAAAGAATGGCTAAAGAAAAGGGCGACTCTTAGCCACGACAGTCTAATTCAAGAATTACAGTTATCATCCCCCCTGGATTACAAAAATTATTTCAGAACTTTTGCAAATGATATCTCCGCGTCTCTCTCTCTCTCTCTCTCTCTATATATATATATATATATATATATATATATATATATATATATATACGGTGTGTCAATTTAAAAACCTACAATAGACTATATCTCATGAATAAATGATGATATTAAAAAATTCTCTAAACCGTTTCTAGGGTTGAAAGGGGGAACAAAAATGACACAGGAGACAACTCACCCCAATCAACCTCCTACCCCAACTAAAAAAAATTAAATAGCGAACCCCTACTTGTAATACATCATTGGAAATCCTGTAAAAAATGCTATCCAGTGGTATTAATAAAAATTATACAGGGTGTATTATATTATTTCAGTCATTTTTATAAATGAACACAAATCTCTTTTCAGAAATAACACTATACTATTTTATTTCAAAAAAGTACATCAATATTCACTAAAAGGTTTTGTTGAACTACAAAGGACC
The DNA here is from genome assembly GCA_036346205.1 of Vesta saturnalis. NCBI lineage: Eukaryota > Metazoa > Arthropoda > Insecta > Coleoptera > Lampyridae > Vesta > Vesta saturnalis. The sequence continues at coordinate 5,477,769 of JARFJB010001218.1, read as the reverse complement.
CTGCACACCTCTTATGGGTTTTTAGACCACAGTCAAATTTAATGAAATTTTAATATGTTATAGACTAAAAGTATCTGAACAATATTTGTCATTGGACCAACTTAATATAATGGCTAGTTTTTGATATACAGGGCGTTAAAGTAATAGTACCTAATAAGAATAATGGCTGTTCAGTGGGTTTTAACATTGATATACGCAAGTGTTATCATTACATATTATACTTGTTTGTAACTTTAATTATTTTGTACTTTTTAACATTTTATACAGGGTGTTTCAACAAAAATTAGTATTAAATATGATTATTTACATGATAAAAAGTGGAACTTATACATAAAATAAGCAACCTAATATTTACATGATTTATATACAAGAAACGGAATATTTAGACGGCAGCATGTCGGTTTAAAACATCTTGAGTAGCGGCTAGCACTTTGGTTTGCGGTAGCCTAATAACTTCTTCGTGCCTTGCATAGCCCAAAAACCAAATAACTGCTGCTATATGTGCACACATTCCTATAGTTCGCGCTCCTGTTTTGCATTGGCAATAGTAGCCAAATATAGGACCATCTTCTTGTTCAGCATCATTATCAGGAACAGGGTTATAGCTAATTATTATTTGATATTTAATTTGGTTTTTATGTCTAGATCTAATTCTAAGCCGAACGAGATTTAATTCGTTGAACGCCGTATCAATTTCGAAAAAGTGGTTGCCCAGTTGGTGATTGTTATCCTGTATGTAAGAAGGTGCTAGTTTAAGTTGGAAAGTTCCGTAAATAATGCGTCTTAATTGAGGTATATTTAGAACTGGAAAATTTTCTAATTGGTTTTGTTCTAAAGGTGCCCATCTGCCGTGCCGCCTCAACAAGCCTTCATTTTTCGCTCTAGCTTGTACATGATTAGGTTCGTTTACCATTTGAAGCATTTCTTGTGTTAGTTCTTCATTTCTTCTTCCATATGTAATGGTGGATGGTAGCGGTTTATTAGGGCACAGACAACACGGAAAAATGTCCGAAAATTGGGTATTTGGGCAATTGAAAAGCAGTTACGAAAAATTTTAAATATTGACTGAACGTGTCCGTTTCGAGCTTCTACTACCCACCTTTGCTTAGTGATAATTCTGCTAGCGTTGGCTTCTACAGTTGGCAATTGACGTCTACCTTCTAGCGCTGGTGGAATTTGCACAGATATGCCAATATTATTTAAAAATTCCCGAGCACCTCGGTAACCTCTACCCACAATCACAACATCGTCAGGTTGCAGCCAGTGTCTTAGTTCTTGATCTTGATTATATTGGTATCTTAATATACTCGCATCATTATTTCTTGGGTCGGGAAAGTATGGGCCATGAACATCCAAAATATATCCATCTGGGGCAACAACTAGCACTGGCTTAACAAGATGGCAATGTTTGTGAACTGAATAGGACTGCCTGAGGGTCTGAAAATGTTTGCTACGCTCTATGTTAACATAAGTGGCATCGATACAAATAATGGCTTTTGGGTTTTCAGGTTCCTCATTAAATAACTCATTTGCAAATCTGGTAACGTGTTCAGCAATAAATTGGTTACGGTTTATGTGACGAGGTCCTAAATTCTGCGGCACAAAATTATTGGATAATGATTCCTTAACTTTTTGAATTGCCAATGAGACACTCTGTCTGCTACCATAAGAAAACATCGCCGTTAAAAACGTGTCTGAAAGTCCTTGACGTAATTTACATAAAAAACATACTAAATCTTTTTTTTTAACTTCTCTCCTTCTTCCGTAAATATTAACATTCGCACAAAGATTAAACAATTCCCGAGATTGATCCCTGTTGAAGGATGACAGCGCACTTAGCTCCTCATCACTGAAATTGTTTTCATCCGAAAAAGTTTTATTTTTTGTGTTACTTTCTCGCATTGTCGTCAACAACTGATCCAACTCTGCCTCTTTTAAATTGTATGGCTTTTTAATGGACCTTATACCATTTTCTAATGGAAAAAAGTAATAAACCATTCGCATCAAGATGGACAGAACAAACCTTACAAATACGAGGTATGTATACTTCCTTTCGCATAAAAATATTTGTCCTTGCCTGTCCTGATAAATGTTGAATATTTGCAGCATTATTGCATATTAAACAATGATTAGCACTATATTTTAGAGGAAGCTTCATAATTGTTAGATCTGGATCATTTTCATAGACCTGAATTTCATCTATGATACCTTGATTGCAATTTGTACATAGCCTGGTATTACCATTTATGTCCATTGGCGGAAGTGAAAGTTCCTGTCCTATTCTCTGAGCAATATTTATCTTCTGGTCGGCTTTTGTCGTAAAATGGTCATTTGTCTGGGATTCCCCACTATTTCACATACATAACACTGAAAGTTTAATCGAAAAGCCATTTTAATGCAAACTTAAATAATGACTTTAAGGAAACTTAGTTACAGGTGACATTGTCATTTTAAGTAACTGGTTGTTATTAACAATCGAAAGTGTAGATATGTATCAGGTTTATAGCTATATCTGTAATGTTTAATAGTATTAACTACTAATTTTTATTAAAACACCATGTATAGAATGATGGAAAGTACAGAATAATGAAAAATTACTAAATAGTATAATATGTAATTGTAACATTTGTGTATATCCATGCTAAAACTCACTGAAAAGCCATAATGCTTATTACGCACTACCACTTTAACGCCTTGTATATCAAAAACTAGCCATTAGATTAAGTTGGTCCAATGACAAATATTGTTCAGATAGTTTTAGTCTATAACATACTAAAATTTCATTAAATTTGACTGTGGTCTAAAAACCCATAAGAGGTGTGCAGGGTCCTTTGGTAAAAATATTAATTAATGAAGTAAATGTTCAAAGTGGGTTCCGTTGTTTTGTAAACAATAATACAGCCTGTTTTCAAATTCTTCACGAACTTTGATAAATGTTGTTCTGGTAATTGCCCGATATACTTGAGTAATTCTTTCCCGCAACTCCTGAAGAAAAAAATCTGGTGGCGGAAAATCTGGTGACCTCGGTGGTCATTCAAGTATAATTTTTATTTATACCACTGGATAGCACTTTTTACATGCTTTCCAATGATGTATTATTTTCGCTATTTCGCTATTTAAATTTTTTTAGTTATGGTAGGTGGAGCGTAGGGGGTTGATTTGGGTGAGTTGTCTCCTATGTCATTTTGGTTCCCCCTTTCTACCTTAGAAACGGTTTAGAGAATTTTTTGATATCATCATTTATTCATGGGATATAATCTATTGTAAGTTTTAAATTGACACACTATATATAAACAAGATACACAATTGAGAGATGCAATATTCCTAAGCAAAGATAGTTTGCAACTTTACGGTACCTGGTATCTGGCCTTACATACGAAGCTCTAAAGTTTGATACAGTAATTGCTGCACAAACACTGGGAAAAATTATAATTCAGGCGTGTGAAGCAATTATTGAGGACCTAAAGAATTACATCCAGGTAAGTAATTTATTTATTATTTATATATTTAATCATAGACAACACTTTATAAAATAAACAAAAAGTTTTTCAGCACATGCTATTGAACATTATTGTTCTCACACGTTCATATAGCGTGTGGCTTTGAGGTTGGTTGATTGAGGTTTGCTGTGAATTGTATTGATATACTGACTGATCCTGACTAACCGATGACTGATGGCGATTGTGGATGAATATGCTGAGAGTCGAGAAGGTGTTTGCCGGTATGGGGAAAGTGTATGCGAGTATGGTGATGGTACAAAAGTTGAGGCCGATGAATGTGGTCGTGTCTGTGGTGCATTTATGGTAACACAGTAGCGATCCTAAACGACCTTCGTACAAAATATCGTTTATTGCATTCTTTGCGTAAACCTGTTGATAATTTCATCAATTCCAAAGCCCAATGTTTTTGCCAGAATTTCCACCTCGCTGTTTGAAATTTTACCATTTGCAACAATTCATTCCGTTTTTTTAAGTTTTCGCTAGCCAAAGATGTGGGTTGCCTTTTTTTTTTTGGTTGGAAGGGAACGGGGTGATGCTGACTGGTCGATATTTTCCAAATTTTCAATATCTATTTCACGTACACTGTCCTAGGATGAAAAAAGGATATTTAATTTTATATAATAAAGGTGGTTTATTTTATTACAATTACAAATGTAAATACACAAGCAATTAATTATGCAATGCGCGAGAGATATGTGTAGAAAATAATTCCACGATATGGAAGTATAAACCTTTAAGAAAATATGCAACTTAAGTTACACTAAAATGCAAATTAAGTTGCCTACCACAACTTATAAATCATTAATTATCAAAAACCCTTTTTTCTTATATTTTACAACTAAATAAACGATGAACGTAAAAGATTCGTTACACATGGTAAACACGTTTTGTTGCGGAAGCCTCCAGGAATTGGATCATACTTTAATTATAAACGCACATTTAGCATTGTTCTAATGGCCAACGGACGCATATCTGATGGAGGAGTGTTTGAAAATTCAACATTTTGTAAGACTTTCTTTTCCGAAAGCAGATAATCTTCCATTAAGTGACAGTATTGCACTATATGTATTTGTCGCCGATAGCGCCTTTCCACTAATGAAAAACGTTATGAAACCATGTAGTATAAGAAAGCAAAGAAGAAACTATTTATAATTACAGAGTGTCACGAGCTCGTAGGATGGTGGAAAATGTGTTCGGAATATTATTCTGTTTTAGAATTTTGTTGTCAAATCACTCTTGCTCCTCACAAAGCTTCTATCTTAGTAATGACATGCAGTTATTTGCATAATTCTCTACGACTTAAGAACGTGGAATCATATTTCCAAGGGGATTTGGACATACGAAATGTCAACGTATGGGGACGTGATAAGCGCGGATTGGAGATCTGATAGTTCACCTCTTCCACTGAAATTCTGTATGTATTTTAATAATGCTGGAGCTGTACCGTGACAAGAAAATGCAGTTAATAAAATGTACACGCAGTTAATGTAAATAAAATAATACAAACATCAAGACATAAGTTATTTACTTACCTCATTACTTCCACTTTCCGTTTCTTGCAGTAGTACAGTATCATCCATCGTTGAGATTTCTGCAACTTGGATTTCCTGATCTCGTAAAAAATATATGTCCGACAAGTACTATAGACTTGGCTCATATATTTCTGGTGTTCCTGCTCCAGATTTATAATTCTCAGTTACCTTCTTTAATTTCCGTTTGTAGCCACTTCTCGCATATTTATTTTCTTTTTCACCATTTCACGATCGGCTCCTGGTTCAATTTCTTTTAAATTTTCGGTTAACTTCTCGTAAGCAGCAGTTTTCATGTTTCTGTTTTTATAAACGTCGCTCTTAATTTTCCATAGGTCAGGTAACTCCCTATATAGTGCAAGAAAATCTTTCCAAAATTCTCTATTCTGAATAATCGTCATGGTCACAAGGGAATCGTCCCACAAGAAAACCGGCCGGCACTAACAAATATTGCGCAACGAAACGCTACACGTACATACACCATACAATTCGTTGCGCACCGTTCCCGTTGCACAACATTTTTGAAAATAGTCAAACAATTGCGCAACGCATCAAACACTGCCATACATTCCCAAATTATTGTAATTTGTTTGATAATGTATGGGCGCCTTTTAGAGATGCTTCACTGACTGCACTGCAGGTTCGCGCTAGTCACTGAGTTATTCGCCTTCGCGCCATATTGTTCGCTATCGCTCACACTTCTAGTTGAGCAGTAAGATTATCTTTTTGCGGTATGTCCGGGAGTGACCTGTATAGTGCCCAGTTGGTGAAAGTGTTGTAGTGTAGCTTTTGTTAACAATTGCGATTATGGAACTAAAAGAAAAAAAATTGTTTTATCAATGGAAGACAAGCTCGAGGCTTTAAAAAGACTGGATAAAGGCGAACAATACATAAGGTAGCTGACTACTACGGCGTTGGTCGTCGTACAGTTGGAGATTGGAAAAAGAACAGATTAGAAATAGAAGCATGGTGTTCCTCACCAGTTACTGAAATTTCTTTAACGAACAGAAAAACTATGAAAAGTAGCGAGTATAAAAAAGTTAGCGAAGCTTTGTACATATGGTTTACGCAGTTCAGGTACAAAGGGTTTCCTATTTCGGGACCTATTTTAAAAGAGAAGGCTCTCTTCAAAAAGAATTTAATGAAGGTGATGCATAAATGGAAAAAGTGATATGGAATCCGTCAGTTGAACATTTGCGGTAAGAAATTGTCATCAAATGTTGAAAATATGCAGCGATTTATAAAAAGGTTTCAAGAATTTATTGAAGCTGAAAGCTTAACCAGATTTTTAATTGCGATGAAACAAGTCTTAATTTGAAAAAGTTGCCAAGCAAGAGCCCTGCAGGTAGAACAGCTAGCAGCCCCGGGCTACAAACGTAGTAGAGAGAGAATTACTATTTTAGCATGTAGTAACGTTACAGCTAACCTTAAATTGGACCTGGCTATGATTGGAGTTTTGTAAGACTATATCGAAACATGCTCTCCCTGTAAAATATTTTAATCAAAAAAGCGCATGGATGAGCAGTGAAATTGTTAAAGAATGGTTTTTTAAAGAGTTCGTGCCTTCTACAAAGAACTCTTTAAAAGAAAATAACCTACCCAGAAAAGCAATTTTACTGCTAGACAATGCCCCAACTCACCCTGATGCAGACGAACTTAGACATGGCGACATAACGGCTACGTTTCTACCTCCAAACGTGACTGCCATGTATCAGCCAATGGAGCAAGTTGTGTTAGAAGTACTAGAAATTATCGAAGAAAGCTGGGCCAATATCGAGGCACGAACAATTGCGGGTCTTGCATAAGTTGTTCGACGACGAAGTTATGGTTGAAAGCGTTCCGAATCAAGTCCATGAAAATATTTTGCTCTTGGTGCAACGTATCCCTAGATAGAAGATGCATCGTTGGTTGAAGTAGGATTGGCTTACAGGAGACGACCAATATGAAATTTCTGACTGAAGTAATTGACATTATGATGCTCTTAAGATGGCGGGACCTGGCAGCAAAGAGGCGGAAATCGTCACGAAAGCAGACGAAGATCACTATTGTTTTTACTCATCCTGAACTCTCACTTCCAACATTTGTCAGTGTAAGTCAGTGTTATAGTATGTACGGTACGTTTGTCGGATTCTAAGTTTATATTAATACAGTACATTTTCCTTGGTTTATTTACATAACTCATAAAACTGAAGTGTGAAATACAGTAGGCCTAGGTACAGTATTTGTTTTCTCCTTTTGTATGGTTTAACTTTTATATTGTTTCTGTACTCGTTCTGTAAACTGTATCCCTATGCGTCATCTAATTGATTAATATTGTATTATTGTATGGTTTTTTTGCCGATTAGATACAGAACGTGACGTGTATTCACTACGATTGCAAAATTAAAACGTAATACAGTATAGTTGGTAAATTTGCATTTTAACCAACCCTCGCTGTTATCCGCCATTCCAGCTTATACGCTATTCCGCCGGCCCATTTATGGCGGATAACTCTACTGTATATTAAAAATAAACATATTGATATTATAAGTATTCAAACTTTCACCATTTGACATGATAATTAACCCTTTTTATTGGGGAAAAATGGTGTAATTATTTACATATTTATTTCTTCGCAATTTGTCAGACACATACTCTGTCCTTATTATATATTATATTATACATATATTGACAAAACAGCAAAATGACAAATATTAATAAAGTAACTAGAGAATTAAAATTATATCACTGTTGTAGACTGTAAAATTTTCAGTTCTTGAAAATAGACTCCCGGGTATCGGACAGTCCATATCCATTATCGCTGTTCAAGTCGTTAGGCTCTTTCAGAATTTCAAAAGCTTCTTGAATCTTCGTTGTATACCAATTCGTATCGTTAATCAGAATTCTTGTGTTTTCAAATTTTATATTGTGCAGAGTGTTTAAGGCATGTGCAGCAATTTCTGATTTGCAATTTGCATTTTCTTTTATTAGAACAGCTATCAAAGGAAACGAAAACTAGACAGATCAGTAAATTCTATTTGTAATAAGCAACATAACACTACACGTACACCTTACACAGACCTTACAAATCGTGCATGTGGTAATCTTGTACTTAACTTTCTTCTTGTTATCCGATACTCTCGCTCTGTTTTATCTAAAGGGTTAGATTTTGCTGTGGCTCCTTCAAAAATTCCTGTTGAAGTATTGGCCGTCTTCCGGCTGCTGAAGCAGCCAAAATCAGATTTGAAACTACAAGAATACTACAGATAAAGGATGAGTTACTAATGGATAACACTGGCAACATAAACAAAGCTAATAGTTTACTAAAAGATTATGCTTACACTAAACTATCATACAATCCTAATAAGTTCACTGATTACCTACAAAACTGTTAAAGGAATCAAAATTACGAACTGAGATAATTAGGAAACTAACACCACAAGATCCTAGAATACCAAGATTTTATGGATTGGCAAAAATACACAAACTAAATGCTCTATTTCAACCAATGGGTAGCTACATAAATTCAATAACCTACGCATTATACATTCTACAGTCTACTTCGACCTTTCATTGGTTTGAGCAATTCCTTTGTAAAAATTAACATTAATCACAGATGATTTGTTAATTAGTTTTGACGTGGATTCCTTGTTCACAAAAGTACCAATAAATGACACCTTACAACTATTAGAACGACATTTCAACTACAACGAGATCAAATGATTTAAACATTGTCTAACTACATCATTACTTTTATTTAATGGCGAGCATTGTCAACAGTTAGATAGAGTAGCTATGTAATCTCCAATTTCACCATCGATTATAAATTACTTTATGGAATATTTCGAAAAATAGGGTTTAATTAATACACCTAAGAAACCAAAACTTTGGCTTAGACATGTTGATCCTATCTTTGCTATCTGGCCTTTTAGGGCAGAAGAAGTGATGGTGTTCCTAAACCATTTAAACAATCAACGTGCAAACATTAAATTTACAGTAGAAAAGGAAAAAGATGGTTGTCTTCCATTTCTTGACGTTCTAATTGAAGAAAACCAGATGGAAGCGTAACACATTCCGTATATTATAAGCAACTCATATAGATTATTATGTTAATGCTTCTTCATCATCCAGCACAAAAGTTTAGTACGATACGAAATTTGTACAACCGTGCCACAAAGAATTGTCATTCAGATCAACTACCACATGAATTAAACCACCTTGAAAAAGTCTTAATAAATAATGGCTTCAACAAACAACAAATTAAAAAGTCATTGCAACCGAGACAAACGACGCCTATGGATGATAAATCTACAATTTCAAATAAGTTTGCCATTTCACCTTTCTTTGCAAACAAAACGAATTGGTAAAATATTACATGGGCATAATATAAAAGTAGCTTACAAATGTAGTATTAAAATTCGAAGTCTTCTGAATTCTGCTACATGTTGTGTTTACGAAGTACCACGCTCTTGTGGTAAAGTTTACATTGGTGAATCTGGAAGAAGCATTAAGACGAGGTTAACAGAACACAAAGGACATTTTATTATACTAAATCAGCAATTGCTTAATATGCCTTAAACACTCTGCATAATATAGAATTTGAACACCAGAATTTGGCTAACGATAGAATTGGTTTATATGGAACATTCGAGAAGCTATTGAAATTCTGAAACAGCCTAACAACTTGAACAGGGATAATGGATATGAACTGTCCGATTCCTGGTGTCTATTTTCAAGAACTGAAAGTTTTACAGCCTACAACAGTGATTTCATTTTAATTTCTAGTTACTTTATTAATATTCGTCATTTGTATCTGCCCGAAAGTTTGCGAATAACTAAATATATAATAATTCACACTTTTCCCAAATAAAACCTTAATTAATATTGATATTACATTTACACAATCAAATTAGCTTATTTAGGCAAAGAGGTCAAATTTTTACGTTTTAATTATTTATGAATCATCCATTGGTTACGATCCAAAAATACAATAGCCATAATTAGTCCGCAAACATATAAAGTGCATGTTATCCAACTAGATCCGGTTTGTAATGTGTTGAGATATTTGTACCGTATGTTAGGCAACACACTTTACTCCGATTCGATTTCTAGTTACAAAAGTTAGATGTGGCAACTTGGCGTAAAGTACATTTAAGATTGGCACCAAGTTTCAAAAGTTTTTAATAAATATTATCGTTACAATTGGTGGAAAAAGGAAACTTTAGAACAGGTGATCTGCTTCTCTTTGAAGAACGCCATTTTGTCTAGTTAGCGTTTGGTTATTTTCAGTAATTTTTACAAAAATTAACATTGTAAGTTAAAATCCGTGTTGTGCTGGTTTTACTTTCCAAACGAATTTTAAGTCTCCTTAAAATATACATGCTCTCTCGTCTCTGCAGTAGGTAAGTATCCATAAAGTTTATTACTCCCTTCAGGTTATTATTTCGATATTTAAAGTTTCCACAACTATTGTTTGTCCCGTGACTAAGACATTGATTTCTTTAGGTTTTTCTTTTTCTTATCTCATATTCTTCTGTATGTGATGCTGTAATCGATTCTTCACTTGTACGTAAGTACTTCTCGCAATTAAAATTCATGAATATGCTGACAGTACACCTTTCCTCAGCATTGATCACTAAACGGTGGCTTACTACGTCGAAGATAATTCAAGTTTCTTCTATCTAAAACACCCAGGTTAAATCACGTAAGACGCTTGGGTGTTCTCGATCCGACAAACTTACTGTTGAGTTCTATTTTGTTTATTTCGTGACGGATCCCTGAGGCAACAAACAGTCACCTACGGCCACCATAATTACAGTGGATACTGCGCACTTCTAGTCCGACGAGTTATAGTGTAGAACTGCTTTCAGTTACTTGCAGGTATTCGATATAGTCTTAAAAGATATTTATGGCTTGCGATTCAAATAACAATGTTGCGCACCTCAAATTTTACTCGTTACTTTGGAATTACTCAATATTCTACACACGCAAAGTGCCCGATTTGGTATTTTCTAACCAGTTACGTTTGTGTCTCAATTATTCATGTACTGTTATTAAGGACACTAACTGCATTCCAAACAGCTGTTTGATCCTACACATATATCTCTGAAGTTGCCGTTATTTGTACTTGAACTCTGCTTCTGTAAATTTATTTCTTTACAGGGTGATCCATGTTAAACTTTTAACCGAGTTGGTAGACTAGAGTTGACACGGCCTGCTTAGCATTTGGGAGATAATGGGTTGATTCTCGTTACCGTTTACCTTTATGAGGTTTTTTCAGGCGTTTTCCTCATACCTTTTAGCGGTATAGTCACTGCGGATATGCACACCATGTGCGGCTACCCAGGCGAATGCTGGGATAGTATTTTCCCCATTAGAACCCTAACTCCGTTCCTTCCGATCCTATCCTGACTACACGCATCCTTAGTCCCAACTAGCATATATACGTAATGTATGTATGTATGCTGGAAATCCATGATTGTGGCTGAAGGAGCTTGGAAAGCTCAAACAGCTCGCCCTTCCCCTTGGGGAGGGAATGAAATACGTCACCTTTCCTTTCTTTTTCCTGTTAAACACCTCTGTTTAATACATGCTAGTGCAGTTGTATTTTTGATATTTGTTTTTGTGCTTACTGCTTTATATGTATAAACTTAGGCGTTGATGTGCTTTGTAACAAACGTTATAATAACGAGAAAGTTACTATATGCTAATAGATCTGGAAGTGATACGGCCTTCAGCCGATAAATTTTGAATATTGTTCAGTGACCTTTGTCACCTTTTAGGGATTAGAGTGTTTATTATTAAATTTTAGGGTTTCTATTTTATACATTTAATCATTACTCGTGGCAGTAATCTGGCTAGTATATAATTTGGTTAATTACATATTTTTTATTTTATTTCCTTTTGAGTTAAACGAAACGTAATAAACGCTAAGCTGGTCTTACTGGCATAATCGAGTTTTAAGGAGAGCTCTTCCTAGAACCACGGTTTAAGAAATTATTTTTTTTTCTGTGTGTTCTTTTTCTAGCCACCCGGCTATACTGGATGACTGACAGTGTTTTGGGTGGTTTCATTTTTTGTAGTTTTGTAATAATTTTTGTTTAACCACTGACAAGGTAAATGGTATACTATTGTAACCAATTTTTTTTAATTATCATATACACTACACTCTATAAGTCTATTCAGGGACGATCCGAAACCCTTACATTTAGGAAGGTGTTGGGCTAAAATTGCTGATTATTGATATAGGTGCTCCAGAGACTAGGTACGTATACCTAATACCTACTTAGTTTGGAGTAGAGTAATTGCAAAAAATGTAATAATTCATAATGAAAAAATTGGGTTATATCTATGCTCCATGGTGTAGAAATTTGCAAACATTGAATTATTGAACACACAATTTATTTATTTAAAAATTATTATTATTACTTGTGAACTTATACGTTCATAACAAAAACTTTTAATAATTTAAAATTAGTCAAGTTGCTTTGGTATGTGTGAATCCTTGCGGTATTGCAGGCTCACATTCCATTAATATAAGTAATTTGATTGTAATCTCATTATATTTAGAATTTACATCAGTTCTACATGCATAAAAACAAATTTTACATCGATTGGGGCTTGTATCTCGATAGCGCAGGTGGTTAGCGCGGTACTCTAGCAAAGTACAGGTCGTAGGTTCAAATCCTACTCGAGGTAATCTTTTTATTCATGTATTTAATAAAATTAATAATTATTTTTAAATACATATTAATAAAAACTTTGATAATACAAAATTTATTTGTTTATTTACGGATTGGAGGCAAAATATGTAAATTTAAAATAAACTTAAAATAATAAAGCATAAAATATGAGTTATATGTACTTATGTTAATCAAATTACATAGATATCCGACGTTTCTTCAACTTACTCCACTTGCTAACTAATTCAGATAAGTCGAGATTGTCGCCTATTTATTTTTCAGAAAAAAGAAGAATAAGCGGATTTAATCGATCGTCGCCCATTCGTGCCCGTAAAAGGTTTTTTTACTAATTTTATCTTGCTGAAACTTCTTTCACAGATGAAGTAACAATAAAGTATAGTTGGATAGAATTCCAGTTTCTAGAGGTTTTAAACACTGTGCAATATTTTGAAAGGTAGTTCATGGCTCAGCTCTTAGTTTTTTGACAAAAATGTACAGTTCAGCTTTCATTGCATCTTTGTCCAAGTTTGTGTTTACTAAATTTACTACATAATCTAGTTTTTCCTCTGGATCTAATAATGATTTACAAGACGAATAAATGGCTGAGTTTTGGTTAAGGTTGTACTTAAACAAAGTTTTTTACAAAATTTGTGAAGTTATCTACTACTGCTTTAAATTCTTTACAATGAAAACTTTCAAAAGTAAAATCGACTTGTGTGTCTCGTTTCTCATCAAGACTCTTAGGAGTAATTCTGCGTCTAGGATGTTTTTGAAAGTCACTTTGCCAATGAATATCGAACTTTGATGTCGTTATAGATTTGGTTAAGTGAAATTAAAATAGCTTCAAAAGATATCCAAACTGCTTTAACAGATTCAGCCATTGCTGTCAATCTTGTTCTGGAAACGTTTCTAAGTGCTAAAGCGCTTTCTAGTTTAGTAATTTGTTCGGTAAATACTTTATAGCGTTTTGTGCTGTCTGTACAGAAAAGGTATAATTCTTCTAAAATGATAAAGGTTACTAGCCATAGTATTTACTTTGATAATATTTTCTACAAAAACCTGACATAGCGGCAGCTTAGTCGTAGCTCTGTGAAGTAATATTTTCAATAGGCAATTCATTTTTGATTAAAAGTGAAAATGTTTCCCTCTTCCTGATTTATTAGGAGCTCGTGTGGCTTAAGATTTTTGGTATACCGAACTACTAAGGACAGCATAACCTTATGCGATGCATGCGGGGTAGTATCAGCAATAATCGAAAAAAAACTGGAATCCTTAATATCTTTACATATATTTCAACGAACTAGCAAACTTAGTAAGTCGATGAATTCATTTTCACTATTTTCACCAAGATAGTTCACATGATAAGACCGGTTATTTTAACTGCTTCAAAAGTATTTGCGGGTGCTCCGACTAATTCCACTTTTACCCATTTTCCTCCGTGTTTTTTATTTTCATGCGGCTTCCGGTAATCATCATCAAATTTGCTGCAAGTTTCAATAAACAAATGTTAACTATAAAACAAATAACACAAGCAAATGGTTACATTTTCAATATAATTGACACTTTAGTTAAAAATCAAGGTAAATTAGAGGTTTTTTAAACATTTCAAATCTGTATACATAAAAAGAAGCTACCTTTAATGAACGGACAGGTTAATCTTATACACTCACCTTTAACAGACAATTTAAACAATTATAATTTACATCAAGTTTGCTGTTTCATCTTAGTAACTTGTTAACATACCTACATGATAATGATACATGTTGTACTGAAATATTGAGAAACCCATATGCATATAAAACTTTGCTAAATTATATTTGAAACATTAGCACTATTAATATGAAATTCAACAAAGTAAAGTTGAAGTATATAAATGCAGTTATATTTACTGATCGTCCATTATATTGACATGAATAACTGCCGTAATAGAGGATTTTACGACTAATTAAAGTACTGAAATACTCAAACTTGCATTTATATGATAATATATTACATTTATGGTGAACAGTAAACCGTACAGAACTCAATCTGTTTAGTGATAGCATTACAAATTGCAGTAATTGCATGTAATATAGCTTGGTTGTAAGTAAGTACGTTATAAATTATAATGCTCTGTAAAATAATGCAGTTAAAGATGGTTTTATGATAATACATTAATTGTTTACAACGCAAATCTTATTTATTATTAGCAAGCTTAACCATTTTGGATAAATAATAATAAGTATTTACAAAAACCTACTAAAAACATCTGTTGTGTTTTATTTCGACTCAGAACGAAATTGCACCTGCTTGAGCTTCCTGAACCATAATTATATTTCCAAGATGCATATGTTTAATGAACACGCATGGTAGAATTAAGGATGTTCCAAAGTAGAGTATATGTTACACGTCCAAACTGCAATAGGCGTCGTGCAGGTTTACCGAAGTAAGCGGGTTACCAAGCTAACTACAGTGAAAATGTGCCAGGTCGATATAAAGAGTTAAAGAATTGAAAGGTAATTTCAAACACCTTACGCTTACCATAAATCTACAACTCACAATCACCTCAATCTTCAATTTTTCTAAAATAAATAGTCTTAGGCGGGATGTTAAATGAATCCTATCTGATTGTGAAAGACATGATTGTAGCCTACTCAGTACAATCATACACTACTCTTGTTCACACTTGATAGGAAATTTATCCAAAAGCTTCAGAAAATGTTGTCGTCGTAAACTTATTCCTCACACCCTATACATATGAAAATTCTAAGGCATAAAACGTTAATTGAATACTTTTTAAGTATTCCTCGTATTCATATAATTTTATATTTCTAACTGTTATAAAACTTTGAATGAAATAGCTATTACTCAATTTAGAAAAATCAAAATAAAAAGTCGGTTTAATAGTTTTTATATCAACGAAACACTTGTTTGTTATTGAAAAATTTAATAGGTAACGTTCAGTGATTTTATCATAGATACCATCTATCATCCATGTATTTTCTGAATACTTTACCTTTAAAATGATCGTATTTAAACATTTGTCAATTTGAATGAATTTTAATAATCTAAGTCTAGAATTTTCACTTAATACAAATATTCTGATATCAGTGTTTTGTATTGATTGATAGTAAAATAGTTCAAAATAATTAAATTTTACAATCGACCTGGCTCATTACGCAATTTGGGAAACCATAGTTGGCTATGATATTTTTAAATGACATTTTTTTGTGCTTTTTAAAAATGTATAACACCTCTATGTTATTTTAATAATTAATCGATTTTTTAAGTTTTAATTAATTGTTATATTTATTATGGACAATATACTGACTTCCATAAAAATTGCAACATCTAGAATTTGTTGAACGACTTTATTGAAATTTTCGTCGACGATGTCTTTCATTAGAACAAACAAACGATTAAAATTTGAATAAAATCTAGCTAGTAGTTTTTTTTTTGTTTTTTCCTTTGCACTTAGTAACAATAAATTTGAAAAAATAAACCAATCAGTGTGTAATAAACTGTCAATTTTGCAAATTGTTTGTTCACAATTTCGTTCTGAACTTGGAAACAACGCCAAGAGTACGTCAACATCAACATTTTTCCCAATTGTCTGATTTTGAACGTGGCCATATTATTGGCATGAGAGAGGCCGGACCTTCGCTAACAGAAATTGCTCGTCGTGTAAACCGAAATGATATAACGATGTTGAGATGTTGGTCCAAATGGCCCGAGGAATGGGTGCAACAACGTCGCCCTGGATCTGGACTACAGATCGCGAAGAACGTCGCTTAACACTTTTGGCCACAAGAGATAGATTTTTAACAACTCGATTGATTTCAAATGATTGGATGAGAGGTGTAGGACCCAGAATGTCAGTTTCATCTGTTTATCGCCGGATAAGGTCTTTTGGGCTGAGTTCATATCATCCATTTTTATGTCTTCCTCTTACACCACTTCACCGTCTACGCAGGCTAGAATGGAGCAACGAAAGAGCGAATTGGGCGCAAGAATGGCATCGAATTGTGTTTAGTGACGAGTCTCGATTTTGTTTGTGGGCCCACGGTGGTCGTAGTAGGGTCAGACGGATGCGTGGAGAACGTAAAAATCCAACATTTTTTGTGGAACGCAACACAGCCCTCACACAAGAAGTGATGACATGGGGTGCAATATGTTACGGTAGCAGATCGCCCTTGGTCTTCATTGATGGCAACTTAAATGCCGATGGTTATATTGCCAATATGCTAGAACCCCATGGCCTACTCGGTCGCCTGATTTGTCACCCATTGAACGTGTATGGGATGAGGTGGGTAGGCGACTGGGTAATTTACCACACCCACCAGATAACTTACACGATCTCCGCCTACGGATTCAAGAAGCTTGGGTTGATATACCACAGGCAGCTATAGATCACTTGATTGATAGCGTGCCACGCCGTCTAAATGAGTGCATTACAAATCGTGGCGGAGCAACTCATTATTGAAAAAAACATCTTTAGTTTTTGTTCTTTTGTTTTCAAATTTTAATAGTTTATTTGTTCTAATGAAAGACATCCTTGACGAAAATTTCAATAAAATCGTTCAATAAATTCAAGGTATTGCAATTTTTATGGAAGTTAGTATGGTTGGCTTAGAGAACCAGATATCAAATTAAATGAATATATTCTACTCAAAAAAGAAATTTCACTTCCAGTAAAATAGTTTTAATGTTGTTCTTGTGGAATGATAAAAAATTATAAAATCTAAAGATTCAATATAAAATTATCAAAAGACCTCACATGCAAATTGAAATGAAATATAAATAAGCAACATAACATCATCAGAAATTATGAAAAGCTAACAGCAAATCAATTTTTATACGTATGTAAACATCTAATTCTATAAACGAAAAATATCAATACAAAAAACACACTAAAACTACAAATATTTTTCAAACTGTGCGCCTTCTTTTTGGATGCAAACTTCGTATCGTCTTCTAATTGAATTTATAGAGTTATATATAGATAATGGTGTTAATTGTATAAAAGCCACACGAACACTTTCTTTTAATTCATTCACATTGTTACCAGTTCTTTTGTATGCAATGTTTTTCAAAAAACCCCATAAAAAGAAATCTAGAGCCGAAAGATTGGGTGAACGAGCAGGCCACAAAATTGGTGCTGTCGTTCCCATTCTCCTATTAGGAAAACGTAAATTTATGTAGTATTATGTGCGGGAACTCCGTCTTGCTGAAATATGACATTGCAATATTGTGCTAAAGGAAGACTTTCTAGAAATCCCTCCAAATGAATTCGTAGAATATTGAAATATTTCATTGAGTTGAATGTTCCTTCATACATGTGATAATAAAAACGTACGATTTTAATGCAGCACCACACATTTATTCCAAATTTCCCTTGGCTCCTGCGGACAACACTGACATGAGCGTTAGTATCTGCCCAGTAAGGTAAATTGTGATTATTAAAAATACCATCACTACTGATATGCGCCTCGTCTGACCATGCAATAGAGTTTGAAAAATTAGGTATATTTTGGCACTGACTTATATACCAGTTACAAAACTCAGTACGCTGCTTTCTGTCATCTATAGTCAAGAAATGTTCTTTTCGAAATCTATAGCAATGGTATTTGTGTTTCTTTAAAATTCGAAGGCTTTGCTTCGAGACACGCCTAGATTAACCATTTGTCTAGATGAAGTTGTTGGCTCTGCTTCGACTTGTCCTAAGACGACCATTGAATTTTCTTCAGAATTTCGTTTAAAGTAAGTTTTTGGCCTGGGATTTTTAAAAGAACCGAATTCAATTAAATTTTTCTGTAACCTAAAATTAATTAAGATATTGTTTTGAGCTAGCAAAAAATACGTTCAAAAATTTTTTATTTGGCTGCTGCCTTTCAGGAAAATTTTGTAAATATAATTCGCATGCCACATTCTTATCACCTTCGGATAATATAAAACACTTTAACATGCAAATTTTTTCTGAACTTGTATAATTAGGCATGTTAACAACTAAATTCACACTTCTAATTTTTAATTTATTATTTGGCATATAGGTATCATTTTACTTAAATAAATTTCAGCCTTCTATGCTGTGTATCCTTAATATAAAACGTAAAGAAGAAAAACTTAAAAAATCAATTAATTATTAAAATAGCATAGGTGTTATATATTTTTAAAAAGCACAAAAAAATGTCATAGCCAACTATGGTTTCCATATAAAAAAATACAACTTTATGTCATATGTCTTAAAAAAGTGCTTTAATAATGTTTTTACAGCTGTTGATACATTTAGAAATAAAAAAGTTATTAAAGTTTTTCAAAATCGCCATTTTTTTAATTTTGGCTAATTGCGCAATAACAGAGATATCTTGATTATGACTATTGGATCTTAATTAACACCAAAATCGAGCACAGGGACCCCATATTACTTTTTGTCTATCTGTAATAGAAAGGGTACTTCCCATAAGAAAACATCGAAAATGAACCACCCTGTATAAACACGTGGCTTCAAAAAGCACAACAAAACCAATTCCTATAGATAAAAAATTCCCCCAAAATCTTACACACTAAACACATCAAAATAGATAAAGTTCGATTATCCTTTTACTTATAATAAGAAATTATGAACTCAGCAAGCAAAAGAATGAACTTAAAAAGGTAATCGCACTTTTATCTTTTAAACAAAACCTAAAAGTATTTCTTATAAATTACGTTACCTAATCCTCTCTTCTTGATATAGTGAAGTCTATATGGTCTGCTTCCAGTAATTCTTTTTAAATTTGACTGGATAATCCTGCCGCTAACCTAATTAACGAACGCAAATGTCTGTCGTTCACACATGTGTTTCGCATGGGCTCTTTGATTTAAGGTTTGCCCTTCAACATAGACGTTTATCACAATAACTTTTTCAAAAAAATATTAAAATTCTTAGTTGCCTTTATAGAATAGATTTTATATTACTAACGATTGTACACATGTACTTCATTCCATGTCAATGATGACCATTAAACTCTTAACTAAACTAACAAACTTTTCTGTTACTTAAAGAGGTTAATTCAGGCTTTCTTTTTATTATTATCGCACGCTCTATTACTGAACACTGCCAACAAAATATTTACTGTTAGTAGTGATTAGGGGCCGGTTCTAGAACAATTCAAGGTCACTCGCCCTCTGGTGGTGAGAAATGTAAGCTTTTGGATCTCTTCAAGGTCAAACTTTTGGCGGGAAATTTAAATTTTTGGAGCTCGCTAAAAATAGAAATTGCAATGTCATCATCATCATATTACAAGGTCACTCCGCGGTCAAACTTTTTGGCGGGAAATCCGTATTTCAAGGTAAAAATCTAAAAATAGAAATTGCAATGTCATCATCATATTAAAATTCTTAGAAGTCTAAGGTTATTGACCCGTAGGGGTATCGTATGACATTTCTTAGAAGTATGAAAATAGGGTCAATTCATGGAAACAAAACGAATGCGGGTTGTTATCTATGCTAAAAAGTAGACCAAGGTCAAATGGTGCTTATACTGACTAAATTTAGTCAAGGTGAGATAATTTTCTAAGCTAAAAGTAGGTGGGTATTTAACAAGTTTAAACATGTTCTTGATAGGTACTCAAGTCACCGTTTGACACAGTTGGCGGAACTGGAAGAAGATGATGATGCTATAAGTAAAGATATCTTGATTTTTGTCTACAAGCAGTTCAGAAAGCTTTTAAAGGAAACCACAACGCTTATCTAGTATTCGAGCAAAAACATTGTGAGAGTTAGTATTACTTTATTTCATAAAAAAATCGTTAGAATTTATTTTAGAAAAAAAACATATTACAAATACTTTACAAATTTGTTAAACATCTATTATATTACATCACACTTCCTATTGATACTGAATTAATTTGGAAAATATTAAAAATGTACGTTTTATATCGAATTGTGATATATAATATTTCCCAGTTAAGGAAGGCTTTCCTTAATAAAAAAAACGTTAGAATTTTTTAGATGAACAACATATTACAAATATTTCCGAAATAAATAAAGGGTTTTTTTACATCAGTATTTATCTTAAAAATTTATTGATTTTGTAGTCTTAAATTTTTAATATAAATGTGAATATATAAGTTTATGCAAAATATCATGAGATTATTGTTAGTTTCATAACATTCCAGAGTTAAAACTTTATTATTATGCTCATAAAGGATTTTATTTTACATCAGTATTTATTTTAAAAATTTATTGATTTTGTAGTCTTAAATTTTTAATATAAATGCGAATATAAATTTATGCAAAATATCACGAGAGTATTGTTAGTTGCATAATATTTCAGGGTTGAAACTTTATTATTATACTCCTCTTATCTGCTTAAAAAATATTTCTATCGCCTATTAGGGGTAGATTTTACATTAGGGGTAGCTGCCCCAATTTGATATGTATATATATATATATATATATATATATGTTAGATACGTTTAAAATTCGGCGGAGTGTTGTTTTTTTTTAATTTATTTTTGGCAAATTTTGGCCCGTTTGTGAGAAAAATTGATTTTTTTTGTTTGAAAATGCTGGACTTGGAAAATCTGCTTAAAAAATCTTTTCCTAACGTCACAATTTTTATTATTTATTACATATAAATACAATAACTCATTTAAACACTACAACATATTAATACCAAATATGTTTAAATGTCTTTTTATTTTCAAACTCGAAGCTGCCTCATTCTTCTATTTATTTCATACATCCCTAAATCTAGTTTTAAATCTTTAATGTTTCGTATCAACACCTCCAACCTCTTCTTTCGCTCAACAATAGTTAATACTTGTTCTTTTCTTGCGCTTCTTATCTTGCATACTACCATTTTCGTCATTTCTGCTAATACTTAATCGCGCGCACCCAAAGAAGCCTTTTATTATAAATCTGCATCCTTCAAAACCGCTAACCTAGACAAAAATGTCTTCTTCTTTCCATGAACTTATTCTATTTTTATACTTCTAATAAATGTCATACGATACCCCTACAGGTCAATAATCTTTGACCATGTCCACTCTATTCTTATAAGAATTGTAATATGATGATGACATTGCAATTTCTATTTCTAGCTTTTGACTTTGACGTACGGATTTCCCGCCAAAACGTTTGACCGCAGAGTGATCTTGTAATATGATGATGATGACATTGCAATTTCTATTTCTAGCGAGCTCCAAAAATTTAAATTTCCCGCCAAAAGTTTGACCTTGAAGAGATCCAAAAGCTTACATTTCTCACCACCAGAGGGCAAGTGACCTTGAATTGGTCCAGAACCGGCCCCTAATCACTACTGCCGTTTTATTTTTAAAACTGCTTTCACCCTTTTTTAATCCTTGAAGAGAATCACTAATCTTTTCTTCAACTCACAATTAAACTTTTATTTGTAATGTTTATATACGATCTATCCCCAAAAAGGGTTATTGCAGTCATTTATATATGTACTGCAGAACTGATTTTTTTACAAAGAAAATCCAGCACTGACCATTCTAAGGTCCCTTAAAAAAACGCGCGTGATCTACCTTTACTTAAGCTCTAACCGAACGGTTCTCTCCTACACCCTTACTAAACTCTCCCTTTATGCCTTCTACCCGCCATATTAGCAATCTCTTCATGATAATATCAGAATTTACCAATCAAAGTCGTGTATTTCGTGCGTTGCTTTGCCGAGTCAAAATCTGAAACGGAACCACCGCTATCAAAAGTAAGAACAACTTAGCCATCTTGATTTACTGTGTAAATTCACTCACAACTCTCCGAGAGAACCATTAATTGTAATTATATTCACTCTGTACATTATCCAGAACCATTACTCAACTTTCTATGAAAACCCCTCATGTGGGCGATCTCTATTTCCGTACAATCTAACCAACTACAGCACATTCTAACCACTTTATTCTTGAACACGTACTCAATTTTCCATTATTGCACCATATTACAAAATTTCTACAAATAAAAATATGCATACATATTCCTTACTGCACATTAATACAATTTTAATATCCTAAACTCACTTAGTTATACGTCTACGTCCATTCTTTTTATATGGATTCTTTTGTGGACAGCAGGAGAAGACCAGTGGCAAATCGGTAGTCTCTTACCAGTGTCGTCTCAGTAGAAATTCTCACACATTAGTTTTCAACCAAATTTAATGTTTTCAACATGAAAATCTTTCTACAACATTCAAATATTCTTTCATATAATATCTAATGCTTCGGCGTATCATTTACACAAATTTACATTCTACTTACAAACAAAACTTGCTTTTTGTGCAAACTCACTTCATTTATGCTCAAAATACGTTCCATACATTATCAAAATTCTGCATATACACGATGCGTCAAAATAACCTTACATATGGTAAAAGCGTATGCAATTTTACGTCGTACGTTACAAAAAGTAATTAATTATGCAGTTTGGAGATGCGAATTGAATTGAAAAATTGTAATGTTCATGGTAGGGAGGAAAATAGATCTAGTTCAAGAAGGTCTTGTGGTGATGGTCATCATCTAAGAAATAATACCATAATTCTCGGAGACATAAATTAAGATATGCTATATTTCGTTGACTCAAACAGATTAACATGTATGAATAAAGGACATGTAGAATCTTAGTGTATGAAACACACTAACGAATTTAAATTTAAAGTTCCTTTGACTTCCTTTTCAAATTTGAATTTAGTTTTCACGTTATTTTGAGTAGAAAAACTAAATTTGTTAGGACAGAGGGAGAGTTAAGCGTTTCGCAATTTTAATATGGTGAATATTTTCAATTGACTTTGATCAAATGTAGAGAAGTTATTACATTGTAATATTGCTTTTAGGAATGATATGTAGTAGATATGGAAAATATTTGGTCGTATTAATAATTGAAATTATGTGGTTGTGATTATGTAGCATAAAATGTAAATGTGTAGAGTTCAAAAAGTGTAAATAGTTAAAAAGTCGTAGTTGTATAATTTGTAAATAGTCATCTGTGGGAAAAATGGGAAAACAATTACATCAGAGTTTATTAAAAGTATAGGTTTCTGTAATTTATAAATTGGATAATACAGGGATCTGACTCTACTTAAATATTTTACCAGCATAAAGGCACATTTGAAATTATTGTCTGTATAGGTCAGTTTTCGGTCACCTTTGGGTGATGAGTTCTATTTCTCTACGGCCATCTTGAGCTATGCTGTAAAATTTGTTAAGTGAGTGAATTATGGCAATTAACTGCTTTTTTAAGAGTTATCTTGTTAAGGGACCATGTCATAATCACTCGGCAGGCAGTAATATCAGTTATGAGTACTGTGAATGTGATATTCTGTCAGCACCCAAATATAGGGATTATAACCTTAACAATTATCGAGAAGCAGCGTCGTCACCTGAAAACCCTTGGACGAAAGTAATTTATATAGGTTTAATATTCACTAATTTACTTTAGTTTCTCCCATAGGATTTTCCTTGTTGGTGTAATTTTCCTTTTAGGTGTAAGTTTACCTATGATGAATTTTTCTTTGTGGTTTTATTTTTTATGTATGGTTTGGTTTTTGTTGTTACATTTTACGTTTAGTCTGCTGTTAGAAATTTTATGATTGTATGTGAAGTCGTTTGAATTTTTTACGTATTCGAGTGTATTGTTTCATTGTACATAGTATTGGATAAGTAACGTAATCTACACAATTCATATGTTGTAAATCAAGAATTGAAGTTTTACGGAAGATTACTTCAGTAACGAACGTATTGTAGTTCGAAGAATCGTTGAGTACATGTTGAGTGGGTGATCTTCACCTGTGAATACAAGTTAGTGACCTTAATTGTTGGGAATAAATTATTTCATTGGATATCGGAATTAAGTAACATCGTCTGTATACTGGAAGTAAAAATAAGGTTGTTCAATTACGAATCATTAATTACATCGATACTCACTTAGTTAGATGTCCGTTGGATAGAAAATAGTTGGTAGTTCGAATATCGCTTTGGTAATCTTCATTGCTGAAATTGTTTACTATACCATCACCCAGCTTTATAGCAACGAAAAAGTTCACTCTTTATAAATAAGATGAAAATGATAAAATTAAAAATCGCATGCAGCTATCATTTAATTCAAAATTCATTCTAATTAAAATAAATATCATGCAAAGCAAAATTAAATCAGAAACCATTAAAACCCAAGCAGCCATTTTATAATAAATACAAGTAGCATACAGAATCTGTCAATGTGTTTGCAGAAAATATTTTTTTGCCGAGTGGCAATTTTATCACTATTTAACCAAGATATCGTTAGTTTGAATATTGAAGTATAATTTTAATTAATTAAGAAAGCGAGAACTGCAGACATCATTTAGATATTTAATCGAGTTTTGTATATACAAGGTGTAGAAAAAGAATTCGATGTATACAAAGTATAACAATACATAGTATAACGGTATTTGTACTAAAGTTGATTAAATTTTATAGATAATTGTCGTCAATATTATATATATATATATATAATATATATATATATATATATATATTTATATATATATATATATATATATATATATATATATATATATATATATATATATATAATGTGTGCTTTTGCGTTGTGCGTTCTTTTTCGTTTTCTTTTCTGCTTTGTGCGTATTAATGAATAAAATTTATTGTTCTGAGTTGATTAAACATTTGTTCATTTATTTGAGTAAAATTAAGAATACAGCGAGTGAGATCAGTTACCAGTTATGTAAAGGTAAGGATCAGATAGTGAGAGAGACTGATCTTCCATCTTCAGCACTTTCTGGCTCGAGTGTAGGCGAATTTAAGCACGAGTCAGTGGCGCCCAGAATAAATTAACTTTGAGTTTTTGTTTGAAAAGAACCGCACGGCCTCATCGGCTACAAATTAAATAGCATAGAGGCAATAACGTTAACGCACCTCACATAGGTCTGACTGACATTGAAGTCCGAAATATCAGTTCAGACAGTTAGTAACGGTCTCTAAATTTAGAAATAGGTTTAATACAGTTAGTGTTAGAGAATAAAATGTAAACCTGAACAACTGACAATCTTCAAAATATGCTTAGGAATTTTAAAACTTAATAAATTAGAACGGTATTTTCCTAGATTTAAAAATAAAGCTTGGTGCGTGTTCATGAGATTGGTTGCAAAACTATTCGCTGCGTAAACTATTTTGTAGGATATTTTGGTAGTTCACGATAAGTTTGTGGTTCCAACAGTTGTTCTACTTTAATGTTATAGTCGTTCATTTTTAAAATAACAGTTGCATTCTCTTCATGTATTTGTAACATGACATTTGCATTACGTTTAAGACATAATACAGCTCGGCTTTGACCAAAGTATAAGTACTCTTTGGAGGTTTTGCTTTACGTAATATGTTAACGGTTTTATATCTAACTTCATTCACGGTATAAAAAGATGATGATGTAATAGGACTCTCAACATTAAAAATTATGTCTCCAAACGTTATTACTCTTGGTGTTAGCATCACCTGAAAAAAATTGATCAGGAAACCTGCTTTCGACGAAGATGGTGTTCTGATTTGTTATCTTCGAGACAGCTTAATAATATTGAATTCGTTAAAGATCTAGCCATTGTTTACTAAAATAAAATTAGATTCCATAATTGGCCTTATACTCTCATTAACCTATTATATCAGTAGCAGGCCGATATTTTATAAATTAACTTTGACATCACAATTGGTTCTTAAAGCTATTAGCATTTACTGAGGACTACAACAGTAATTGTTATCGAAACAATTAACTTGTATAAAAACATTCATAAAAAAAATGCACGATCACATACTCAAAACATAAACACCTTGAAGAATTGTTTTTTTTTCTCTAAATTAATAGTTTTCAAGATATCCTTAAAAATGGTTGAATGCTCAGTATAAAACACCTTTATTTGACAGAACCGGGATTAATTTGGGTAGACACATACGCACGCGAACACGAATACACACGCGCACGCGCAGTTTCACGTATTCATCTTCACCAGCACACAAGCGGACGCATGCATGCACGCAGCATACTTAGTCCGCATATCGGTAATAGTCTTGATCGTATAAAATATGATTAAAGCAGGTAAAACAGCTCAAAACGCAATAAATACGTATTAAAGCTTTCATTTACAAACATCTGTATCCTATCTGCAATTTAACTCAAACGAGTTATTCGTTAGTAAATGTTAGGATTGGTTAATTTTTTATTTGATTAACTCTGTCTGTTGATTGAATATAAAAAAATAATTCTTCATAATAGGGGTTTACAAGTAATCAAATGTTTAATAATCACGCGTGAAAAACCAAAAATGTATCTTGCACATTAATTTAAACGAACAAAATTGCGCAACGAATTTTGCTTATAAAATTAAGTTGTAACTAATTACAGGTAATACATAAATTGTGTGATAAGTTACAACCACCCTGTATATATTCGAGTATATGATAATACACAATTGCACAATCTTGATTTATAACAAGTAGGACACAATTTTTCGAAGTGTAAATTATTCTAATTAAAACGGTTCCTTAAATGAATTAACTTTAACAGAATAGCGGCCGTTTCTAAACAATTTGTGAAGGTCGGTTAAGAAGGGAACTATGTTTATCGAGTTAGTATCAAGATTCAAGGTAGTTCGTGTCTATCGTTTGTAAAATTACGCGCGTGTTATATATTTGCTTGTGCCTTTTCGGTTAATAAATTACAAGCTTTAAATAAATAAACTTGATAAAGCGTTTTTCATCAACTGCCTGGAAACGTTAAGATATCAACAGTAAGGTAGGAAAATTATTGCTGGATACCACTTTGGCAAGGTTTTACTTTATACCGGCGTATGTTGTTTGCCAACGCTATCTCGATATGCATGTATAATTGTGAATATTTTATAACGTTTGTAAATTGATGTTGTAAACTGAGATAATATACTCGTTTTACTTTATTATCTACGTAGCTTTTAGGTTTCGTTAAGTTCAGGAATTTAATTTGTCAAACAACATTAAAAGGAAGAAATTAAGGTTGAATTAGCATTCTTCATTACTATTGGAGTACGTATTGTATAATTCAAGTAATACACTTACTTTAATTTTACTAAAACTGACACTTTTTACAGTTGAATTATTTAGTTAGAAACTGCTTTTGGGTTTGGATACACGTTACATACCTGGATGATTAATGTACAGGGTGTACAACTAAGAAAGTCGGCAGAAACTATTTGAGATTGACCAGTGAAATAAAAATTCTTATAATCAATGTGGCCAAGAGAAAATGCTGGAAATTATTTTTAATTTCCTACCATTGCCGCCAGAGGGCGTTTCACTGATTTCAAATTTAAATTCCCACTTTTTGGACAATTTTGCTTAGTAACGACTAGAAGGGGTGCACCATCTCCGCCATTTTGTTTTTTGTAATAGGCCCCGCCCACGGAGTTGGAGCAAGAGTATGGGTGGGGCCAGGATTGGGTCGAGGGTGGGATCGGATTCTTTTTGGGGGAATTTTTCAGCTTGTAAGACAAGTATAGGTCTTTGGAACCTGCTTTCATCCCCTTGGCCTGCCTCCTTAGTCTGGAAATTTGAATTTTTTTGTGGCGGATTAGTTTCAATATACGCCATATGTAGTTTTCCTAGCTACAACCTCGAGCTCGTCTGTTATACCTAGGACGACGGTAGCACTTAAACGTTGTGCTAATCGAACAAAAACTCAACGCTCGTATCTCCGTCTGATGGGATATAGCATATGTTAAATTCATGCTGCATTTGCATTTTCCATGCATTCAAAATATTCGGCCAGCATATCAAATGCTTCTTCATTGGAGATTGGCGTTTTTGCTTATAACACAACAACCGAAGTACACTTAATGTCACTTTGTTATCTAGTTTACTGCTTTGAGATTATGACGAAAAATCGTTAATTTTGCTTTTCATATCCCACTTAATTTTAAGCGTTCGATTTGTTTATACCTCAAATTGCTTGTTATATTAACATATGTTTGACTATATGTTTGGTTCTATAAGAGCTATTGACAAGTTTTTTTTAAATACTCCCTTATTAATTTCCCTTCCAATAGCAGTGAAAAATCATTTGGTATCATTTGAATTTTTTTAGAAAAGTCGACCGCTTTGTTCCTTCAACAAGTTGCGCCCTCTATTGGTTGATGGAGATAAGAAATTGTTGTGGTTTTGGATTTGTTTGTTCATATCAAGTATTCTCTTAACATCGGGACCAATGGTGACAAATTCAAGCAACCCGTTTCGAAGTTACACGATTTTTTTCAGTAACACATTATATAGTTCTCCCTTTATTTTCACAGCAATCGTAAAATTTATTAAACAAAGTTTTACATATTGATGACTAGTTTATAACGGATATATTGTTTTAAATACATTACTAAACAAAATTTCTCAAAAAATGGGAATTGAAATTTGAAATGAGTGAGTTGCCCCTGGCGGCAATAGTAGGAAATTAAAAAATAATTTCCAACTTTTCTCTTAGCCACATTTATTGTAAGATTTTTTATTTCACTGCTCAATTTCAGTTTCTGAATTATGGCCGGCCGTCTTTCTTAGTTGTACAGGGTGTCCCAACGACAGAGTAAAGTAAGTTTATGCTTAACTAGAATTATTTGTGTAAATATTGTATGGACCATGGGGTAGAGGTAAGAAGTGTGCATTTTTTTAAAATATTGGAAGTTATACAGGGTGTGCCAGAAAAGCAGGACGTGAAAAGTATGATTTTTTAAATAGAACACCCGTATTTGATTTTAGTTTTTAATTTACGTGTCCATACAAACATATTTTGTCATACAAAAGATTGGCTGAAAGTTTTAGTTCTTGAGATATTCGCGTTTAAAGATTATTATGGTCATTTTCGTGGGTTGATGAATGGGCAATTGTTCCGTTATTTCACAATAAAAAAAATTGATATTTCGTGTGAAAAATGAGTGATATTATACTAACGTTTAGACCGAGTAGTATTTCTAATTTTCTCAACAGGGTGTTTGTTATAACCATTCAAATTTGAAAATTCTCAAATTAAAAAAAATCAGTTTTTTTTAATTGCACACCCTATATATTTTTATTTCATTTTATTCGGGATTAAAAAATCTATCATTTTTGTCAAATATATCCTATATCTATCTTTGATAGTTTTCGAGTAATTTCGATTTTTTCACACTAGCTACTTTATTTTCGATAACATTGCATTGCATGGATCTTGGTAGCCATGGAAAATAATAATTGCGTTACTAAGATACAAAGGTTAAAGGTTAAACACATATTAAATTTGTCGTTTTCGCATTTAACTTGTTATCAATTCTTGTATCAATTATGGATTATTCGACAAATGAATTAATTGATATGATATACGTGTTGAGGCTGAAAACCCTTTATTGGCACAACGAATCTACAAAATGAAATATCCTGAACGTCGAATACCTACTACTGTTGGCTTGGAAAATTTGATGGATAGATTTGATTCTAGCGGTAGTGTTAAATACTTCAAACGTAAAGTTGTTAATAAAAGGGCAGCTAATGAAGAAAAAGAACTTGAAATATTATTAAATATTCAAGAAAATCCCCAAGTGATGGATAGGACGTAATGACTTTATATTATGGCCACCCAGGTCATGCGATTTAACTCCACTGGATTTTTCCTATGGGGATACATAAAAGATCGGGTGTATATTATTAAACCTACAACAAGGAGGACATGAAAATAGAATTCGCGAAGCTTGTCGCACAGTGACCCTCTTATGTTATCCGAAGTGAGAAGAACATGAGAAAAGGCTCAATATGTGTATTCAGCAAGAAGGCCGTTATTTGAGCATTTACTAAGACGCAATGTTGAATAATTATTGAATTACTGTTTCTCATTAATAAAAACTGTTAATATTCTCGCTTAGGTGGTTTGTTTTATTTCGTCGCAATTGTTTTCCATGGCTACCACGATCCACAATAATGTTATAGTATCGTATGTAACGTAGCTAGTGAGAAAATCGAAATTCCTCGAAAACTATCAAAGATAGATATAGGATATATTTGACAAAATGATAGATTTTTAATCCCGAATAAAATGAAATAAAAAATATAGGGTGTGCAATTAAAAAACTGATTTTTTTAATTTGAGAATTTTCAAATTTGAATGGTTATAACAAACACCCTGTTGAGAAAATTAGAAATACTGCTCGGTCTAAACGTTAGTATAATATCACTCATTTTTCACACGAAATATCAATTTTTTTTATTGTGAAGTAACGGAACAATTGCCCATTCATCAACCCCACGAAAATGACCATAATAATCTTTAAACGCGAATATCTCAAGAACTAAAAACTTTCAGCCAATATTTTGTATGACAAAATATGTTTGTATGGACACGTAGAATTAAAAACTAAAATCAAATACGGGGTGTTCTATTTAAAAAAATCATACTTTTTCACGTCCTGCTTTTCTGAGACACCCTGTATAACTTCCAATATTTTAAAAAATGCACATTTCTTACCTCTACCCCATGGTCCATACAACACTTACACAAATAATTCTAGTTAAGCATAAACTTACTTTACTCTATCGTTGGGACACCCTGTACACCTTTTTTAATTAGTGTAAATTTTGGAATAAGAATAGAGAATCATGCCTAAATAACATCACTCAATTTTTCCAAAGAGGACATCACACTTTTCACCATCTGTACAAACTAGTATAAAAAAATATTATACTAGTAAGTTAGAATAGTTGTAAAGAGAGGTGTAACCGTACTTTATCTACGTCCCACAATAGTTTAATGAAAATTAGTATGTTAACATTGAAGTAGTTTTGTTTCACTGAGTTACTAACTTCAATGTTTTGTTTGGTATGAAGTTCAATGTCAAAAAATTATTACATTTGTATGGCGGAGATTAACAGATAGATGCTCTTTGTTAATGTGGTTTAAAGTATTTAGTATATATATATATATATATATATATATATATATATATATATATATATATATATATATATATATATATATTGCACTGATATTCCCCCCCTTTCTCTATATCTAATATATGGGTTTTGATATTGATTTGGTTTAATTTATATTAATATTATTTTATATTTTAATTAATTTTAAATTATTAATATAGTTAAAAATATATAATATCCGGTAGAACAATGAGACTCATCTAACAGGGGATAGGGATCGTTGAAAATTTAGAAGGAACCTGCCTTTAATATAAAAAAAACAAACTATCATGAAATTGAATTAAATTATTTGTTTGACTACAATAACCATAGTTAACATGACCAAGATACATTAAGGTAATGTCCTATTTAATTTAAAAAAAAATCTTAATTGATTAAATAAATTGGATTATAATCTTTATTTCGCATAGATATCTCTGTTAGACCCTGTACATAACAAATTCTTTTAAAAATATATGTAAGCATGCGCAGTGAATAGCAACCATATGATTTATCATAAAGAAAAGTGAAATTTGACAAACCAGTAAGTATAAAGACGTTTGATTAATAAAACCCAATTATCAAGAAAACATTTAAATTTCTAGAACAAATAACATTCCTTTGAACATGCATACTTGTTGTTGCACATCATTGTTATTACAAAGGATATAAATTGTGAACATAACAATATAGTATCAATGTCAACAAAGTACTTACATATTTGTCCTTCTCTTCGTGGGTAACTGCTGCACAAGACGATTGTAAACACCAGCTGCTGCAACCTGCTATTCTGCCTCTCGAACATCCAAAGTTTTCTTTAAGATAATCAGCTTATTCACTTCGGTAAGTTTCACTATTAATATTAGAATGTTGACGAATCTTTGTTTTAGGTTTATTGCTTCTTTAATAATAAATTACATTCAAAAGTAAATTTTGAATGAGCATGAAATATGGATGGTTGTCGTAAATTAAACACTTTTTAATAAACAAGGTGTATAATGAAAATAACTTATGGACACCACAATTTAGTATGCACATCAACATATACGATTCACATTTAAATAAACAAAGTCGAAACGTCAGAAATATTTTTATAACTCAACGAAACTTCCGAATTATGGTTCGCAAAGGTAAACTAACCTTATTTAAAATTATTTCACGAACAAAAGACTATCACTTGTTTCATGCAATATGTTCAGCTCATACACTCATACTTAACAGATCGAACCTTCAAAGTTACAAGAAAGCGAGTTCTCTGAACTTAAAATAATAAAACGTCCGCAGAGCGTCCTGGGGCCAGTACTATATCTGCTGTATACATGTGATATTCCGAAAAGGAAAACATCAAGTTAGCTACATTTGCGGATGACACCCAGTACTAGCTATAGGAGATAACATAGATGAAACAACAGCCAAGCTCCAAGGCGCAATCGACGAAATAAGCACGTGGATGAAAAGATGGCGTATAAAGGCCAATGAAGAAAAGTCTGCTCATATAAACTTCACAAATAGAAGAATAAACTATCATCCAGTAAATCTGAATAATAACATAATCCCACACCAAGGAACAGCTAAATACCTAGGCCTTAATCTAGATGTAAAACTGAAGTGGAAAGAGCATGTCAAAAAGAAAGCAACCGAAGTTAAACTAAAATATAACAGCATGTATTGGCTTATGGGAAGAAATTCACAACTATCCATTAGAAATAAAGTACTGGTCTATAAACAGGTGATACGACCGTATGGATTTACGGCATCCAGCTGTCTGTACAAAAGAGTAATTATTCTTGTATTCAGAAACTTCAAAACCGAGTGCTGCGAAACATAGTAAATGCTTGGTACGTCCGAGACAGGGACCTGCATCAACTTAGGTGAGATGGTCGAGGACGTAATCAGGAAGTTTGCCAAAGCCATGAGGAGAGACTTCATAGACATCCAAATCACGAAGCTTACAACTCCTAGACAATCAAGATCTTGTCCGCAGGCTCAAAAGGACAAAACCGTTTGAATTAGTGTAGTGTAAAGCGTATAATAATAGTGGAAAGCAGAGTACAGTGCAAGTGAAAAGCAGAGTACAGTGCAAGTGTAGCCACGTCAGAAAAGTGTCTAAATGCGTCAGTAGCTAGGATGGATCAATGGAAACATCCGGACTAACAACACTTTAGCAAATTAGGTCATAAATAAATGTTAGTTAATCTAAAGATTAGGTGCATTATAAAAATAAAATAAAAAAAAAAAAAAAAAAAAAACTTGTTTCATGATCACTTCCGAAACTAAACCGCACTTTATTATATTCCCGATGTGATTTAATTTTGTTTAAAATTATATTTTCAAAAACATTTCGCAACAGCTTACTCTGGCAAGTTGTTGCAAAAGTTGAAAATCAAGAGATCAAGAGAAGCTGAAAACGCTTGTATTTATATCTTTCTACTCGACAACCAAATTTTTCGAATGTTTCATTAGTTACGAGAAATATTTGCTTAATTCCTATTGGTTAAAACAATTCTTAAATTACGAAAATTCTTTAAAACCTTATAACTTTCTTCCTGTTTAACATTTCGTAAATCTCCATAATTTGCTCTAAATTTTGAGACCAAACATGATCTAAATCGGACACTTAATAACTATGTTGAATTTTACCCTTATTTATTGAATTTAAACTAATTCTATGCAATTTACAGGCTTGAAAATTACCTCCACAAGAATAGGGGAAGCTACTGCACCCTAATATACATCTCAAACATGCCTGCGGCCAATTTGAAAGGAAAAAATTATTAAATCTATCAAAATTCTTACAAACTAAAATTAACAAAATTAGACATAAATATAAGGAATTACAACATAAAATTGAGGCTACCTTACTATTTTTGCCTCTACTAATTTATTTTATAGGAATTGTCCCAATTAAAATTACTTTTCACAAAAATTGTATATTCGAAGATATGACATAACCTCATATTGTCTCTATCAAATTAATGTTAAATTTCACCTTTTTAAGCACAATAACTGTTAATGTACGTATTTAAAATTATTGTTTAAGTTACAAATTAGTTTATTTTATCACTTTTGTAGGTTGAAAAGTTCTCCTACGACTAGTGTCGGAATGTTGTCATACACTAGTTTAATGTGATGAACTGTAGAATTAAACACAATAATTCCAGATCTACTGCATGATTCATGTTATATAGTCACCCACTAATGTGCTTGTTCTGTTTTTTCATAAGTTTTGCACTATTATGTGTTTAACGCACAAATACGAATGTTCTCACAAATCTCGGCTGCGCACATGTAAATTGCGACATTGATACCAGCCTATCTCTAATTGTAACATTATTTTTGTCAACCACAACCTGTATTACATGTCGTTAGGGAATATTGTTTAATATAAACTTATAAAACTAAAAGAAAATTGAATTAACTCAAAACGAAAACAAACATCCCTATACTTTTATGTACTGTGTTGTCTATTACTAAAATTACCATTATTAACACAACATTAAGAAAATATCTTAAATTTCTCAAACACCTCAATGTTTATTAATCATCTTATTCTACAATTATTTAAGGAAATGTACCATTTTCGTACAAACTAAAGTAAAACTTCACTATGGAAATTACATAGCTACTTGCACGTAATTAGACTCATCTCATATATATATATATATATATATATATATATATATATATATAGTTGAGGAAGTAACAGCCGTTACAATGTTAAGGAAAAAAATTTTTTTTATTATTAACTAATTGCTTAGTGTTATCAGGCTTGCGGCTAACTAGGCTAGCTAGTTTTTAAAGAATAACTTAGATGTAAGTAACGTAAGCAACTTGACTTGTTTTAACATTGTTTTATTGTAGAAGCCTTGATAAAGGAACAAAATAAAAGCTTCCGAAATATTGGCAAATATCAAAGAGTTTTAAACGTATTAAGACCCTAGTTAGCTGCAAGCCTGATAACACTAAGCAAGTAGTTAATAATAAAAAATGTTTTTTTCCTTATATATATATATATACATATATATATATATATATATATATATATATATATATATATATATACAATGTGTCCCAAATTCGTTCTCTATAAAGTGATCTCGGCTCCTGTTATAACTTACGGCAAAGGTTAAATGGGGAAAGTTTTAGAGGAAGATTAGAGCATTCGATATCCGGTTTGAGATTTACGATCGGTCAATTGGTTTTGAAAATATCGCCAAAAAACAGAAAATGGCGGATTTCGCCAGTAAATCCGAAATGGTTAATTTGACAGCTGTCTAATGTGAGATTATTCGGCAAAATTTTTTAAGACGAATAAGATGGCGTGTATGACATGTCACAATCGTCTTTTGTTATCCCACAATCTGCCTAAACTTTTATTTTTTTATGGCCGCCATATTGGATTTTTAGATTTTTGGAAAGAGCGCAATATTTCCAGTTTAGTGATGTCTCACAAGTGCATAAAAGATTAGTTTCATCGAAATATCACACTTTCTAAGGTTAAGTCTTATTTATTATTAGTAAGCCATGATTTATTTGTCGC
Source organism: Vesta saturnalis (assembly GCA_036346205.1). Taxonomy (NCBI): domain Eukaryota; kingdom Metazoa; phylum Arthropoda; class Insecta; order Coleoptera; family Lampyridae; genus Vesta; species Vesta saturnalis. Next base: position 5,441,622 of record JARFJB010001218.1, on the reverse strand, counting down.
AAAATAACATTAATAAATAATGTATAAAATTCTTTGAAATTTCAATAAAACATGAAACTAAATAACGACCTCTCAACAAGACAAATGTTTTGGGACAAATTCCCAGCTATGAGTGTGTTAAAAATAAAGCCAGAAAAATCGTCATTAATTTAATTAATACTTGAACCTTTGGCGAAAGGTCAGGGGATCTAGCAGGCCAAGATATTGGACCATTTAATGCAATAATTCTTTCATCAAACCGCTCCCTTAAGAAGTTCCTGATTTGAATGGTGTTGTGTGCCGGACATCCATCCTGTTGAAACCAGGTTCTTCTGAACTCATCTTCGGTGAGAGTAGCTCGTAAAGCCGGCACAACCTGGTTTCGCAAAAGCTCTAGGTACCTCTGTCCGTTTGTAGTCAAACAAAAATGGTCCTATAAGTCGATTTCCTGCAATGATTAATAATTTATAATACATAGGTGCCCAATTAAAATAGGTAAGTTAGATTAAATTACCAATAATTCCACACCAAACGTTACTTCCAAATCTGGTCTGTAGACGTCTCTCTGCCACTTCGTGAGGGTTTTCTACAGCCCAATGATGAATGTTGTGCTTATTAAAAACTCCACAATTCGTAAACCTACTCTCATCAGACCACAAGACATGATTAACAAAATCGGGATTTTCATTACACATTCTAGTATACCACTCGCAGAAGCGCATTCGTCTTGGAAAATCAGTTTCCTTAAGTCCTTGAACTATTGTGGATTTGTATGGATAGTAGTTATTCTTTTTTAACACTATTTGTACCGTTGATTTTGACACACGAATTTCCCGTTCTACGTTCTTACCGATGCACTGGGATTTTCGTTGACAGCTTATAAAATGTTTCTGTCACGATTTTCATTATCAATATTGTATCCGCTTTTAGGTTGTTCGAAGGCCCCATAGTTAATTAAATTAATTACAATTTTTCTGAAGTGGGTTTTATGAGGCTGCCGTCGTTCGGAGTACATCACCAAATACCTCGCTGAGGTAATGTCGGCGTTTCTGTTTGACTGCAAGTAAAGCGCTAACATGTCAAACTTTTCTTCATTTGAATAGGGAATACCGGCCATTTGCAACAGGCTTTTACAATTTGTGTGTCACGTTTATGAATTGAATGACAGAAAAGCGTACTACTTATGAAAACACTACTTTGAATTATTTAACGTCAAAGTCAGAGCCACCTTATATGGAAAAAATGAAACCCAATTTTACTGATAATAATAAATAAGACCTAACTTTAGAAAGTGTGATATTTCGATGAAACTCTAATCTTTTATGCACTTGTGAGACATCACTAAACTGGAAATATTGCGCTCTTTCAAAAAATCGAAAAATCCAATATGGTGGCAATAAGAAAAATGAAAGTTGAGGCAAATTGTGGGATAACAAAAGACAATTGTGACATGTCATATACGCCATCTTATTCGTTTTAAAAAAGTGTCCGAATAATCTCACATTGTGACAGCTGTCAAATTAACCATTTCGGATTTACTGGCGAAAAACGAAATCCGCCATTTTCGGTTTTTCGCCGATATTTTCAAAACCAATTGACCGATCGTAAATCTGAAACCGGATATCGAATGCTCTAAGCTTCCTCTAAAACTTTCCCTATTTAACCTTTGCCGTAAGTATAACAGAAGCCGAGATCCCTTTATAGTAAAGCGAATTTGGGACACATTGTATACTCCATTGGTTGTAGTAACATAAACTAATTCAAGCCGATTTGTTCTATTAATTTAATGCAATATCAACCTCAATTTTTAGGTGTGATTTTAGGAAAACATATATTGATGTTAATTAAAAGTACTTTTAAACATTGTGCAAGAACATATTATCGGAAATACCAGTTATCGATGGTGTATGCGATTACTTGATACACTTCTACGTTGAGTGGATTAATAATATTAGTGAACTAAGAAAACAGAATCTTACGAAATATCGAATATAACGTGTTCTAAACTACGTAAACTTTAGATGAAACTTTGTATTGGATAATGTGCTTCTTGTTGCAATAGATTTAGTCAATAAAGAATAGCTTATTAGATAAGAACCTTGGGTATGATTTAATCCAAGCAATATGTTATACCAAAAATGATTTAGCTTATGACTACTTATTTTGAATGGATGTAAATAAGCAAATCCACATACTTTGGTGCATTAATTATTTATAATGTTATTCATTATATATGGTTTCTGGAACTTTTTCTTTTATTAAATGAAATAAAACTAAGTTTAGATACGAGGGTGGTCTGATAAATACCTGTGTTCAGGAAAACAAGGCAATTGGTTTATATTTAAGATATTTATTTTTCGACATAATCGCCTTGTAGCTCTATACACTTGAGCTAATGGTGTTCCAAATTTTTTAACCCATCCAAATAATAAGATTTTTTTCTCTCTTTCCGCAATGACTTCTTCATTTGTTGAGAACCGCTTTCCACCAAGCCATTTTTTCATGTTTTGAAAAAGAAAAAGGTCGCAGGGGGCCAAATCTGGCGAATATGGTGGATGGGGCAACAATTCGTACCGTAACTCAACGAGTTTTGCTGTCGCAATTGCCGATCAGTGGGCCGGGGCGTTGTCATGATGGAAAATGATTTTTTTTTCGCTAGGTGTGACCTTTTACTTTTTACTTCAGCGTCGAATCGGTTCAATAAATTGGCATAATACTGACCCGTTATGGTTCTTCCCTTCTCAAATAATCAAATAAGATGATGCCTTGCGAATCCCAAAAGATCGTCGCTGTAACTTTTCTGGCTGATAGAATCGTCTTTGCTTTCTTTGATGCACGTTCGCCGGCAGAAACCCACTGTGCTGACTGACTTTTAGTTTCCGGCGTGTAGTGATGGATCCACGTCTCATCAACGGTCACGATATCATGCACTTTATTAATCATTTCATCCGTAGTGACCTCAACGGGGCGACCGGAGCACTCCTCATCAAAGACAGACCTTCGGCCACGTGTAACTTCGTTATACCAGTATCTGATGGTAGTCATCGATGATGCATTATCGTTGTAAACTGCTTGCAACTGTTCACTTATTTCTACACACGTTTTCCCATAAAAAAAAGAAATCTAATCACTGACCGGTATTCTTCTTTTTCCATTATTGCAAAAATGCCTACACTAACTCACTTTCAACAGCTATAAAAACTAATGTACTCGATGAATGTCGCTAAAATTTTGACAGTTGGTAATACAGATTTTCACACAAAGCGCCATCTGTCGCCAAACACGGCTACTTCTCCCACCATTCTAATTAGGTAGCGATCTGCTGATTTTTAAAGTACAGTATGATATAAACGTAGCAGAAAATCATGTTAAAAATTATGTGTTTAAAGAAGTCTCAATTGCCACTATAATTTAATACATAAAATAAGAAAGTGATGGATTTGAATATGCCAATTATGATTTCGTCAACGATATCAAAACTCGCATATGCATATGCCGTTGGCACAAGATTTAAAAATGACGGTCCATTATGACAAACTGCAAAAATTTTTCAATAAATTTCAATAGTTCAAAATTCAGTCCCTCTTTTAACTCTCAGATACTACTTAGTACTTATATTTAAGGTTGCTTTAGAATAATAACTTCTGGTAATAAAGTAAAGTTTCATATCATCGTTAATCGGAAATAATACATTACTGTATTTAATTTCAAGGCAACTAACAAAACTAGTGGAGTAACTATTTCTAATTTTTTTAGTTCAAATTCTTACTTTTAATATATATAATATAAATTCCTGTAATGCATTTATACAGTAATTTACTTATTGTATCACGCATTACAAAAATAGGTACATGTATAAAACGTAATAAAAAACTTACTGAGTAGTAGTTTCATATTATTTATCTAAGTCACTCTTCTTATACTCTATACGAGTATATTAAAGCATAGTACACTACTCGAGTGTTAATGCCTATTACGCACTTGTTTAAATTATGACACTCGCCCGCTCACTCGCTCGTGATGGTAATAATACAGATACCGAAAGAACGACTCCTACTTTACAATGCTAGATTTCTTTCCTTATTAGAAAAGATAATGGTGGTAGAGCTAATGGTAGTAATAAAGCAATGATGCTATTAGTGCTTCTAACATGTTTGGGAACCAGTATCTCGAAAACGTCCAATTGTGATGATGCACCATAAAGTATTAAAAGAAATCACCCACTAACAAGGTGATTTGGTATTGTGGCAAGTGCTTCTAAAAAAGATAAAATCCAGCACAACGCTCTGAGGGTCGAAAATTACAACAAAATAACTTCGGTCTTAAACGCGAGACATCATTAAACTATTAAATGTATTTTAAGTCGTTGAAACACTGTTTTTCGGGGTACAGATGGGAGTTTTTCAAACTACAGAGAGAAATGAACTATGATGAGCGCCCCAAGCTTTTATTACTTTCAAACCTACATATACGTATGTAGTGTGTGTATGTATATATATATATATATATATATATATATATATATATATATATATATATATATGTGTGTGTGTGTGTGTGTGTGTGTGCGTGTGTATGTATGTGTGTGTGTGATGTGGGTTCGTGCGTGTGTCTGTTTGTGCCTGTGTGTGCGTGTGTGCGTGTGTGTGAGTGTGTGGGTGTGTGCTCGTGCGTGTGCGTGTGTGTGCGTGTGCGTGTGCGTGTGCGTGTGCGTGTGCGTGTGCGTACGTACGTGCGTACGTACACGCGCGCGTGTGTGTTGGTTATATTACTCTAAAGTTCTTGCGTTGTGCTGAGTTTTATCTTTCTTAGAAGCACTTACCACAATACCGAATCACCTTGTTAGTGCGTGATTCCTTTTAATGCTCTATGGTGCACCACAATAATTGGCCGTTTTCGAGGTACTGGTTCTCTATGCGTGTTGTAAGCACTAATAGCATCATTGATGCAGATTTTAGTGCTTCGATAGTGTTTTATTACTTGCATTAGCGCTACTACCTATTATTTTTTCTAACAAGGAAAGAAATCTAGCATTGTAAAATAGGAGTCGTTCTCTCGGTAGCTGCCCATAGTGCTGCTAGTCTTTGAGCACTAATCAAGTACTAATAGCCATCAGTAATGTCGTTAGCGTCTTTAATGTGGGTATTAATCGAGCGCTACGCAACTAGATGGCTCTAATGAAGAGCTAATAATGTGCACCGGTGCTGTTGCTACTGCTTTCAATAACGGTAATTGAAAAGGAATGCATGATAGGTGCATAATGTTAGTTGTAGGTTACTATGTCTCGAGTCAACAACTACTCTCCGTTAATGCTTCCAAAAGTGAGGAAAGTCATCATTGCAGCCGAAACGTTGTTTTCTCGGAAATGTGGTCATGTTAGTGATGTAGATTGATAGCGGTTATGAGAGTCAAAGTGCACAAAAAGTACTAAAAATTACCAATAATATACACATGACGTATAATTTGCATTTTTAACAAAGGTAGATAAACAGGGCCTCAAAATAAGATTGCTCTTATGGGAAGTACGAACAGCACAGAAACACTTCGTGAGTGCTTTCTGGCTTACATCGGCAGGGCCACAATTTGTTTTTCCAAGAAGTGTAAAAAAGAACTGTAAGGGAACAAATGCACTAAGAATGTGGACCAGTTCTGCCGTTAGTATTTCTGATCATGCTAGAAAAACTTATGCAAGAGTTAAACCACTAAAATACACTAACAAAGCACTATAGGTGTGTGCCGGTTTTGTAATTAGTGCTTCTGTTTCTGTTGTCTTTGTAGTTGTTTTTGTTTTTATCTTTGTTTTCGTTTTCGCTTTCACTTTCGTTTTCTTCTTTGTTATTTTTGTCTTTGTTTTGGTTATTTTTGTTTGTCTCTGCTTTGTTGCTGTTTTTGTCGTTATGTCTGTTTTTGTTTAAGATCGTAAACCGCCAAAAGCTGAAAAATTATAACAGCGGTTTTAGCTGTCTTTTTTTAGAAGTTTTCTTAATGGTTGTTCAGGCTGAAGTCTTACACTCGTCATGAATGGTAAGAGTCTTCACTGATAGGGTTTCTACAGGAATCATAGAGCACTGGTGTTTTTCTAAGCTTTAGTTGCAATAATTAAAATAAAAGGATCTGATAATCTGTATATTCTCGTTATTAATTGGCGAAAGCAAAGATTACGTCAGCCTATCGAAATTGTAATGGTTTCTGGCCGTGTGTTGAAGTGCACGCCCCAACTGGTCTTAGTAACGGCTGGACCGATTATATGCGCAGGTTCTTAATTGATTTTAGTAGGACACTAAAAATGCAAATCCAAGGTATACAAGTCAATGATTGTGTTGACATATTTCGAAATTTCCACCTACTAAAGTGTGAAACTCTTTATGTAACCTTTAACCTTCAAAGGTATCCATGGATAGGTTGTAGTTACACACGAGCTGATAAAATCTTTAAGATAAACGTTGCGTTACGCTCTACAGTTTGTACTAATTCAGTTTATTCGTATACATTCATTATTTTTGCTAAAACAAGATTAGGCGAAGTGTGTATTTTGAGGTTTCCGCGAGTGTTGATATGTCCATTATTCTCCTTTCGGGTGTTGATCCGAGTTGTGGTTTGTCCATTCAGTAGGTTCTTAAAAAAAACTATTAGGTTATCGCCGACGTTTCGGCCAGATCGCACTAGCCATTATCAAGTATTCTTTGATCTGCTTCTTGTAACTCGTGTTAAACTAACTTCCTCTGCTTTCTTCCACTCCTTATATAGCTGTCGTGTCATTGGTCTACGTGTTTTAATTTTGCTTTATACTTCATTTTGTACACCTTTCACTGTTTTTCCCTTGGCACTTTTTTATCCTAGGTATTGATGTTGTCGTCAACCTTCGTGCGTGGTCCTTTGTGTTTAAGTTTTGTGTGGCGTTTTTCTGTTTGTATGGTCTCTCTTACTATTCATTGCGTTTTGTGCTCTATGTTGACGATTATTTTATCATTTTAAAGTTTATCTTATGTGATGTCTCCTGCGCGTGTTATATAGTGAAGATGTTCTTCTGTTCTGGCGTTTACTCTGCCATTGGTATGACCGTTGTATGTTTTGTAGCAATCAGTACAAGGTATCTCTTACACTCCTTACGTTTCAAGCGCTATCTTAGTTTTAGGATTAGGTAGTATAGTAGATACCTCTCTTGATGTGTTGAATATTGTTTGTATTTTATTTTTCTTTAGTATTTTACTAATCCTGTCGGTCGTTCCCTTGAATGTGTGCTCTAGTAATTGTTTTTTTTCGTTTTCTTCAGTCCCTGTTTTTGGTGAATTGGATGATGCTTTGAGTAGCCGTTTGTTAGTAAAGCTGCCTTCAGTTTGTCCATTTCTTCTTCAACGTGATCTGTGCCTGCTAATCTTCTTGATCTCGTTACCAACGTTTTTATGACTGACTGGAGCTGTGTTGGATGGTGATGTGAGTTGACGAGTAAGTATCTATCGGTATATGTTATTTTTCTATATACAGTATGCTCTAGTTCTTCATTATCTTTTTGTACACTAGAAAATCGAGGAATAGCGGTTGGTTGTCTTTTTCTATCTCGATAGCGAACTTTATATTAACATGTATGCTCTTTATTTGTTCTAAGAATATGTCTAGTTTTTCTTATCTATGTGTCCATACAACAAAAGTGACGTCCACGTATCTTAGCCAGCATACAGAAATTGATTTGCAATCACTGGTGACAGTGGTGATCCTATTGGTACGCCTTCTATTTGTTTGTACGCTTGCTCCCGATAAATGAAGTATGTGTTCCTGAGACAATGTTCGGTTAAATTCATTATGTCCTCTGGTGGATTGAAGTTTCTCTTAATGATGTTTAGTGTCTCCTGTATAGGCACGTTGGTGAACATCAAAATTTTAAGCGAATTGAGTCCAATTCTTTGCGTTTTGAGAAAATTAAAGCTACCAAAAATGTTTCGAAACCGGTGTGCAATGAGGAGGAAAATGTAATAAATACACTCGCTTATTTCCACGAATCACCGCAAAGCTCAACACTATCTGCAGAAATTGATTTGGGGATATCTGCTTCATCTGTCAGATAAATTTTGAAAAAGCACCATATACACCCCTACTCGTTCCAAAATGTATAGGCCTTTAGACCCGGCGACGAGGCCTGCCGAATAGAGTTTTGGCAGTTACAAATTCAAGATGACCATCAATTGCATTTTAACATATTTTGGACAGACGAAGCATAACATCCTAGACAGGGGATAATAAATAGAAGAAACCAACACTTTTGGGCAGAAGAAATTTCACACACTATACGATATGTTTAGTTTTAATGTTTTTGGAGTACCTTTGAACAATCAGATGCGATATTGTGTTTATAAAGAAAGCTTAAATAGCGCGAAATATGTGGAAATTCCACCAGGAACTGTGAATAAATTCATAAAACAATTCCATGCCGATGAGCGCCGAAATTTTTGTTACCAATTAGATGGTGCTTCCACGATCGCCTGACTTAACCCCTTAAGATTTTTACTTACGGGGGTATGTCAAGACCGAGGTATATTCTTCCACAGTAAATGATCGTGAGGAATTGCTCCACAGAATGCGGTCACCATTTGCTGAATTAGACCCCAATGAGATACGCTGAGCTACAGCAGTTGTAGGGTGACGAAGTGAATTGTTCCTTTGATAGCACGGACAGCACGTTGAAAATGTATTACAATTTAATATCCTAATTTAAGTGTTTGTTCTAATTGTTATTTATTAAAGTAAGTTTCTAAATCTTAATCATCTTGAAAACGGTCCAGAATAGGTCCTGACAACCGTAATAATATTTGATACAGAATTAAATTCTAGAATAGAAAATGCTTTGAGGTACAGGGTATCCCATTTGAAATAAATAAGTTATTGAGGATCAAAATCCCACAACTTCGGAGGCTTATTTCGGGGATTGTGGAAAACTTATTTCTAATTAAAACTCGTCAAAACGTAGTTTGTTAGGTACTCTTGTAGCCCCAGAAAACTGATTCCAAAATTTGCAGCGGTTAGCGCACAATACCGATTTTTCTGGAACCTTGAACCTGTCAAAATGTTCATATTTTTCAAATACAAGTTTTAGATATATAACGATTTACATAATGTAGCCTTCAAAATTAACGACAAGTCCAAAAATAGCAAAAATATTAGGGAATTCCATTTAAAATAACGAAGTTGGTGGCTACTTTCGGTATAACCAGACGTACCACCCGCCATTTCGAAAATATTTTACTTGGATTCCAAACAATCGATTCTAACCTGAAACCGAATTTCATTATGTTACGATAGTGGAAGGTCGAAAATTTTCTAATGAACGATTTGCATGCCTACCCCTGTATAATGAATTTTCTTTTTATTTTATAGAAAATAGTACTCAAAAATCAGAGATAAGTACACATAAAAAAGAAACACGTGTACAGTTTTAACGATCTCTGAACTGTAAACGTTATCTCTCTTCCGTTTAAAAACTAACAATCAAAGTGTCAACATCAATAACAACACTCCTAAAACTCTTTTTTTCATATGCGTGCGCGTGTGTGTGACTGTGTGCCCTCCAGAAGAATGTATTTTACAAATATTACAAATACTTTTAGTATTTGTGATATAAACCGAGATTTTTGACAGTAAACGTTTGTCTTATTTGCACTTAATTGTAAATTTAATCTAACTGCTAATAAAAGCTTTATAAATAGTTTAGCGTAATTAGTATAAAAAACTGATCTAAAACTACAAAAGCGAAAGGCCAATACAAAAATATTATAGTAAATGTTCGACATGACATCCGCTTTTTTTTAATACAAATCTTCTGACCATTTGCAGTATGTTTGGTATGATTGATGCGAATGCACTTGTAATTCTCATCTTCATATCATCTGTAGTGGTAGGAGAAGTTTTGTACGGGGTGGCCAACTAAGAATGGGAGATACTGTATCTGGGAGGCTTGCGGAGTTAAGTTATTACTAAAACGGCCAATACAAAAATCTGGAAAATATTTTTATGATTCTGAAATGGCCGCTAGGGGGCGTAACTGCAATCTTGAATCTAAAAAAGTAATGTTTCTGTGAATTCTGCTATATTAACCTAATAAAAAAATAACATCTTTAAAATCTCAACTTTTTTGTTTGGCACTTTTTGGCGTATCTATAAAAATAGAGTGGTGGGGGATATTCAAAGGTTTCTTTAAATCACCCCCCGCATCTTCGAAACGGCTAATCCGATTTTAACAAACTTGGGCGCGTTGAAAAGAGCTTTTCTTGGGCTACAAATGTTAAAATAATTGAAGTTTTGTTAGTTTCACTGTCGTCGCTAGAGGGCTTTGTTCGACATTCCGACAGAGACGCTTAATTTTCGCAAAAAAATTAAATGCATTGGTACTTTATACGAAAATCCCTTAAATTTTTATTTTTGTTTAACTACATTTTTTAACTATATTTTTATGTAATTGTTTCTATTATGTAAGTTGTAACCCTAAAAAGGTTCAATTTAAAGGAGGAAGGTTTTTAATGCCCCCGTAAATGTTCGAAATGCTGACCATCACTCTGTGCATTGCTGAGGCCTCTTATGGGTAGACAAACTGCAGCTTCAATTTCGGCTCTGAATAGGTTACCTAGAAATAGCGATTTTAAATGTTTGTAAATTTATTCACCAGAATAAAATCACCCTTTTTGAAAATACTACGGGCAAGTAAGCAATGCTAAAAGTTATACGAAAGGCCTATTTTTTGTTTGTTTAAATGCATATTCACTATGGATATATACGAAAAATACAATTAATAGAAGCAGGCAATGGAAACAGATACCTAAACAAAACATACATAATCCTCAAATTGTCAATAGTTGTCAATACTTTCGCGTTACTTTGAGCAATTTTTGTGCTTTCAAAATGCGTTTTACGAATAATGAAGCTGTTGATATACTTGCGGTTTATTTTGAATGTCTTCAGAATGCAGCAGTAGCTAAAAGAGTTTGCGCGGCTCGATATCCAAATCGGCGTCCTTGCGATGTAAGAGTTTTTCCCCGATTAGAGGCGAGCTTACGAGCCAATGGTAGTTTTCGGCCTACGTTTCAACGGCAAAGGATTGGAAGAACACAAGAATATATTAACCGTGTACTGGGCTATATTGAGGGAAATCCAAGAGCATTATCCACTGAGTTGGCCATACCACGGACAACGGTTTAATATGTTTTGAAGGACCACAGGTAAGTTCTAATGACCATCAAAATATATAGGTATTCGTTTAAACTTTTTTTAATTACTTTAAGAATGCACCCATATCATGTCGTTTTGCATCAGGCTTTGAAAGAGGAAGATTTTGATCGAAGGTTAGACTATTGCCATTGGATGTTAGGCATGATACGCGAAAATAGAGAATTTTTATTTCAAATTCTTTGGACCGGTGGCTTCATCGGTGGTGACGGGAGAGTCAATCTGCACAATATGCATTATTGGTCTGCAGAAAATCCCCATTGCTTGAAGTTCAGCGCCAAGGACGTTGGAGTTTAAGTGTATTATTGGGCCATATTTTTTCGAGCAACCCCTAAATGGCAATATATTTCTAGACTTTTTGGCCAATCAATTACCGTTGTTGTTGGAAGATGTGCATCTGGCAACAAGGCAAAAATTGTTTTTGCAGTTGGGTGGTTGCCTAGTACATTTTGCTATTAATGTGCGAGAGCATATTAATGCAGTATTTCAACAGCGGTGGATTGGAGGAGAAAGTCTGTTTCCATGGCCTCCGCGATCGGCAAACTTAACTTGCCTCGATTTTTATTTATGGGGGCGCTTAAAGGACATCGTGTTTCTGACTCAACCTACTACTAGAGAAGATATGAAAAACCGGATTCGTAACGCAATACGTAGCATACCGAGAGCCGACATTGAAGCTGCAGTTTTGTCTAGTCATGAGAGGATTCAGCAATGCATAGAGCGTGATGGTCAGCATTTCGAGCATTTACGGGGCATTAAAACCTTCCTCCTTTAAATCGGTCCTTTTAGGGCCACAACTTACATAATAGAAACAATTCCAGAAAATATAGTTAAAAAATAAAATTTAAGGGATTTTCGTATAAAGTTTTCTTTGGCCGATATTTTAGGTTAGGAACAAGATATCGAGATGCGGTTTTCGCGAGCTTGTTTAGGCATCATTTAGCTACTTGTTCATGAAAAAAAGTCATACCAATGCGTTTAATTTTTTTGCGAAAATTAACCGTTTCTGTCGGAATGTCGAACAAAGCCCTCTAGCGACGACATGTGAAACTAACAAAACTTTAAATATTGTAACGTTTGTAGCCCAATAATAGCTCATTTCAACGCGCCCAAGTTTGTTAAAATCGGCTTAGCCGTTTTGAAGATACAGGGGGTTATTTAAGAAAACCTTTGAATACCCCCCACCACTTTATTTTTAGACATACGTCAAAAAGTGCCAAACAAAAAAAGTTCAGATTATCCTCGACTTTAAAGATCAGTGATTTTATTATTAGGTTAATATAGCAGAATTCACAGAAACATCACTTTTTTAGATTCAAGATTGCAGTTACGCCCCCTAGCGGTCATTTCAGAAACTTGAAAATATTTTCCAGGTTTTTGTATTGGCCGTTTTAGTATAACTTTTTTTGTGTGCAAGATACAGTACCTCGCATTCTTAGTTGGCCACCCTGTACACAATATTCTTAACAAATCCTCATAAAAAGAAATCCATGGCGGTAAGATCCGGGGATCTAGCTGGCTAGTTACATCGACCACCTCTTCCTATCAGTTTTTTTGCAAAGAAAATTTCTGACTGTGTGTTGAAAATAGCAAGGAGCACCGTCTAATTGAAGCCACATTCTTCTTCAAATATTTAGAGGGATGTTCTCAAGCAGAATGCAAAAGTCTCTTTCCGAAAACCTTAAAAATGTTATACCATTCAGGTAGCCATTAAAAAAAATAATGCCCTATAACGTAATCACCAACTATTCCACAATACACATTCAAACTCCACCGATTCTAATGGTCAATTGTTCTATCTAAGTGACAATTTTCTGTATCATAATAATGGAAGTTGATTCGTCGTTGAACAAAACGAAGTTGAAAAAACCTTCATTCTCTCCAACTCGCTCAAGAATCCATGTGCAAAAATTAATGAGTTGTTGAAAATCTATATTGTACAAATGTTGACGAAGCTCGATACGGACCAGGTACAACTAATTTTTAAGAATTCGCCTTACACTGGTACGTCTAATGCCAGTCTCACCAGCAATTCTTTTTGAGCTTGTATTAGTATTTTCGATTACCAATTCTAAGGTACGGAAGTGATTTTCTTTATTACTAGTTGCAGGTCTTGCTTTATTACGTTTTTAGATGAGCAACATTTTCTGTAGCACGAAACCTCTGCAACAGCTTTACGGACACCCTTTTATCCGAGTGTTTTCGACCACGGTACACCATTGACGCAAGAAAACAATTTTCATGATACTTTCCTAGCGTGAGAATCACTTCAACCCTCTCTGGAATGGGATAAACCTCTTGCTTCAAAAAACTAATTTGAATGCTAATTAAAGAATCAAGATCAAAACAGGTTATTAAAAGGGAAACTTTACTACAAAATTAAATTATAAATAAGTGAAGTATTGATTTAAAAAATACAAAATATGAACAGAAACAATATTTAACGAATACACTTTTAAAACTTCGAAAGTATTAGGTTTATGTATGGGGAGTCTGATATCGAGAGAAAGACAATTAAATACGCAATTGTTTAAAATACAGGCGATCTATTTAAGTAAAGCACCTTTTTTTAAGTTTGAAGTTTGATCAAATTAAGCCTTGAATATCTGACATCCTGTATAACATTCAAAAATTATTTTTTTTATAGGTCTTAGCCTGTTGGTAGTTTGTAGTGAAATATTTCACAAATGGCAATACCTAGGTACAGGGAAAACTCTGAATTGGAATTGACTGTAGATCTCAAATTTGCTAAAAAAATGGACATTCCCGTTTAAAAAATATAGGTTTGTGAAATAAAAACTTTTTCGATCACCCTGTATATTTCCAAAACATTTTTAAAGCATTATTATAAGTTTTTGTTATGAACGAATAAGTTCAAAGGTAAATATGTTAAAATCAGTTCTACATACATAAAGACAAAATTTACATCGATTGGGGCTTGAACCTTGATGGCGCAGTTGGTTAGCGCGGTACTCTAGCAAAGTACAGCTCGTAGGTTCAAATCCTACTCCAGGTAAACTTTTTATTTATGTATTTAATAAAATTAATAATAGTTTTTAAAACATGCTTACATAGACCCTCTGCATACATATGGAATGGAAAAAATTACCGTTTTTCCCAAAACGACCGACGCGTTACAGGTGGCCATATATACATATATGTATATATATATATATATATATATATATATATATATATATATATATATATGTATACAGGGTGTTATGTACTTATTTTAAGGGGTGATTCCTGAGGCGATTTAGAGCCGAAAAGTTCATGTGAATGTATGTCCTCAGAAGCTTCGTTATCGATCTACAGGCTGTTAAAGTTGTTGTGTTTTTTCGGTTTTTTCCAAATTTTTCGAAAACCCTTCTAGATATTACATTGAAATTTTACATATTGTATAAGGGCACGAAGGCCGTTATTTCAACTGAAAAGTTCAGTTTTAATTTAACCAGTGGCGTAGATACAGCTTTGTCATGACATAAATTCCACAAAAAAAAAATGTGTTACGCCACTATTTTATATGACGCGTTTACACGATATTCATCAGAAATCAATTCCGAACAAAAAAGGTCTCCATACATTTTCACGTAAAACTCGCCGTTTAGGAAAAAATAATTCAAAAGTGTCGTGTCGTTATAATGTGCAGTTTATTTACAAGATAAAGATATGTCACAAAAACACAAGTGAGCTCTGTCCATTGATAAGGAAACATCGCTATGTATTTCGTTAATAATCCTGTCATGTCAGTCTTATTCTTGACAGGCAATAACTAGTTTAAAAATTTGTTCTTTTTGTTGTTTTCTAAGTGTTTTGACGGCAATGCTAAACAAGCCAGGCGTCTTTACCAAGAAAGATTTCCCAACCGTGCTCTTCCCGATAGTAGAACATTCACAAACATCCATCTGAGACTGTCTCAATATGGCAGTTTACAAAATGGAAACCGAGAGGCACGACCTCGTACAGTGAGGACGGCGGAAGTAGAGGAGGCTGTTCTCAATGAAATTGAAGAATCCAGGATCTAGTACACACAAAATTTGGAGTGCGTTGAATATTTGCCACAAAACTGTATGGGAAATTTTGAGAGAATATTTGCTGTAAGCTCTCCTTCCACGAGATTTTCCAGCACACAGGAATTTTTCCACGTGGTTTCTCCAGAAGGTTGCAGAAAATCCTCATTTCGACAGGCAAGTTATCTTCACGGATGAAGCAAATGTTTCCAGAGAAGCAATCAGAAACTTTCGTAATGCTCATTTATGGAGCTATAGTAGAAACAAAATTTCAGCAGCAATTTTCAGTCAACGTGTGGGTTGGTATTGGAGATTTTTTAGTTGGACCATTCTTTCTTCCAAGGCGCCTTGACGGCAATACCTATCGTGCGTTTCTTCAAAATAATTTGCCTGAATTACTAGAAAATGTCCCTCTTCTAGTACGTCAGCACATGTGGTTCATGCACGACGGTGCCTCGGCCCACTTCAGCATTTTGGTGCGTGAATATTTGAATTCAGTTTACCCAATTCGATGGATAGGTCGTGAGGGGCCTCAGTTCTGGCCACCGAGATCGCCTGATCTGAACAGCTTAGACTTTTATTTCTGGGGACATCTTAAAACTCTAGTTTATAATACACCAGTTCAGACGTTGGAAGACTTACGCAATAGAATAATTGAGTGCTGTGCAACCATACAGAACACACCGGGAATTTTTGTAAGAATGCGTCATTCAATGAGGAGAAGAGCAGAAGCCTGTATAGAAGCGGATAGTCGACATTTTCAGCATTTTTTATGAATGACTGCATAAAAGTTTTTCCCTTTATTGCTCAGTTTCTGTAAATAGTTTCTATGTTAGGAATAAATGCACGTTATAACGACACGACACTTTTTAATTATTTTTTCATAAACGGTGAGTTTTACGTGAAAATGTGTTGAGACCTTTTTTGTTCGGAATTGATTTCTGATGAATATCGTGTAAACGCGTCATATAAAACAGTGGCGTAACACATTTTTTTTGTGGAATTTATGTTATGACGTAACTGTATCTACGCCACTAGTTAAATTAAAAATGAACTTTTCAGTTGAAATAAGGGCCTTCATGTCCTTATACAATACGTAAAATTTCAATGTAATATCTAGAAGGGTTTTCGAAAACGATTTGGAAAAACCTAGAGAAAACAACAAAACGTTCAGACAGCCTGTAGATCGTTATAACGAAAGCTTTTCTGAGTGACATACATTCATATGTTAACTATTCGGCTCGTAAATCGCTCAGGAATCATTAAAATTTTAAATACATACTTAAGTATACACCCTGTTTATATTATAATATATATATATATATATATATGATATATATATATATATATATATATATATAATGTATATACTATTATATATAAATGTATGAACTTTTATAATAGTGATTTTAGGAAAATTTAAAGTTATAACATTTTCAATATGGAATAGCAAACCACTATTTGAACAGCTGTGATGATAACATTTAGGACTATTTTGATTCGGCAATTGCTAGCATGACGTAATATAACTTACGTAAACCATAGGTTTATTATATGATGATTATCAATGAAATAAGTCATGCAAAAATCAAAATTTGTTAGTGAAATTTAAAAATTTGGCTGCAATATAGTTCGTTACTAGAACATTCAAAGTTCTTGACGATTATTTACAATATATCAACATAATATATTTTCAAAATTTTAAAATCTATAACTTGTACATTATTTATGGTATCTGATGATTTATTGCGTTTGAATCCTTGTTTCACGTAGATTTTCTATGGTCTAACATTTTATTTGAGGTTGAAATTTACACATTAACCGGGTCGATAATAAACTAAAACGTAGGGTGACGCCCTTAAGGTTTGGCATTATTTAAGTTTTGTAAAATAATTCTCACCTCGTTGTATTTATTTAATATTTTTCACTGTTCTGTCCGAAACTCACACACTTTGTTGTCTCAAAGAGTCCTTCAGTTTTACAGATTTCTTGTCACCCCATGCCCATAATTATGATCGGTGTAATTTCCACGCGACGCGTCAATTTCAAAGTAGGCATGGGAAAAAAAAATTTGTTGCTATGGAATTAAAAACCGTTAACATTATTTAAGAAATAATCTGACACATTTCAATGTTATAATTTTGTAAATTTTAATTAATATGAAGCGTTTAAGCACGGCAGAAAAGGAAAATTGGTGATCATAATTATGGGCATGGGGGTGGACAAAGAACTCTGTAAAACTGAATGACTCTTTGAGACAACAAAGTGGGGTGTGGGTTTGGGATAGAACAGTGAAAAGAACATTAAATAAGAGCAACTTGAGGTGAGAATTTATTTTTACAACGTACCCTACATTTTTGTTTATTACCGAACGGGTATAATGTTAAAATTTCAACCCTCAAAAAAATGCTTAGACCATAGAAAATCTACGTGAAACAAGGATTCCAAATCCGTAAAAATCATCAAGAACCGTCAATGCAATGTCAAGTTATAGCATTTTAAAAATTTTATACCAAATTTTATGTTGAGTTTGTTGCAAGGCCAAGGGCCTTAATCCAAAACTGACAAAAACGTCTAGATATTGATGTTACCTTAGTAACGAACCATATTGCAAACGACCAAAAAAATTTGGAAATTTCACTCATACAAACTATTTGATTTTTGCATGACTTCATTGATCACCCGTTATAATAAACCTATAGTTCTACGATAAATAACGTCATGCAGCTTAATCGAAAAACTAGCTTTTAAAATTTGAAGCCGTATAAAATTTGATTTCTATTGAAATATATTTAACTTTAAATTTTGAACTAAAAATCATATGTAAGTTCGAGCCAAGTAGTTTATTATATATATATATATATATATATATATATATATATATATATATATATATATATAATTGGTACCTGTATAAATGGGTACCTACGTTACAATTGCACAATAATTAATCATTCGGTTTGTAAATACAGCAATACCTCATTGAATCACTATTTCGTCAAATGCTCAAATATTTATCTGCCGAATCTTTCCAAAACATTATAGACTAAATTGAAGCTACAATGTTGACTCATGAAAATTTTTTATTTCGGTAAGTAAATTCTGAATATGTTTGAGTTAAAATAACCAAAGCTATCACGCTCGAAATGAAAGGGTGTACAATTTTTAATTTCAGCAACGCTATCGATATTCAATCATTCGATTTATAAACCAGTGAATCTCAACTTTAAGTTTATTAATCAAAATTTATCAACAACTAGATTTCAGATACAAACATATAGATTTACTTATGAAACCCTAGTGCAAGTTATTCACAACCTACCTACACCAATTCAAAGACCTATACCATACGATTACAGTAAAAATACATAACAGTTATATCTATGTATTAGAAACACATGAACATTTTGGAAACACTGGCAATAAACAGTAAAGCACCTACAAAAGTGAAAAACTGAAAAAAAATGTGCAAAGTAGAGTTGTGCAGGTCACACTTTAACAAAACATTTTTTCAAATAAAACTTCTTAATAGGACGTCACGCAAATGGAGATTAAGGTGGTAAAAATGTACAGTGTTATAATTAATCACAAATACAAGACCATTATTTCTAAAACGCTCAATTAATTTCGGATGTTTGGGCGAATAATATAAATACGCAGTTTCAGTTATAAGATTACACGTCAAGTATTGAATTTTACGATATTGAAAATAGAATTTTAAATGTCATGTTGTAAATTAAACGGCAACTGTAGAATATATTAAACTAATTCATATAATAAAAATGTAGCATATTCTACATTATTTAACTTCATAAAACAAAGCAATTATGTTGCTAACTAAAATAAAATAAAATTCACATTGTTTGTAGTTTTTTCAAGCGTATTCAACAAAAATAACTCTTCCGTGTAAAACAATGAATGCATTGAAACGTTTCTAAAATATATGTGACACAGAAAAATCCAATTTTCACTATTTCAAACACGTGTTCTGTTTCCACGAAACCGGAAAACTTATATTGGAAACCAATAATCATGTATAAACTGTAAATGCACATCGTATATGACACGTAATCAATATCACCGTTAACGTTTGCAATTTATATAGTTCTCCAACCGTTGCATGCATAAATTACCAGCGTTCTGGTAAATACGAAAATTATGTATAACGCTAGCAAAAACTGTAAGGTTAAAAAGTCTGTGTGATTGTGTAATCTCTTTGGGTTATAAATTATTCAATATTTTATTGTAGTTACTATAACGTAATCAATGTTACTTAAAGAATTGTACAGTGTACATAGCCTGTAGATAGGCAACTAAACGTACAAGTAGTAAATTTATTTGCCTATAAACAATGCAAACAACTCTTGTATATACATTTTGTACTCAGTAATACTACCCATATTTTGAATTATTTATACCTTAATTACTTTGTGTAAGTCATTATTGAATTATTGTTTCGAAGAATTTCGTTTAATGAATAAAAGATTGAAATGAAACAATGTAGAAAATGAAAGAATTTTCATTATTAGTATGTTTAATTTTTAGTCCGAAGTATTAAACCTGATTCTGTTACTATCAAGACGAGCACAATACCATTGTGTCGGAACGTGTATTGTGATCTTACATTCTTAAATCTTGTTGAATGTATTTGTTTTTGTAAAAGAAATAAAGCGTCTAACACTTAAAAAAACTTCGACGTAAAAGTGTTTTTGTAGTTGATTTCCATTTTCAATGTTTGTTAATGGTTAACTTCCCATTTGTCCCTACGATGTCGTTTTCTATTTTTAAAAGGTCAAGTTTCTTTATAGACGCTGGAATTTCTTGTGTAATATTTCTTGGGGTTATAGACGCTAATAAATGTGATAATAACTAATAAGTAAACAGTTTTAGTGTGAATTAATGTTAGACGCCACCTACTTTTTAAGTACAATTTACTAGAAGCTATTAAAACTTATAATAATACTAGAAGACATAATCATTTTATTAAGTGTCACATTTAATTGCGTGCTTACTTACTTAACTGTACCAGTTTATATTTACTAGTAAGTAATAATTATTTTCATACCACGAACTACTTCTAGAAATAAGCGTCCTTATTCCTAAAAAGAGATTTATGTTAATGATTTGAAACTGTCCACGAATTAATTATTAATAACGTTAAAATAAGTAAAGGTAATTATCCATGCTACCTGATATCCCTAAAGCTCGTCCAATTTCCAAAGCGCCCGCTGTAGGAGGTGTCCGGTATCAAACCCGAACATAGGGATTTAATATTGGAATGAACCTTTTTGTAGATTCCTGCTCGCCAATTCAACCGACAGAAAAGCTAAAGTTATCAATCAAAAGGTAAAGTAATTGCAGATCCAAAGGTATTAATTACAATAGTACAAGATGAAATATTAAGTTTAAAACACTAAATAAGTAATCGGCATTTTTGCTTCAAATGTGTTAAATAATGTTAAAAAGTATTTAGCGTTAATTAATATTGTCGTCCATGTTATTAACTTTAAAATGAATAACTACTGCAATGAAGAATTTTTAAAAAAGTTAAATGCTATGAATCAAAAAATTGAAACTAATTAAGCCAAAAGACGCAATTATGTAGTTTAAAACACTAAATTATAAAATTAGAGTATTAAAACTTTATTGTAAAATATAAAGGAAGACCAAAATGTGCAGGACAGCCGTCTTGTTAAAACCAAATCTCCTGACTGTCTCTTGCAACTTCTTCTGATGTATGCCCAACGTTGTTTACTAATAATTCTAAATAAGTTTCTGAATTTAAATTTCCTCCGGTTTCAAACCGACTACTAATGTTATTGCTAAAAATCCCATCCCAGATATTAATTACAGAGTTCGCGTACTAATATTCAGTCGAGGATTTCCTTGAGCCCAATAGCGAGTGTTTTGAACATTTGGTAAGTTATTAAGTGTAAAATTACACTCGTCGGTAAAAGAAAGTATAGACAAAAAGCGACAATCAGCATTAGCGTGCTCTAGTGTTTCTTCACAGAATACACTCCTGCGCTCCTTGTCAAAATCGAAAATATCTTGATGACACTGGACCTTGTAGGGGTAACATTTGTGTTTGCTATACGTCCCATATCCTTGTTGTAGATAAACCTACTTCCACTGCAATTTGTCGGGTCCAAGTTTACGGTCGCCAAAACACGTTCTTCAGTGTAATCAAATAATTCTATTTGTCGATTTCCTGCGATACAATTATTTTTAATGTTAATGCTTAAAGATGGTATAGGTTAGCTATCAAAATTAACGGCAAAAAAATCTCTAACCCTCTGTAACCTAACACCACTGTAAGAGGTTTTTACCATGGATATTTTTTTTCATTGCAGTAGTTATTCATTTTAAAGACGACAAAAAACTCCAACTACTTAAGTAGTGTTTTAAACTAAATATTTCATCTTTTGGTCTTGTAATTAGTATCTTTGGATGTGCAATCACTTTACATTTTGATTGATACAGTTAGATTTTCTATCGGTTGAATTGGGGAGCAGGAATCTGCAAAAACGTTCATTCCAATGTTAAATCTCCATGTTGGGGTGAACGGACACACGATATATCAAGATTTGGAAAAACTACTAATAATTTTACAATCATAAGTTCCATCCGAGACTTAATACCAGTGTTTTTTTAAATAATTGTGGTTCTGAACAGGTTACGTTTAGCCTACCGTGCTAAATCACTCAGGAACACTTAGGAGGATGAATAGGGGGATATTGAATAGCCAGCACATGATATGAATAGCTACCTTAAATTTTTTATATCATAAGTGAGATGAAAACAGAAACTAGGGAGATCGCTTTAGAGCTTAGAAGCGGTGTAGAAGAATATGGATTCCGCACGTTTAGTACAAGTGGAGATTTGTACTGCATATTAATGATATAAATAGGCGTATTCCTAGCGAAGGTGGGTCAAGATTGTGTCAAGGGATGTAGTTCAACAGCGCAATAGCCATTGTAATACCTATGATACAAAGAAAGAACTAAAACGATTCGTCTATACTCAAGGCACAGTATGTCAGGAGTTAAGTACGAGTCGTTTGTCAGCCTAATCGCTCTTTTTTAACTACGATCAACGATATCGAGAGCATATTGGGAAACACCAACCCAGAGATGAGAATTATGTTCTTGATCATGTCAAATTTAGGCTATACACAGCAGAAAGAGTTGTCGGGAGGTAGATTTGTACAAAAAGCTTATTTTACGAGTATCTGCTTTAGTAGCTGACAGAAGATCGTCAACCCATAATATATTTACATACGTTTCCAACACAGTAACAGAATTTGAAAACTGAACTGAGCCGTTCATACTAACAACAGCTCATGATTGACATTTTCTTGAGAGACACAAGGCAACACTGAGTTTTATTAGTATTAAATTTGACTAGACTATTACTTCCCATTCAAGTATACGTTGAATATCTTCGTTGATTGAAATTGCATTTCAGTCTTGATTTGAGATGAAGGTGGAATACCATTAAAAGAAGGCTGAGATACACTACAATGAAGAGTTCTGTCGTCAGCAAAGCAAGGGCAAATTGGGTTAGTCGTTAAAGAAATAATCATTTATGAATAGCAGAAAAAGTGTAGGCGCTATAACTGGTTCCTGCGGTACGCCCGCGTTCATGCCAACTTTTTTGAAGTAAACACGTATGCCAAACTTGGTCAATTGCTTTTGAGATATGGAAAGCGGTGTTTCGTCAGATTATTTTAATGTATTGTTCCAAACTTGACTACCATACCTGTTTAACGACTCTGCCTAAAACCATATTGGTGGTCACTAAAAAGTATATTAATTTCAAGGAAAGACAGCAGTTGCTGATTGATGGCCTTTTCCATTATTTTAGACAGAATGGTAATTAGTCGGTAGTTGGAGGGATTGGTCTTCTAGTCTTTTTTTGGGAATAGGTTGAACATTTAGTAGACCGAATAAAGCTTAGATAGCACTAGTACTAGTTCGGGGGAACGTTCCTTTAAGACAATATCTGGAATACCATCTGGGCCAGTCGCCTTATTGAGATCAAACCTATTGACAATCGATTCTAGGAGCTTTTAATGAGTCTACTCGACTTTCCCATCGCGTATCACTTAATGGTTTTAGGGTATAACTATCAATATATTTAAGTAATATTGCCCAACGAAAAGTTGACGAAGCAAAAATGTATATAACTTTTGAACAATATTGAAGAAGTTTGCAGCCTCAAACGAGGATTTTGCCATATCGTTTACAACCAAGTTTAGCGAATGACTGCTGCATGGAACATAAAATGCTCTGGGGTTTATATTTCTGATTCTTGTTTGTACTCCTGATTTTCTCCTCTCATATTGGAACCATTGTCGTACCCTTGACCGCGCATGTTCTCTACTTTAAGCTCATTTTCTCTAGCTCTTCTACTAAAACCTCCGATAATTCCGCAGCTTTTGATCTCTCAATGGGTAGAAAACCCAAAAAGTTTTCATTGATTATCACTTGAACTTCAGACTCTGATTCTTCTATGGAAACATATCTTGCCATAAATGTCATCTGTTCGACTTTACTTGCATCGGGAGTACAGTCGAGAATCACATGAATAATACTTGGCCTTTTGAACTTGTTCAATGATGTGGCGCTTTATATTGTCATGCAACAAATCAATTATTTCATTTTGTATAGTTTTTCCTAGATATGTAGCTTTGATTTCTTCTTTATTAAGAACCCTGCGAACGTGTTCCTCCATTTTTGGATCAAACTCAGCCAATAACTGAATGAACTTCAAAAGTTTCCATTATTGTGTTCATAGAGTTTATCTGTTGTTCCTCGAAAAGCTAGAGATCTCTCACCTAGCATTCTAACGACTGATATAATGCGTAAAAGAACTTCGGACCAGTGATTTATCTCAGAATCAATGAGCCTCTGAGAAACTGCATCTATTGTTTTACCCATTTTCAACCGTTGCTTTAATTCAAGCCATGATTTTAAACAATCAATATGCGTTTTACCATTTTCATGATGTGCTAAAGAGTCTCCTAAATGCTTCCAGTCTTTAAATCCTCGATGGCCAAGAGCGCTAGTGCTAGATGGGGCAGCAAAAGTCGACATGGAAAACAATACAAGACGTTTTGAAATAAGGAATATACCATCCATTCTCTTAAAACTTGTTCTCCATTTTTAAGTGCTTTCTTGTAATATTTTGGTGAGAATCTTCTATGTTGATCATCATAAGGAAAATCAAAATTATACAAAGGTGCAGCTGGACCACGTTTAACCAAAAACTCTATCTGCTTCGCGCATGATTTCGGGCCATAATCCTGGGTCAGAAGAGATAATTGGGACTGTAGTCTCTTCTAAATGTTTTTCTGAGGTCTGCACAACTTGCAGTTTTTATTTTGGAACTGCACGGAACTGCATCACTACTCAACAAACTCGTTTGAGGTGAATTAACTAGCTCAGCAATGCTGACGTTTGCGTCCAAAGGGGATTCATATCGGGAAAGTCAGTATCCAGGTGCATGTGCTGGGCGTTGTTTAAATGTTGATCGGTAGTGGAGCGTTGAGACTACCCTCTTTCAAAAAGTTCTGCAGGGCACCTGACTGTTTTTGAAGCTGTGTTTGCTTGTTCAATCTCCGCTTTTAAATTGGCTTCCAGAGGGTTTTTCTTAGCATCAGACATTTTGGTTTCTGAAACCAATTATCAATCCGTATAACATGTATATTAAAAAAATTAAGCAAACTAACAACATTTTCGTAAAGGAGAGTAAATAGGCTTTGATGTAAATTATAAAAATACAGAGTGTCCCATTAAAGTTTTTTTGAAATCGGCCTTTGAAAATCGTCAATTTTGTTTCTTAACTAACCGCACATCGATACCATTTATCGTTTTCGAGTTATAAGCAGTTAAAATGTGTCAGTTTATAGATGGACACCCTGTATAATAAATTGGAATTTGGTATACATTTTAGGCAAGGCAACTAAAACTCAATATTAAGAGCAATTTAACCGATGACAATACCCACAGGGTGATGCCCCCTTGCTTACTGCAACGCTTCTAACCCCTAATAATTCGAAAAATAAAATCCTAATTCAATTTAGAAACTTTTATGTTTCCAGTGTTATTTAGGACAAATGTGCGGTTTTGAGACACATTTAACAGTATACCTATAGAAAATTAAAATAATAGTAGAAAAACAGCGTAAAATGACCATGTTTTTGAACAGTTTTCAGCATTTATCTCGAAAACGGTACATTTGTCGTAAATAAAACCATAGACATAAAAGTTTCTAAATTGAATGAAGATTGAAAATTTTCCCAAAAATGTATCACCCTGGGACTACTAATTCTAGTACTACTTGTACGCGATTTTTGAAAATGAAAATTAAAAACTTACCTTCACAAAAGACAAACGCACTCACACTGGACAATTTGCAATTGCACAAGCACTTTTTAAAACTTTTGTACAATAATAAAAAAACTATTTTATTTCGCACCGGCCGAAGTCTAGTAGCAAATAACGCATTGTTTTAAGTCAACTTCCCTTATATATGCAGTTAAAACTCCTGTGACATCTTGTTTCGGTTGGTTTCAAAATTGGTACAGACTTGTAGATTCCTGTATTGTAAGTGTTGCCAATGCCAGAGCAGGGACCGAAAACTTGTAAATTCTTGAAAAGCGATAGTTGAGTGGTTTGGTCATGATGAATTGAACTCAACTAGATTTTGTCTTAATGCTTAAATACATATATTAAATTTATAATGTGCTTAGAAATAAAATGATGATTGATAAAAGTAATAACTTTTATTTTTTACGTTTTAGTGCATTTTAAAAAAGCTTGTAACTTATTTCTTTTATCAATTTATTTCGTTTGTTTATCTCGGTACGTGTCACGTTACAAAAACTAACACCTGCACGTTCCTTTTTAGTACTCGAAATCGATAACAAATTCCTATTTATAAAAGGTAAAATTAAATCTGCATCGAAACCGAATTGAAATTAATTCATCCAAAATTATGAAAATAAGGAGTTTAGCGTAATTAAGAACGGTTCTTAAATTTAAAAGTTTGGAGGTGAATACACGTAATACCTTTATAATCTGTTTAATTTATGTACGTGTTTTATTACAAAAACATGCATCTGCACTTTTAGAATAAAACATACCTCGTTCTTCCACATCCACGGTTTACCTTACGCTTACGTTAAGATTAAATGCGTTCTCTATAGTTAAATATTTCGTTCACTTTTTATTTAATTAGTGACGGATAAAAGCCATTTTAAAGTTGTTTCGATTGCTCGCGAAGCGAGCCTAGGGGCGCTGCAGACGCCCGACCCCTAACGAAGTTAGGACAAGGAAGGCAACGCCTTCCTTGATGATTTTGCCCCTAGAGCTTTGCGCTCCGGGCGGCCGCCCGGATCGCCCTGCCCTGGGGCCGGCCCTGACAAGATGAAATATTAAGTTTAAAATACTAAATAAGTAATCGGCGTTTTTAAATATGATATGCCTTGATTTCCAATTTGTTTCAAATGTGTCAAATAATGTTAAAAAGTATTTAGCGCTAATTAATATTGTCGTCCATGTTATTAACTTTAAAATGAATAACTACTGCAATGAAGAATTTTAAAAAGTTAAATGCTATGAATCAAAAATTGAAACTAATTAAGCCAAAAGACGCAATTATGTAGTTTAAAACACTAAATTATAAAATTAGAGTATTAAAACTTTATTGTAAAATATAAAGGAAGACCAAAATGTGCAGGACAGCCGTCTTGTTGAAACCAAATCTCCTGACTGTCTCTTGCAACTTCTTCTGATGTATGCCCAACGTTGTTTACTAATAATTCTAAATAAGTTTCTTAATTTAAATTTCCTCCGGTTTCAAACCGACTACTAATGTTATTGCTAAAAATCCCATCCCAGATATTAATTACAGAGTTCGCGTACTAATAT
The DNA here is from genome assembly GCA_036346205.1 of Vesta saturnalis. Taxonomy (NCBI): domain Eukaryota; kingdom Metazoa; phylum Arthropoda; class Insecta; order Coleoptera; family Lampyridae; genus Vesta; species Vesta saturnalis. Next base: position 5,414,483 of record JARFJB010001218.1, on the reverse strand, counting down.
TGAGTTGAGGATTTCCTTGAGCCCAATAGCGAGTGTTTTGAACATTTGGTAAGTTATTAAGTGTAAAATTACACTCGTCGGTAAAAGAAAGTATAGACAAAAAGCGACAATCAGCATTAGCGTGCTCTAGTGTTTCTTCACAGAATACACTCCTGCGCTCCTTGTCAAAATCGAAAATATCTTGATGACACTGGACCTTGTAGGGTAACATTTGTGTTTGCTATACGTCCCATATCCTTGTTGTAGATAAACCTACTTCCACTGCAATTTGTCGGGTCCAAGTTTACGGTCGCCAAAACACGTTCTTCAGTGTAATCAAATAATTCTATTTGTCGATTTCCTGCGATACAATTATTATTAATGTTAATGCTTAAAGATGGTATAGGTCTGTTATCAAAATTAACGGCAAAAAATCTGTAACCCTCCGTAACCTAACACTACTGTAAAAGGTTTTACCATGAACATTTTTTCATTGCAGTAGTTATTCATTTTAAAGAAGACTAAAAAACTCCAACTACTTAATTAGTGTTTTAAACTAAATATTTCATCTTTTGGTCTTGTAACTAGTACCTTTGGATGTGCAATCACTTTACATTTTGATTGATACCGTTAGCTTTTCTGTCGGTTGAATTGGAGAGCAGGGATCTGCAAAAACGTTCATTCCAATGTTAAATCTCCATGTTGGGGTGGACGGACACACGATATATCAAGAATTTGAAAACTACTAATAATTTTACAACCAGAAGTTCCGTCCGACTTAATACCAGTGTTTTTTAAATAATTGTGGTTCTGAACAGGTTACGTTTAGCCTATCGTGCTAAATCACTCAGGAATACTTAGGAGGATGGATAGGGGATATTGAATAGCTAGCACATGATATGAATAGTTACCTTAAATTTTTTATATCATAAGTGAGATGAAAACAGAAACTAGAGATCGCTCCAGAGCTTAGAAGCGGTGTAGAAGAATATGGATTGCGCACGTTTAGTACAAGTGGAGGTTTGTACTGCATATTGATGATGTAAATTGGCGTATTCCTAGCGAAGGTGGGCCAAGATTGTGTCAAGGAATGTAGTTCAGCAGCGCAATAGCCATTGTAATACCTATGATACAAAGAAAGAACTAAAACGATTCGTCTGTACTTAATGCACTATATGTCAGGAGTCGTTTGTAAGCCTAATCGCTCTTTTTAACTATGATCAACGGTATCGGGAGCATATTGGGAAACATCAACCCAGAGATGAGAATTATGTTCTGATGATGTCAAATTTAGGATATATACAGCAGAAAGAGTTGTCGGAGGTAGATTTGTACAAAAGCTTATTTTACGAACATCTGCTTTAGTAGCTGACAGAAGATGGTCAACCCATGATATATTTACATACGTTTCCAACATAGTAACAGAGTTTGAAAACTTAAGAACTCAGCCGTTCATACTAACAACAGCTCATGATTGACTTTTTTGGGAGACACAAGGCATCACTGAGTTTTATTAGTATTAAATTTGACTAGACTATTACTTCCCATTCAAGTAAACGTTGAATATCTACAATGAAGAGTTCTGTCGTCAGCAAAGCAAGGGATTGGGTTAGTCGTTAAAGAAATAATCATTTATGAATAGGAGAAAAGTGTAGCCGCTATCACTGATTCCTGCGGTACACCGCGTTTATGCCAACTTTTTGAAGTAAACACGTATGCGAAACTTGGTCAATTGCTTTAAGATATGGAAAGCGGTGTTTCGTCAGATTGTTCTAATGTATTGTTCAAAACTTGCTACTACACATGTTTAACGACTCTGCCTAAAACCATATTGGTGGTCACTAAAGAGTTTATTAATTTCAAGGAAAGAGAGCAATTGCTGCTTGATGGCCTTTTCCATTATTTTAGACAGAATGGTAATTAGTCGGTAGTTGGAGGATTCGTCTTCTAGCCTTCTTTGGGAATAGGTTGAACATTTGTAAACCGAATAAAGCTTAGATAGCACTAGTACTAGTTCGGGGGAACGTTCCTTTAAGACAATATCTGGAATACCATCTGGGCCAGTCGCCTTATTGAGATCAAACCTATTGACAATCGATTCTAGGAGTTTATATCGAAATGAATTGGTTTCATAGTGTATGGGAAAGAGGTGACTAGGGCATATCTTTTACAAAGTCATCAAGACACGAGTTTGATGTAAATAAATCCACAAACAGATTGGCTTTGTCTACAGAATCAGCATCTAGAGATCCGTCAAAGTATGTTATTGGGGAGAAATGAGATGCTCCAAAGTATTTACTGGTGACTTTAGCTCAAGACCAAAGTTTACGACTGCGCAAAGGAGATGTAGCCTTTAGCTTTAGTGATAACAATTTTAGCACCGTTATGATTAGCAGGATTAATAGCAGATACAAATTTAAACCAATTAGACTTATGAATATTGAAATCTCCCAAAGTCTTAAAGGTTACTGTCATTAGGAGACCTATAAATGCAACAGTAGATTTTCACTAATTAAAGACCAGAATGTTCACGTGGAATTTTTTATTTTTCAAAGAAGAAACGCAATTGCAAGCGATGTTGTCCTTAAGATAGGCAGACACTCTTCCTTTGTATCGAAACTTAGAGTGAAGATTGGGGAAATTGCAAGTCAGGTGAATCGAATTTTTCAAAGGAGACTTGTGTTTCAGATAGAAAATATAAGATTTTAGCTTTTAAAGGTATTGGTGAACAGCATTTGGACCTAGTACCACGTATATAGCAATAATAGATCAAATAGTAAGTACCGTCGATTGCCCAGGTTGTTTGGGCTTTGCCCTCCAGACATCCGGACGGGGCAACATTTTACATCATCTTTTATTTTAATTTAGGACTTTCAACCCAATAGGAAGACATTGAGGCCGAGAGGAAGGATAGGACGAGAAAAGATTAGGGATAAGCGAAAAGGTGACCTTACCGAGTTCAGAAAATCGGAGGCCCATGGTAAGGGTGGTGATACCTACCGGTTGGCATGTGGTGCACATCCCTCCCACCTTATAAGATTCTTTTCCGTAGTAGTTTTTTATTCAATTTAATACAGTGTATTAATAAAACCATATAACACCAAACGTACTATATTCACGTACAAATACACAAATAGAAGTAGAAATAGAAAATAATGTCTTAATTCACGCAAATTATTCTTGTGTAATTATAGTATCTCGCAACAAAACACCAACATTAATAATAAATTATTGCACATTAACAACGTGTTCAAAATGCAATCTGTTTTTGTGGTGCGTACACATAAAATGTTAGCTATCTAAGTGAGAGGCAGTTTCCCTAAACTTCCAAACGCGGTTCTGGAAGAGTGGTTTCCGAGCATATACCAACTGTAGAATTAAAAAAAAAAGTTGATAGGTACGATTATTGGCGAAAAAGTTCGTGAACAGATATAACTTGGGACAGTTTATTGTTTATTGCAGTGAAGAATTGGCGTAGGTAAAAATAAAAGACGCCATATTGTATATTATTGAAGGGAAAAGCTCTAGAAATTTCTCTAACAATAACGACTGCTCATTAAAGTAATAGTTACTTTAATTTTATAAAGGACTTGTTCCGTTAATGAGTTAAAAGTGAAGAGAATAAAAAAAAGAAATAATTCTATAGCAGCCTTTTGCATCTTGACCTTGCTGTAGTCGTTTTGTGGTGGACCGTGGCCCTTCTCGCCAGTTTATCTATTTTGCAATTCAACTATTAGGTTGTTAATTTAAAGAGCTTGGATGTCTGTTTTTCCTGAAGTTTATTTTTTGCGCTTAGCAAATTTATAAGCTTACATTGGTGACGATTGTAATAAAGTTTTGGATAAGCTGTACTGTTCTAGCACACAGCGACTATCATACTTTGTTATCAGTAAAATTGGTTTGCATCCCCCCCCCCCTTAATTTTTAAGTGCTTATGAGAATTAAAAGCGGAAATTTTAAAAGGTACACAAGTCTAAAGTCTAATCAAGAATTAAATCCTGTGTACTTACTGGACATTTAATATAGGATTTTGTTCTTGTGTATTATATGCGTAAATCTACGTTATTTAGATGTATGGTACAATGTCAGATAAGGCATTCAAGTGCAGGAGTCAAGTGAAGAGTTTTTTTAATGACCTTACAATACGTGTAAGCGTGTAGAGTAATTATTCAAAATAGGTCAAGGGGCTGAAGTTTGAATTGATTTGCCAATTGTTTCAGGTAGGCACCTGCTCACAGAATTTGCCTTTGATTCAAATATTGTACATGAACAAACGCTCTTAAATTATTGAGCTGCTTTCTGGTGTTTTGGAACATTACAGTTTCAGGTTTCGCCATAAAATTTTGGCGAATGTAAGTTAAGCTTATGCTTTTTATTTACGTATATTTCAACCACTTATAAAATAGGGTGCCGCCTACATTTATTTATTTGTATTACGACGAATTCGACCAAAATATTTTATTGACGCAGCAGAATTTTATACTACGAGCCACAACATTCCCACGTAAAGCAGCCTTAAGGACTGGCTAAACGTCAGATGGAATAAACGTAAACTGCACTAATCTATATCAGGACTTTACATATCTATGTGTATAAGTGAAAGCCAGATGTACGTCAGTAAAATTTGCATAGTGTATAACCAGATAGGATGTAATTTAATGCAATTTTTCGGAATAATAAATGAATGAATTAACTAGTTGTAATTAGCTGTAAACATAACCAAAATATCGTTAAATGATAGTGTCAAATTATCTTTTACTCGCTTATAATTATAATATTATAACAATGAATATAATAGTCTGACTTATAACGACACTTGTAAATCATAATTTATAATTTGACTTGTAACTTATACAAAACTGATACTTATAAATTAAATTCTATACTTATGTTTTACATTTTTTATTAATCTGCTATCAAAATTGGTTAAGTTAAAATAAAAACATATCTTTATGTAATCATTTTAACTGTGTAGTCTTTTGAGGGAATCTTGATTCCAGCGGCGCCTAGGTTTGGAGTTTAGGGATAGACTAAGACCTCTTGCTCCTTCATACTTTCATGTTATTGTTTTCGGGAAATTTATGGAAAGAACAAAATTGTTGATTGGCCATCGCAAGTTATCATTTTTTCCGAAAATTTTAAAGTCTAAAGAATTACAGCGCTGGATAGTCGGAACTCCAAATTTCCCATTGGTACCAAAAAATCACAAATTCAATAATAACATTTCTAGAAAAAACAAGTTGTAACGTCACTCAGTCGTGATAAACAGAAAAAAAAAGTGCAGTCAACATGATGTTTACTCTGCGTTTCACCTACTTAAGTGAAAAAATACGAATGAAGAGGTTGCAAAATCTAGTAACTAAAAATAAATGTTCGAAATGACGACCTTTCCGTTGGAGGGATAACTGCAACCTCGACTAGTAGGATTTAGACACTGTCTTGAGAACTTCTAGTGATACACCACGGAAAGCCACGTCAATTCTTTCACGTATATTCTTGGCTGTAGTTGATACTGTCGTATAGACCTCGTTCTTGGCGTAACTCCAGAGGAAGAAGTCAAGGGTAGTGAGGTCTGGTGATCTTGAGAGCCACCTTACCGGACTCCCACGACCAATCATCCGGAAACCGTTCATTTAGATATTCCCGAACGGTACGACAAAGTATCGTTCATAAATCAGCTAGATTTCCAAGAGTTTAACCAAGTGGTTACAAAGGGCCCTTAAATAGCTGTTGTCGTTCAGGTGCCCTTCAATAAAGTAAGGACCCAGAATGTGTTATCCCAGTATGCCACCTCAAACGTTGAGTCACTATCTTTGTTGGTGGGTTCCCATTACCATGCGTGTGGGTTTTCATCTTTGTAATAATGAAAGTTGTGGTGATTAACTACCCCATTTTTATGGACCGTTGATTCATCGGAAAATAATACGCGTTTAAAGTAGGATTCCTCTTTTTATATAAATCCTTCCTAACTTGAAAATCTTGAGGTTGTAATTCCTGGTGCAGTTGAATCTTGAACGGATGGAACTTGTACTTCTGAAGAAATGCACAGAACGTATTGAAATATGAGGATTTTTAATAGGCGCCTCCAGCACTTATAATTTACTATCTGCCGTCAAATCTGGCTTCGTTCTAACTTTGCCTGCTCGTTTAACACTACCAACAGTTGTAAATCTATTAAATACTTTTTGCAAGCACGTGGATTTAGATGTGCTCTTCCAGGACTACCAACGTACACTCGTGACGCCAACAAACAATTTTTGTAATGTTCTCCAAGAGTAAACACCTTGTCAACCATTTACTTTTGAGTCCACAGCATTTTCGAAACCTTTATCAGAAAACAATGTTGCTGCCGTCAGTTTATTCCCCTTTGCACTGCTTAATTTGACAATCTTCTTATTTTTTATCATGGTAGCCTTGGTTTCGGAAAAAGATGTTTTCCGATAAACTGGCGAAATGGCTTGTTTTTTTTCTAAAACTTTAGGAAACTTTTTATGGGGGTGCCATTTGAAATTTTGGAGAGAATGACAATTTGCGAAGGCCAATCAGTAAATTGCCCGGAATAAAAATGTGAAGGTACAAGGTACAAGAAGTATTGACCCGTTTCCAAAATTCTAATCCTAGGCGCCGGTATAATCTAATAATAATAATAATTGAATTTGAATTTGAATTATTTATTTCGAAATATACTACAATTATTGGGTCCTGCTAAGTCCATTAGACTTGACAGCCGGTACCCATCGATATCTCATAAAATGTACATAAATTAATTCTTTACAAATAAAAACTTAACTGACGCTTCTTTAAATTATTAGAATTAAATTACATTCTTATTTTATGTGTTAAACTTTCTGTCATAATCATAAAGATAAAAACACTAATAATAAAATCATTTGTATTAAATTATAAAAATTAAAGATAATTTTATTAAATAAATAATTTTAATAATGATATAAAATAATAATAATAATATAAAATATATAAAATATAAAATAATAATAATCATAAGATATAGTTAATAGTTACCCCTGTTATACACTGAAAAGAAAACTATATCCGGTGATTTCTGAGAATAAAGTATTTTCCAAATTAGTCCATTTGTAATATCAAGCTTGTTTGTTTAATTGGAAATGGAAGAATAAAAGGTCAAGGATTTTTATAAACATTTATACATCATTGAAAAGAAATAATCAGGAGATTTTTGATTTAATTCAATTATTAACCATGCGAAAAATGATGCTTAAAGGGGTTGTTATTTCATGCTTTAACTGAGGTGGTAAATACCTAACGTTTAAATAGTCTTGAAACTAAACTAGTATCAGAATTAAACAAAGTTATGAAATCTTTATAATCCAATCAATATGCAAAAATCGTGAGTTCCAAATGAATAGTCGCGGTTTTATAACTAAATTAGGCCTTGAACCAACCAATAAGTTCAGGTGCCAGAATTCGATCAATATAAATTGAAGATCCTATTTGTAGTTGAAGTTATAAGCAACCGTCAAAAATTGTTTTGAAATTAAGGAAATACAGCAAATTCCAGACATGTGACTACAAGTGGGAACTACAATAGGAATAATCCTAATGTTTTGCCAAAAAACTTTTGCATCATTGTTATCCTTTAATAGTATTTATCCTGAAAATTTCATCCTGATACACGTTAACTAAAGATGTATAAAGGTGCATAATAACCTTAGACGTCTTTAGCAAAACCGCTTACTTAATGTCATCCTCAACTAATAAAGTTTCCAGGACAATTTCATCCTGATATTATGTTTAGTTTTCAAGATGTATAAAGGGTGCTATGAACAACATTAAAGGGGTTCAAAAAAACCTTTAAAGAACCCATCAATGACTCCAGATTTTTCCCTTGAGAAAACTAGATAAAACCTAAGTTAAAAGTAAGGGTTGGCTAGAAAACCTAAGCGGCTTTAAAAACGGGGTTGCTATAATTGTTATCCATAATTATAAAGTATTATCAAATTTCATCCTGATACTATTTTATTTTAAATGTATACCAGGTAATGTATTCTTTAGCTTTCCATAAGCTTCTGCTTTTCATTGTCATCCTTAATCAATAAAGTATTTATCCTAAATTTATTTTGTCTATGTTTATTTTCAAGTTTTTATTTGTTATTATGAAACTAAACGGTTTAAAAAAACTAATATAAATTGTTATCCATACTAATAATGTAACCAAAATTCATCTGAAAAATTTAGATTAAGATTTTTAAAGGCCATTAAACTTTAAAGTTTGAAAACCAAACGCATATTCATTTAAAGTAAAAATTTACCTAAAAGTTACATCACAACAACTAGGTATTAGGTTTACATGGTGTAGTAATCTCCTTAAAAGACGATTTGAAAAACCATTTTGCATCATTGTTATTCTTCTACAAAGTTTTTATCCTGAAACATTTCATCCTGATACTATGTTTAATTAATGGGCAATAAAGGACGTCACAAGAGTTAACAATCATTAAATGCCTTTGTAATTATTGGTTGACTTTAATTCAGCTTAATAACATAAGTATTTGAAAGTGATGATTATAGATTATAACTAATTTATTCACGAACTCCACTGGTTTACTGAATTCAATGGTTTGCCGACACATTCAACAGTGGAATGTCGCTTCAGTGTGAATTTAAGTTTTTCAAACAATCATTGACGGTTGCACTGGGAGAAAACTGGCATACCACTAAATTTAGGGAACAATGTGTTATATGAAATAAGTATTCTCGAGCACGTCCCAAATCTGCAATAAAATATAGGGTGTTCCATTTAAAAACATAAGTTTAGCGCCACTGAATACACCGTATTCCAGTAATCTACTGGTGACCGGAAATATTTTAGAACACGGTGATCTTAGGTGCTAAACATATGTATGTATGTATGTATATATATATATATATATATATATATATATATATATATATATATATATATACAGTGTGTCGAAAATTGGTCTGTGCAGTATTGCTATCTTGGAAACTATAAGAGATCGAAAGACGGTTAAATGGAGAAAGTTTTAGAGAATTTTGAGCCCACTAAAATGCCATTCTGAAATCAAGGTTATCTCAAATATTTTTCAAAAGATTCGAAAAAACTGAAAATCGACAATTTTATTTTGGGTATATCTTTTTAATTGACTTTGTCATTGCCACTTTTATCCTCTATTGATTGGTGACAGAAAAATTAATCCGACGTTTCGTCGATTAGACACTATCATCAACTTTATTTCTTCATATTGGGCGGAAATTAGCTAATGGTATAAAATGAATCATTTTTTTTTATTCTAAATCCAACGATGTATAACATTTAATGATAATTCGACGTTTCGACCCTCATTCTTGAAATTTTCAAATATTTCTTTTTTATGAAACATTTTGAAAAAAACAAACAACCAAAGCAATTTATTCTGCAAATCTACATTTATTTCAACTCATAATTCATAATAGGACGTTTCGACTCATCAAAAGCATCATCAAGTAATCTCTTATGAACAGTAGCTACCTACTCGTAGATAACTATTTTTTACGATATCAAAAAAGCCTTTCCAAACCTTGTCTTACACAATGACAGATAAATCTCTTTTATTAAGTTTAAATTTACGTAAACACCTAAAAATACATTTACATCAAGTGAAAATATTTAGAATAATGTAAAAATCCTATTAAAACACTTAAAATTAACTATAGCTAAAAATAATGAATTCGATTATTGTAAATTTCTGGTAGTATGCTTTGATGAGTTGAAATACTACAATAGTTTCTCACATTTTAATGAACGTTGTTTGAAAAGGGCGTTAAATTATTCTAACGAAGAAAATTTTGATATATTAGTGAGCTATATCAAAATGAAAGAAATCCTACCAGAGCTAGTGATGCCTATTTTCAAATGTACCCCGAAAGAAGACAACCTTGCAGAAATCATTTTAATAATGTAGTAAGAAATTTAATAGAATTTGGAAGTTTTGAAAACCACGTTCAAAAAGTATGTGATCGATAATAAGAATCGTAACGGAAGCATTTTAGAATATTTTGACGAAAATCCGAAATCTTCAGTACGAAATTGTGGCAAGGAGCTTCATATTCCAAAATCCACTGTACAGAATGTTTTGAAAGTTGTTAAATATCATCCTTACAATCCAAAAATTATTGTACAAGGCCTGCAAGAAGGTGACTTTGACAGGAGAATCGAATTTTGTAATTGGTATTACCGTAAATGTCAAGAAAATTCTGATTTTTCTGATAAAGTTGTATGGACAGATCAGACACGTTTTACTAACTGTGGAGTCTTCAATAAAAATCATCATTACTGGGCCCGTGAAAATCCACATATTCGCGATCCACGCCGACTTCAAGTACGATTTGGTTTTAATGTGTGGTGCGGAATGATCGGTAAGTAATATCTTTGTTTGAGTTAATTGAGTAACATTTAATAAATTAACTACGACTCATTTTTTTAATATTCCCAATTAATTTCAGGAAATCGTCTGATTGGTCCATTTATTTATGACCACACGTTAACAGGGCAAACCAAATCATTCCATCCATTCGTGAAGCTGTTCCCCCTGATGAATTTAATAATTTGTGGTTCCAACAAGATGGATGCCCCGCACATAATTCAGGGGAAGTCCGAGCATTTTTACGGGAGATTTTTGGTGAAAGAATAATATCCAACGGTGGTCCTGTGCGTTGGCCTGCTAGGTCTCCGGACCTTACCCCATTAGACTTTTATTTATGGGGATATGTCAAAAATGAGGGGTATGAATTTGATCCCCAGAAAATAGGCAAGTTCTGGAACATCGAATTATTAATATTATTGAAAATATTAATCGTAATACAATACGTCGAGTAACCAGAACTGTCGCAAAAAAATGTGAAAAGTGCATTGAAAAAGTAATGTCGGTTTTATAATTATCCTGTAAAATACATTTAATATTAATATAAAACACTATAAAAATTATTTGATATTGTAGCGTTGTAAAATGTATGATTCATTGCTAAAAATGTTTTGTAATTACCTTTTGGTCATAATTTTATGGTTTAAATGAGTAACATTTAACATAATACCTTAATAACTACATTATTTTCACTCCTTGGCTTGAGCAATTTATTTATGAATACTAAGTAAACGTTTGAGTATTTTTAGACAAGTTTTGGAAAGGCTTTTCGATATCGTAATAAATAGTTATCTACGAATAGGTAGCTAGCTACTGTTCAGGAGAGATTACTTGATGATGCTTTTGATGAGTCGAAACGTCCTATTATCAATTATGAGTTGAAATAAATGTACATTTGCAGAATAAATTGCTTTGGTAGTTTTTTTCAAAAATGTTTCAAAAAAATTAATATTTGAAAATGTCAAAAACGAGGGTCGAAACGTCGAAGTGTTATACATCGTTGGATTTAGAATAAAAAGGAATCATTTTATACCATAAGCTAATTTCCGTCTCTAATCGACGAAAGCGTCACCAATCAATAGAAGATAAAACGTGGCAATGGCAAAGTGTAATTTATTTTTTATATCTGTTCAAATAAAGAGATATAGCTCAAAATAAAAATTGTCGATTTTCAGTTTTTTCGAATATTTTGAAAAATATTTGAGATAGCCTTGATTTCAGAATGGCATTTTAGTGGGCTCAAAATTCTATAAAACTCTCTATTAAACCATCTTTCGATCTCTTATAGTTTCCAAGATGGCAATACTGTACTGAACAATTTGGACACTATATATATATATATATATATATATATATATATATATATATATATATATATATATATATATATATATATATAAATGTATTGCTATCTCGAAACCCTTTTAGCTACGCGGTTGGTTAAATTGTGGTTTTAAGAAGAAAAATCAAAATGGTGCATTTGTAACGTTTACTAGCAGCTCGTAAATGAGCGATTATGGTTTTTGATTAATACATTATTAAAGGAATTTAATAAAGACAAATCAATTTTTAGCTTCATTTGTTTTCCAGATATTTATACAAGACTTACTCATGGATACCTATTAATGGGGAGACGACCCCCCCGCATGTGGCAAATGTGGAGAAGGAATACTGGACGTTAGACATATAATCCAAGAATGCCCATCTCTCGCACAATATCGAAATCGTTACCAACTGAAAGGAACCGCCGAGTCAATACTTTCAAATTCCCTAAATTATAGCAATATACTAACCTTCCTGAAAGTCACAAACTTGTACAGTGAAATTTAATATATGTAAATTAAAATAGTGAGTAAGAATAGGTGCCAATGACCATCGTAGTCGCCGCACCTTAAAAAAAAAAAAAAAATAATAATAAATCAACTTTATTTCCGGCAAGGCTCAGCTGATGGCTGTTTTCAATCCCAACCGGGTTACAAAAAAAATCCAAGTAAAAAGATATACAGGTATAAAAAAAAATAATAAAAGAATACTCCTAATTAAGCATAATTATAATAGAAGACGTGAATTTGCGGAATTGAATCCGATGAGGGTAAGTTTGCTTGTTATTATTATTGTTTACATATGTTGAAAGTTATTTTTTAAATTCTTTTTTGAATAGTGTTGGTCTGAATTTAGTTTCTCTCAAAAAAAATTAGCAAAGACGGTTGCACTGTGAGGAGAAAACTATGCGCATAGCTACTAAATTTAGGGGAACAATGTGTTATATAAGCAAATAAGTATTCTTCGAGCACGTCCCAAATCTGCAATAAAATATAGGGTGTTCCATTTAAAAAACATAAGTTTACGACGCCACTGGAATACACAGTATTTATATATGTATATATATATATATATATATATATATATACACACACACAGTGTGTCCAAAATTGGTCTGTGCAGTATTGCTATCTTGGAAATTATAAGAGATCGAAAGACGGTTAAACGGAGAAAGTTTTAGAGAATTTTGAGCCCACTAAAATGCCATTCTGAAATCAAGGCTATCTCAAATATTTCAAAATATTCGAAAAAAACTGAAAATCGACACTTTTTATTTTGAGCTATATCTCTTTTATTTGAGCAGATATAAAAAAATAAATTACACTTTGCCATTGACACTTTTTATCCTCTATTGATTGGCGACAGAAAAAAATTAATCCGGCGTTTCGTCGATTAGAGACCATCATCAACTTTATTTTTTCATATGGGACGGAAATTAGCTAATGGTATAAAATGATTCCTTTTTTTATTCTAAATCCAACGATGTATAACAGTTAATGATAATTCGACGTTTCGATCCTCATTTTTGACATGTTCAAATATTTCTTTTTTTTTATGAAACATTTTTGAAAAAAAAACTACCAAAGCAATTTATTCTGCAAACGTGCATTTATTTCAACTCATAATTCATAATAGGACGTTTCGACTCATCAAAAGCATCATCAAGTAATCTTTTATGAACAGTAGCTACCTACTCGTAGATAACTATTTATTACGATATCGAAAAAGCCTTTCCAAACCTTGTCATACACAATGATAGATAAATAACTCTTTTATTAAGTTTAAATTTAAGTAAACAACTAACAATACATTTACATCAAGTGAAAATATTTAGAAAAATGCGAAAAATCTTATTAAAACACTTAAAAGTAAAAATAATGAATTCGATTATTGTAAATTTCTGGTAGTAGGCTTTGATGAATTGAAAACAGTTATTGTATAACAATTATGGTATCTGTTAAAAGACTACAATAGTTTCTCACATTTTAATGAACATTGTTTGAAAATGACGTTAAATTATTCTAACGAAGAAAATAAAATATCATCCTTACAATCCAACAATTGTACATGGCCTGCAAGAAGGTGACTTTGACAGGAGAATCGAATTTTGTAATTGGTACCATCGTAAATGTCAAGAAAACCCTAATTTTTTCTGATAAAGATGAGACACGTTTTACCAACTGTGAAGTCTTCAATAAAAAAAATCATCATTACTGGGCCCGTGAAAATCCACATATTCACGATCCACGCCGACTTCAAGTACGATTTGGTTTTAATGTGTGGTGCGGGAATGATCGGTAAGTAATATCTTTGTTTGAGTTAATTCAGTAACATTTAATAAATTAACTACGACTCTTCTTTTAATATTCCCAATTAATTTCAGGAAATCGTCTGATTGGTCCATCTACTTATGACCACACGTTAACAGGGAAACGATACCTTTTAATGTTGCATAACCAAATCATTCCATCCATTCGTGAAACTGTTCCCCCTGATGAATTTAATAATTTGTGGTTCTAACAAGATGTATGCCCCACACATAATTCAGGGGAAGTTCGAGCATTTTTACGGGAGATTTTTGGTGAAAGAATAATATCCAACCGTGATCCTGTGCGTTGGCCTGCTAGGTCTCCGGACCTTACCCCATTAGACTTTTATTTATGGGGACATGTCAAAAATGAGGGGTATGAATTTGATCCCCCAGAAAATAGGCAAGTTCTGGAACATCTAATTATTAATATTATTGAAAATATTAATCGTAATACAATACGTTGAGTAACCAGAACTGTCGCAAAAAAATGTGAAAAGTGCATTGAAAAAATGTCGGTTTTGTAGTTATCCTGTAAAATACATTTAATATTAATATAAAACACTATAAAAATTATTTGATATTGTAGCGTTATAAAATGTATGATTCATTGCTAAAAATGTTTTTTAATTACCTTTTAGTCATAATTTTATGGTTTAAATGGGTAACATTTAACATAATACCTTAATAACTACTATGTGTTTTTTAGTATTCCCCATTATTTTCACTCCTTGGCTTGAGCAATTTATTTATGAATACTAAGTAAACGTTTGAGTATTTTTAGACAAGTTTTGGAAAGGCTTTTTCGATATCGTAATAAATAGTTATCTACGAATAGGTAGCTACTGTTCAGGAGAGATTACTTGATGATGCTTTTGATGAGTCGAAACGTCCTATTATCAATTATGAGTTGAAATAAATGTACATTTGCAGAATAAATTGCTTTGGTAGTTTCTTTTTTCAAAAATGTTTCATACAAAAATTAATATTTGAAAATGCCAAAAATGAGGGTCGAAACGTCGAAGTGTTATACATCGTTGGATTTAGAATAAAAAAAGGAACCATTTTATACCATAAGCTAATTTCCGTCTCTAATCGACGAAACGTCACCAATCAATAGAGGATAAAACGTGGCAAAGGCAAAGTGTAATTTATTTTTTTATATCTGTTCAAATAAAAGAGATATAGCTCAAAATAAAAATTGTCGATTTTCAGTTTTTTCGAATATTTTGAAAAATATTTGAGATAGCCTTGATACAGTATGTCCCCGGATCGACTTTAAAAGAGGAAAATTCTCTTATTTTGATTTCTCAGAAAATTTCATTCTTGCTGATTTGCCCTGCTTGTTTTCAAACCCCGAAACACAAATTACTTGCTATTTAACTCAAACGGTTCTCGAGATAATATCATTTTCTTGAAACATTCGAGCTTTTGTAATTTTTGAAGTAAATTGATTTGTTTCAAAGGAAAAATCAAATTGGTCTCACAAGTTTTAATTAATAAATTTAACAATTGATGGTAAAATGAAATGAAATTCTAAAAAACTGAACTATTAATTTTCTATTCGAATAATGCTCCTCCTTTTCCGCACAGATTTCAATGCGTGCTCTGAATTCATTGAAACTGCGCCTTATTTCTTCGATTGAAAGGGACTGGACAGCATTCCGTATCCTATTTTTCAATTGCTCTTCATCATTGTCTAATGGGTCACTGTACACAATTTGTTTTAAACGACCCCACAGATAAAAGTCCATTATTGTGAGATCAGGACTTCTCGGCGGCCATAGAATGGGACCTTCTCTTCCTATCCAGTTATCATGGAACTCTGTATTGAGCCACTGGCGAACAGTACCGGCATAATGAGCAGGGCACCCATCGTGCTGGAAGAACATTTCAATTTGGAAGTTCAATGGCAATTCAACCAGTTTATCAGTTAAACAATTTTGCAACATTTCCAAATATGAATAACGGTTTAAATTTTGATCAAAAAAATAGGGGCCAATAATTCCATGGTACGAAACCGCACACCACACATTAACTTTTTTCAAACATTGTCTGCGACTAGCAATTCGGAAGTTTGGATTCGTCCTACTCCAGTAACGGCAATGTTGGGAGGAAACGATTCTGTTAGTTCAAAAGGTCGATTCATCGGAGAACATTATTCGTTTGTGAAAATTTGAATCTTTCAAAACTCTATTGCCTATTTCCAAACAAAAATCCAGACGTTTGGCTTCATCACCGTTCTCTAAAGTTTGCCTAAATTGCGGCTTAAATGGTAAAATTTTGTTCTCCTTGAAGATTCTTTGTAAATGAGATTTACCTATCCCAATTCGTAGTGCCCTCTTTCTTAAAGACAACCTTGGAACTTCTGTTGCGGAATGAACGGCGAGAACAGTAGCAACATCTTCTTCATCGAACAACTTCTTTGGCTTCTTTAGGTTTAAAACCGAGCCTGTTTGAAGGAATTTAGTTACCAAGTTTTTTGCTCCGGCATTCGAAATGGCAACCTCCGGGTATTTTTGGTTGAATTTTCTGATAACAAACTCGGTAGCACTCTTCCCCAGTTCCGTAACATTGAATTAGATAAATTCTTTGTTGTAAAGTCAACATTATAGCATACAATTCAAATTAGCATGAATTAATTTGCAGTCCAACACAATTATCACATTTGACAATTTCTGTCAGTGGTGTTTTTCAATGAAATCAGCCTACTAAAGTTACTTCTAAAAATTAGGAAAAACATTCCAATTTTTGAAGAAAAATGATATTATCTCGAGAACCGTACGAGTAAAATAGAAAGTAATTTGTGTTTCGGGGGTTTGAAAACAAGCAGGGCAAATCATCAAGAATGAAATTTTCTAAGAAATCAAAAATAAGAGAATTTTCCCTCTTTTAAAGTCGATCCGGGGACATACTGTATATATATATATATATATATATATATATATATATATATATATATATATGTATTGCTATCTCGGAAACCCTTTTAGCTATGAGGTTGGTTAAATTGTGGTTTTTAAGAAGAAAAAATCAAAATGGTGCATTTGTAACGTTTACCAGCAGCTCGTAAATGAGTGATTATGGTTTTTTGATTAATACATTATTAAAGGAATATAATAAAGACAAATAAATTTTTTTGCTTCATTTGTTTTCCAGATATTTACATAAACTTTATATTTTCTTACCGAAGCCATATTGGATGTTTACATTTTTGGAAAAACCTTTTCAAGATGTTTTCAACAAGTCTGAATTAGTAGTTTCTTTAAGCTTCACAATTTAAAATTTTTCTTTCTTTCTATAGCAGGCTTTGATTACGCGTATCCGACATTATAAAACAAAAAAAATGCGTGGTGTCATTATTACATATCGTTGGGTTGTCATTAAATTACGTAGTGTATTTGTTTTTACAAAGGCTTTTTCAAGTATTTAGTATGGCTATTAATTATTATAATGAAGGAAATATAGATATGACTGAACTCTGTTTTAAAACTAACCGGAATATAGAAGCTGCAGCACAACTAAAACAAATGAAAGAGCAACGACGAAAAACCAACAGCAAGAAGACAGCAGAGATGGCTGCATACGCAAGTACAACAACTAGAAGGTGTACCAACAGCAAGAATGGGAAAGCGACAACGAGAGGGTTATGAGGTGTATATACCACCTCCGACAGCATTTGGTCAAAACATCATCAACCCAGTGGTGCTTTTACCAAGAGACAGGAAAAACTACAAGCGGAGAAATACCCGGAATGATAACACTGTTGATAACAAAAGTTATAAACTCCTTATCCTCAATGTTTGTACTTAATTATATGTTTTTTAAAATTAATTTTGCAGACAAATAATTGATTGGGTTGGCAGCTAACTAACATCTTGTATAATTTATGGTGAAGTTAATTAAGTATCGTAATTTGTTTAATTAGTTGAATCTTGACTCTTTTAAGATAGAAACTTGACTTGCCTTCTAGGTTAGCAATCAATTTATGTAGTTAAATGCTTTGAAAATCGTGCAAATATGTTTAATTCTGCATACTGCACTTTAACTCTTAAATACGTAAATCATTGTGCAATTACAAATTACATTTTTGATTTATAATTACAAAATTATTTGAAGTAATAATGTTCCCAAGTTCTTTCAAAGCTACACAAAGTCAAAATAATAATTATAAGTGTACATAATTTAAAAATATTAAGTTATAAGTGAGTAAAACGTCTAAAGTTTTACGTTGCATCTATATTCTTGGATTTAAATAAGAAATTCAAGGTTGTTTTAAGTGTGCAAAAAATTAGATTTACTGCTTTAAGTAACATTATAAGCTTGTATAAAAAACGTGAAATATCCTTAGTAACATGCTGTCATTTCATTATTTATTTTTATTTTTTACTTTTTATTTTAATTTAGTTAGCATTTTTTGAGATACCCACAGAATGTACTTTAGTGCTCTCTGTTAAGCAGATTTATATGTAAATAGAAGAACAACATTTTAATAGAACCGAGATATTTCAAAAGTAACTCTAAACATAGGGTTTCATTAAAATCAGGTACGAGTTTTTCAAGTTATAACGCACATGAACGTACGCACACACACATTCACTCTTTAAAATCTTTAGGGCTCAGGTGAATTCAAACTTGCTAGTGACAATTAAGATACAAATTAAAACTGTGTTTCATGTTACACTATATTAATTTATAATATTTATAATTAAAATGATATGTATGCTGTTCGTGATGTTGGCATTCGAAGAAGCAACAACGACCTTTTGCTAATAGTAATTTTCTCGAGAAGGAAATTCGATGATAATTCGGATAGGATGGTTTTATTATAGCATTAGTGGTTGCTGTCAATTAGTGACTACATTCAGCCCTCTTTTACACATTACAAATTTTTTAATCTTTACATGATTGCGTCAGATAGATCCGATTACGTAGGTATTAGTGTAAAAAAATGATTTGCGAATGGACTGAATAACTGAATATATTTATGCAAACCATTGAAAAGAGAAATTTAATACAATAGGTACAACAGTTTTAATTGTTCTCGTTTCCTACATTTAAGTATATAAAGGTCCAACGCCAGAATACATTAAGAATATGTAATTACTATTTACGGTAAATATATATTTTTTTGATAAAAGAATACCTTATGGCACTTACAACACCTTAAGGAACCCCATTTTGTTAATCATGGAACCGGTTGCAAATCTGCCTGGTTATGCATTACGTGTCATCGATAAGTTAATTGTGGTCATCTTAACTTATCTTGCAATTTTCGAATATTTGAATTTCCTTTGTATTCTAGTCCATTTGGTAATATAGTCATTCTCGTGATTAGTTCCCGTAAACAGGTCAGAGGGATAACTGGGCACATTATAAAGGTTACAAATTACAATATGAATAATGATACTATTTTAAGTCAACGAGGGCGAGAATAATTTAATCATGACAATGATTTATATGTGTATGAAAAAACTTGTAAACGTGACGAATCAGTGAAATTTTGGGTTTGCGAGCAAATTGGAAGATGCTGCGCTAGAATCCACCTACAGATAAATTTTATAGAAGAAACATATACACATGTATCCGAGTCGGCAAATGTACAAGGTTACGAGCTCACTAATGATTTGAAAAAGTTCGCGCAGAAACACACAGAAGGCAAGTGCTATTTGAGCTTTAAACATCGAATTGTTATACATTTAATAGACTTATCATCCAAGTCATAAATGCTACCTAAATTTTTAAAGAGACTTGCTGAGATACCTAATAATGTTCTGCGTGTGAAAGAAGTATTCGTGAAAAGAGAAATTCTACCCGCCACTTGCCGATTACTTTAAGGTAACTTATCATTCAGAAAATACAACATTTATAAAGTTGGTGACGACAAGGAATTGTTTCTGGTGGTCGAAGAGGTATCGATGATCAGCAAATGTTGTATTTACCGGATTCATGGCTATCTTTTAAATACCACGTATGGTATGATGAACTTTTTCCCCATCATCGAACACATACAACTTGTTGTTTCAAACATTGAAAGAACTAGTCATAATTTGAATCCCAATTCAAATTGTTGCGGTTTTGAACATACTATTCATGCAAATTTTACGTTGAATTTACTAATAAAAGAAACATCATCTTTCACAGTTAGGTCTGTTGAGAACATATAATAATGAAGCGGAATTATAATGTAGTAGTGTAAATGGTAGTCGTATAAAATATATAAAGTGTTTTAATAATATTATAAAGGAATAAGAGTAAAAGTAAAAATGTTCTCCGATCACAAATCGTTAAACTAACTGGAGATACTAACCACTCACCAAAAATAATGCCTTTGACTCAGTCGGAACATTCAAGTGGGCCGATTCAAATCTTTTGATTTGCTTAATTACCACAATTTCTGCTGTGTTATTTTCACTTAACATATAAATAATAAAAATGCAATGGTAATACTAATAAAAATGATCTCGGACGCCAAGTTATTTTTTAATAATGCTCGGAATAACTAAACCGAGGTTTACACTAAAAATTTTATCAAGTTGTAAAAAATTAAGAAATATACAGACTGTTTATTAACATGTAAAATTTAAGGTTATATAAGATATATCTTAAAACTAGCCTTAAATTACTAAAAAATCATTACATAAATACCTGTTTGTAAAATTTTTGTACACTAATTTTTTAATAACCTCTGGTATCTAAATGATTACGGAAATTTCAGCTGAGGTGATGTCATCTTTGCCACAATATTGCGCATATCTTGAAATAATACTTTACGTTGTAAGCCACACCCAAAAATGGAATTTTCCTTCTTAAAAATTTATCTTCTTGAAATTGAATAAACCAATATTTATTGCATTTCTTGAAATTTTCAATGCAAAAATTGCAATCATAAAATGAAAGCGTACGCAACAGTAAATTTAAATGCGTAGTTAAATTGTAATGAAAGTGTAAATCAAAGTAAAAATAAAAGAAAATGAAAGTAAAATAAAAGTGCCATCAAATTAATGGCACTTTTCACTAAATTTAGGGGAAAGCTCAAAAATTGCTTCCTACCAACACAACAGTCATCAGGAAGTCAAAAAAATGGATGCTTTGAAATTAGACGATGTAGCCCTGCGCGAAGAGATTTGCGCAGAGAATTAAGTTCGCATTGCGCGAACATATTGAGCAGGAGAAAATTTAAAGTGGGAGTATAAACCATTAAGAAATATATACCCTTAAGAAGATATGCACTTAAGTTACACCAAAATGCAAATTAAGTTGCCTACCACATACCTATATTTCAATAATTACAATTTTTCTTAAATTTACAACAGAATGAACGAAAGACCTTAAATTACGGTATATTTAATACAACTCAAAATGGGTTGTTACAGAATTAGCACTACACACAAAAATGATTGTAGCAGTTGCATTTGTCCCAATTGAAAGTATCGATGTTGTAATAATTGAATAATTTCTTACAACCAAATTTACGCCCTTTCTTGAATAGATTTGAGGATATCCAACTATAGGACAGTTTATTGAAACTCTCAGAAAACTTCAGCAAGGCAGACTTGTATTACGAACAACTAATCGCAGGTAAGATGGTTCAGATAATGCCAAAACTGAAATTTCATAATTTTTGTGTTACGCAGATAATCCTCCTCCGCTAAAATTGCATACAGACGTGCAGATCGAAGAATTTTACGTTTGGTGCAAGCTTTCGCAAATAGGGACTTTATTGACTTTTTGCGTGGAATAGCGTACAATTTCCAAATGGAACAGTAACCGTAATATTTTCGTTTACATGCTTTTTAATTTTTAATGATAGTATATAACAGAGTAATTTAAACAATTCACTTTTGAACTGTGTAGTGTGAAACTAGGTACACCCCGTGCTTCTTGTTTAATTGGCGAATTTATAAAAACTATTAGTTTTATTGTTGATCTAATGCTAATTAGAATAAAATGTATCTTAACTAGGTACAACAATCTCAGCTCTTATGCAATGGGTTTGGTATTGCGGTACTGAGTTAGCTTAGCAAAGAGTTGGCCGGCAATGGGTTGGCATGACAATGAGATGGGTCGGCAGAGAGTTGAGATGACGGCAATTAAGTGTCCAACGGTTAGTATGTTTAAATTGTACAATAATTTACTTAGTAGTTTAGTTTAAGTTACGTTCTCCCTAGCATTGCTCTCTATACATTGGATCTTCTTCAGTAAACTGTAAATAGGTATTACTGTTCACGTCAATTAATTAATGTTGTCCTCACTGGATCATCTTAATAGCATAGGTATATTAGTCCTCATGTTGTCCCGAGACGGAAAAAAATGTTAGAAACCATATACTTACAATAATAGTCAGATTTCATAAAAAAAGATCAGCAATGAGTTGCCTGAAAATCCAAGATTTGTTCTCGACCGTGGAGATCTCTCACATCATGTGCATTGGCCCCGCCCCACAACGTACCGTGACGTATGCAAAGCCTACTTGAACTATGTTCTTCGTAATTACGGAACAAAGGTCACCGTAGTTTTCGACGGGTATGAACCAAGTACGAAACACGCAGTGCATAAGTGGTGAGCTGCAGAAAAGTCAACTGCGAGGGTTCAAGTAACTTCGTCGAACGCCGTGACTGTTCCAAAAGAGCAATTTTTGTCGAACGTTGAGAACAAGAAAAGTTTCCTCAACCTCCCTTCGTTAGAATTCAAGAAAGCACAGTTCCCTCTTTTTTAGGCCCCAAGTGACGCGGATGTCTTGATTGTTGAAACGGCGAGAACTCAAATGGAATCAGAACGAGTAACTGTCGTCGTAGACACCGACTCCGATCTACTAGTACTCATCGCTGCCCTGACACAACCCCAAAGTGCCGTGTACACGTTAGTTTCAATTAATTTTACCACCGCTAGGAAATTTTACTGCTGCAGTGACTTACATGATGGCCTAGGTACTATGACTAAACATATGGCTAAGTGATCTGTCTGGCACTCCCATGTGCGGTAGAAGATATGGTGGCGAATCGTGTTTGAACCGTACTGAACCAATCACTGAGGAAGACGGCCCCGACGGTGATCTTGAACACGGTTGTGAACGCGAAAATATTGTAGATGTGGGGCTTTCACTACGGAAGCCGTAAAAAGGAGGAAAGTTTAAGGAAAGCTTATTATTGTAATTGCAACTCCTGTTTTTTTCTATACATGATATTATATATATATATATATATATATATATATATATATATATATGTATATATGAATTGTTTCTTTAACACATTTAACCTTAAAATATGAGCTCATTTGAAAATAAACACAAATGACGAAAATAGAATGTCTCTAAAGATAAGAGTAGTTAACTGGAAATCTGAGTTACAGTTGGCAAAAAATGTTTTAATCTATTCTCCAATGCAAATCTCAAATTGTAGTGTAAACAGGAATTTTATATGATTGTCCGTTCCGCAGTAATGGCCATTTTAGGGAATTCCACTATGGCGGCCGTTGTGAAGGGTGTTCTTGATTTTTATTGTAAAAATGTCATTGTAGTTTATTCTCTTACATTAACAACGCATTTTAGTGCAAACGGCGTGATTCTATGAGAGTCGGTTCTCGAGAAATACCCATTTCGAAAGAAATCAAGATGCGGTCATTTTCTCAAAATTTAAGGAGGTTTCCTATGTCAGATTTTTGCCGATTTTTCTGGAGAAGGCCAGTGGGACTCAAGGAACATATTCCAGAGGGAATTAGCTTTCTAACAATTTTTTCTGTCTCCGACCCTAACTTGCCTATACTATACAATTGATGTAAGTAATTTGTCTTGACGCACAATTAATATTACTGTACTAAGCAATATTTTCCTTGAAATCTTACAAATATTGTAACACCGGTGTAAAATGTAAACTACCAGGTACGTAATTTATTGCTGTACGTTCACTTTTATAATTTATTAGTTACAGTTTTTACTACAAATAATGTTTCTAAAATTAAGGTAATTGAGCAAAAAATTTGAAATATGAATTAATGCTAAACGTCAATTTTGAAATTACATGCGATAAAAATTGTTTTTTTCATCTATTTATGAGAAAATCCTCCACCATAACGCTATCCTAAAATTTGGCATCACCATATTGTTTATTATTAATTAACTTTAACTTAAAAACTATCTTATCTATCTTAAATCTAATTTAATACTTAGGAAGCTCATTAAATAAGTTACAAAATTGTGTGTGTTTCAAATTTGTACTTATTCATTTAACGAACATACGGTTAATTAGAATTTCTTATAACTAAGCGTACGACGAACTAATTTATGTTCAACCAATCTCTTCTTATCTGTTTAGATTAAATTTACGTCTTTGCACGTACACTCTTTTAAATATTACAATTTTGTTATAAACGCATTAATAATCTGGTTTCCACAGGTATTATTTGCACATAAGAAAAAATATGAATAGTTGCATTAAAAAAAGCCATATTCCGATTTTTATCGCACGAATTTCTTGCTAATGCAAGTCACGTGTTGGCTACATCAGTTTGTTTGTTAAACTATTCCATGTTAAAGTGTTAACTCAACAGCATTGCTACGTTTACCTAAAAATTTAAGCGGGTGATTTAACAAGTTATTTCACACATAATAAGGGCTATTCTGTATGAAAAACGTTAAATTTAAAATAATGCTAATATTGCAACATTTAACATACTAGAAATAATATTGCTATTCTGTATCATCAAAATAAACGCAACCTTTAAAATCGACAAATTTTTAAAGGTACGTTAAAGTACTTGGCTACCTTCGTTTAGTTTACGTGTATCGCACCGAAAGTAGTGCAAACCGCAAAATGTTTGCACTTAACAGTGTACAGGTATACTTATATAACCTTATTTTTACGTGTTTTGTTTCTGTTCGTTTTCTTTTATCGTTATAATATGGCTGCACGCTCCACACGCATGAGAAAAACACAGAAGGAGCATTTAGTGGGCTACTTGGAACAAAATAAGTTCTTGTTAGAAGTAAAACCTAATCCTTCAGAGTTATAAAAGTATAAGAAAACGTGCGAGCAACTAGCTAACGAATTAAACAGCTTACCTGGTGCTAGAAAAAGTGTGAAACGATGGAGAGACGTGAGTACATCTATATTAAATTATTGTAGTGGCTAGCTGATAAATATTTGTCGCTTAAGTAATTGAATAAACTGAAAGTTTCGGTTACGAGAAAGGCTCGCTTGCAGCATGGTGACGTAGTTGGAACTGGCGGTGGTTAAAAGAAGGAGAAAGATTTAATAGAGCTAGAAGAGCTAGAAGATTCTGATGTTATTATACAAAATGGTGATAACTGGTGCCTCAACTGTATAGTTATTTTGATGCACCGTGGATGTGTAGTATTTTGATAACGTATGTAACGTGCTTTGAATGTAGCTGAAGTTAGTTTGCATGAAAAGAATTTTTTTTTGTGTATGAGTAATGTAAGTTGGTGTAATCGATACGCCACTGGAATTTAGTGAGACCTTGGTTATCGTGTGAAGGAATACTTGAATGCTGTAGAAAGATTTTCGTGTTGAAAGCGTTAAATTTGGTTGAGAAATAATGTTTTAAGTAAATTTCGATTGCCACGCACTGGTAAAACTACTGGTCTTTTTGCTACTGTGCATAACGGCATATTTTTGTTTGTAGAAATTTTTGTAATATGGTGTAATAGGAAAATTTAAGGCACGTTCGCTAAATTGTGCGGAAACAGAATTCGCCCAGGCACGTTCGCTAAATTGTGCGGAAATAGAATTCGCCCACATGTGAGATTTGTATGGAAAGTTGTGATATAATCTGGTTAATCTACAGTGTGAATGTAATTGCAATTGATGATTTCTTCGGAAAGTTTTCAGTAAATTTACATAGTAATTCAAGATGGCTACGTTTATTTCGCATCGTTGGCGTATTCTTCCCCGATGGAACCTTCGACGCGGCAAAAAAACGCACGAAATACTCAATTGTGATAGGTGAATTTCGATTTTAGCGCGAATTTAGTGTGAGGTATGGCGGACAGAAGGTATATAAGTGAGTGTCAAATTTGAGGGGTTAGTTACTTGGTTAGAGGTTTTAGATAGTTCAAGCAGAGCTTGAGTAATGGTCCCGCGCGCGTGATAACCATTAGAATGGTTAGTGTTGGAGTTTATTTGTGAAAATTATAGTTTAGCAAAGCATGTACAGCGACTACATTAACCCATAAGGGGATAAATCGTACAGACATTCATAAATAAACAATTTAATATACTGTGAGTTGAAGGAAAACATTAGTGACTTTCTTCAAGAAATAAAAAGTGCTTAGGCAGATTAGAAGTTAACACAGCAAATAGTTTGTTATTAGTGTTCAATTGTGGGACGCGTGACCTAATATGATTATAAAGAAAACTGAAGGTAACCGTTTAAGTGACCGAAATAAAAGTTTGTCAAATTTAGTTAAGTTATTGGTGATCATCATTGACATTAAATCTGTATAATCGTTAGCAATACCAAATTGATTGTTTAAGAGTAAATAAAAACTTTAATGTTGATATGAAAGTAACCATTTTTCATTGTGGTAAACATTTTGAAGGTCAAACATCACAGCATAAGGTGATGTGATGTTAGGCTAAAGAGCTCCTAAGCCCGGTAAGCAAGTGAACAAAACCATAGACACTGCGCTGGTGAGTACTACAGTCGAGTGCGTAGGGTGAATACGGCAACCTCTTGTGTTTTGTGCATAGTGCATCTAAGAATTTTAAAACGATTACCAAAAGCAGATCATGTGGACTACAACTACCGCACCGAAAAAGTATTAATCAATGTAATATGTAAGAACTAGATTTAAATTTTATTGAACCAAAACAAAGTACGATTATTTTTTAAGTGCATTTTTTTGTTATTGTTGCGTTAATTACAGTTTATTCAAAGAAAAAGAGGGTAATCGAACTTTAGCTATTTTATTGTTTTTAGTGTTAGAAATTGGGGAATTATAATCTTAATATTTACATGCGAATTTGTCAATATATATCCACTGTTCAATTTATTTTGTCGTTTATTTTCGTCAATTGTGTGCCTAACTCGTTACACCTTCCGATAAGTGAAATTAGTCTTTGCATATTTTCGAATTTGAGGATTTAAGGATTGAAAATTGCGTAATGAGCCAGATCGATCACGAAATTTCATTTTAGCTTTGAAATATTAGTGCAGAACACTACTAACAAAGCACTTATTTTTTTATACAGGATAAATTACAGTTTTGAAGTATTAAAGTTTAAACCTATTAATGAGTATCTAAATATGATTTTAAAGATAAAGTTATAATAAAATATAAAGATATTATTCATGATACAAGCATTAACCGTTCTATTTTTGAATTATTCAGCAATCAACGAACATTTTATTGAGATAACAATTTATTATTAAACTGATTTCGTTTATTTTATTTAGAATTTTCTAAATTAGGACTATTTATTTAATTCAAAGTTTTATAACAGTTAGAAGTATAAATTTACAGGTATAAGAGGGATACTTAAAAAGTATTCAAGTTAATGTCTCATGATTTGAAAATTTTTATTTGTACAGGGTGTATTTCATAAATTTACGACGACTCGTGCATTGCAGAATTTTCTTAAGCTTTGGGATCAATTTATTTTGAAGTGATTGAATTTAAATGGTGAATGGTTCTACTGAGTAGGCTGCAATCCTGTCTTCCACAGTCAGATAGGATTAATTTGACATCCCGCCTAAGACTATTTATTTTAGTAAAATTTAAGATTGTGGTGACACCTAGAAACAATTTTTCCCGGACTGAGCTTCGTAAGTTGTAGATTTATGGTAAGTGGTACTCCTTATATCGACCACGCTCATTTCCACTGTAGCTGTCTTGGCAACCCGCTTATTTCGGTAAGCATACACGACGCCTAGTGCTGTTTGGACGTGTAACGCAACAATAACGGAGGTTGTCATTGTAGGCTTTTCGAACACGATAATAGTGTATTCTACAGAGTTTCAAAATGTAAGCTATACCATATATTTACACTTTATAATATGTAACAGTTACAGAATATTATATTTGATGTTCTGGGGAAGAGGTGGATTGTTATCTGGTTCTAGAGGTGCTAATTCGTTGTCATCTATAGGTAAAGGGACATTATACAATCTACAAATATTATGCAAAACTGCACAACTACAAATTATTTTTGCAGCTCTGGTGGGATCGTAATACAAGGCCCTGTGGCCATGTGTACAACGGAATCTACCCTTCAACATATCATTAACATACTCTATAATAGTCCTATGTTAGGACAAAACTCTGTTATATCTATCTTCGGGAGAGCTTTTGTTGAACATTAAGAAAGGGCACTAGCAACCAAGGTTCCTGGTGGTACCCGCTGTCACCAACTAGATAGTTGAGCTATCTATCTCGAACATATTGTTGCTGCAGAACACTTTTCACTCCCGAAAGCATCCATATAGCAGAATCATGGACGGAACTGGAGTATCGTGCATTACTACTTAATATTCGCCGTTTATTTGCGTATTGATGCTGTAGTAGCCTAATATGGGTATAGTCTATTATATCCAATAAATCTGGTGCGACTTCTTGAAATTTTCTCTTTGTTTCGTTTCTGGCAGAAGCAGTATCAGGAAATTTAACTCATGTATTTAGTAAATGAGTGGTTGTAGCATCTGATACTTCCGCGATACTTCTGGATACATTTTATTGAGAGATTGCTAGTGTATAACACTGCCCACTTCCTAACTGATAGCAGCCCTGTCCAAAAAAATTTAAAGCTGTTAATACCCTCAGATGTATTGACATACGGGTTAATCTTTTATAGATTTGCCCATATGCGACGATAAACTGTCTATTAAATTTTGACAGCAATGTTTGTTAATTGTAAATAATTTTAAAAATAAAGGATCCGGTGGAAGAAATGAGTCACTTGCATCTTGTATAACAAAGTAAAAAATAAAAAAAAAAATGAAATATGGGTTTTGTCGTTGTTATATTATAAAGGTAAATTGCACCACGGTCTAGCTCAGTGAGGTACAAACTTATAAAACTTACTAAAATTGAGAACTCGTTCATCAGGTGTGAGGAAAGCAGAGATATTTTCATAGATATAATCAGTATTAGCATTTGTTTTAATTGGGCACCACTCAATTTCTAGGTTTAATAAATAAAGTACAACAAAAATTGAGAAAGGTTGTATCTCAAAGCATAATAGGTAATCTGAATAAGCACTAAACATCTGTATTTATATGTACATTTAATAAAACAAAATGTCTGATGAATATCAGAATAAAATAACTAAAACGATACTTCTTGTACTGCCTTACAATCTTAAAATCACTAAATTAAACACTGTAGATAAGCTTACAATCTATGTATACTTAGAATTCAAAATGCAATCTATTCAAAATGTTTTCAATAATGAAACGTGTATTGACCCATGTCAACAAATTACAGTTGTGATAGGTTATGAACTCAAATGTTTTTATTTCAGGAGCAGGACTCAACTGTTCCTTTTTTTTAACCGTATCAAAATAACACTAACTGATTTGTTATTTACTTAACTGCACTAAAAGGATAAGTACTTAACTTGTACAAAACAAATATTTTAATCTCGTCTTAAACGAACTGTAGCTTGAGAACTTTCATTTTCAATTCCAAGACAAATATACGATAATGTAAAGGTAACTTCCATTTGTAATTAACGTACAAATAAACGAAACAGAGACGTATAGGTAAGCACTATAAGTTTCAGCTGTCTTCAACATAAATATTATACGAACGGTAGCATATACCTAGTAACATTCGATTATTGGCACCAAATGTTGTTGACCCTACAACAACTGAAAGATATAACGAACGTAGATTCGCACGAAGAATATGTATAACAGCATATGTGATTGATGCAAAACAAAGGTATTTCCATTTAGGTTCATAAAGATGACATTGCATTAATCTGCCATTTTAAGAAAGTACAGTTCGTGACGTCATACCCACGCTACTCAATGATACGTAAATTTACCAAAATAAAAGCTTTCTCTTAAGATAAACGGTTTCCTTGTTCCTACCTTTGTTCTTGTTTCTTGTTTCCCTATTAAATATAATATATAGAAAATGTAATTAGACGCCTTTACATACCTTGTAAAAGGGAAGCAAAACTTAAAAAAGATAACGTCTTAAAGGCACGACATGATAAACGGAAATGCATCAAGCATGCTCAACTCATGCTGCGCATAGAGCTAAAATTGAATGTCTAAAATATACACAAGGACGCTCGTAATTATGTAGACTGAAGAGAAAATATTGCGATATAAAAATTTAATTATTAAACGAGAAAAGAAATGCTTGAAAATACTAATGTAATGTAAATATACTTATCAATAATAATGCAAATTTCGAAATTTAAATTAAGGTAACGACAGACAAGAATTGGCACGTTACACTTGTAAATTCCGCTGACGCATTCTAATCGCATTCCTACAGTGCAAAATTTACAAGGTATCTGCTACATGCTACTGGAATTATTTGCTTACCACCGCCTTGCATTTTCTTAATAATCAGCAAGTACGATGTGAATAAGGCCATCAACCTACGCCATGGTAGTTCAATTGACCGACGTGTAAACGTACTCCTACTCAAACGGACCGTTTAAAAGTTATATTTTGACGGTAAAAATTTAACACCTACGAGTCATACAGAATACCATTAATTTTCTAACGCCTGTTAAAATTTTAACGGGCGTTAAAATTTGACGCATATCATGCCCTTAATATAAGAATTTATAATACAAAACTATCTTAAAAAGGTCAAGACTCAGTTACGTAAACAAGTAAAATCATTTATTGGTTTCACGATAAGTTATCGATGATTATGTTAGGTAGTCGCTAACTTAAGAAACTATTTGTTTGTAAATTAATTTGAAAAAACCATTTTAGTACAAACCTTGAGGATATCGTGTTCAAAATTTTTGTAAACTACGCAGATGAATAGTGTTTATACACTGATTACCGCATAATTCATTAAGGTGAGACACGCGTTTGGTGTTTAAATATCTTTGATACGGCCCTAGGTACTAATTATTTTACTACAGAATCTCTTATTATCCTGTCATGAGCTTTAATCATCTAAAGCTTTGACTATAAAGCAGAATCCTGTATATTACCACATTTACATAACGTAAATCTACTCGTGCAATCCCTCGTTAACAGAAATTACCTCTACAGATATAGTAAACGATAAAATAAAGTAATGGCATTACAATTCGAGTCCTTTTACACTGGCATTACAAAGCATTAATTTTTATTTATGTAACTTTTATACTTACCCTGGAAAATGTATAAAATCCTGTACAGATATTCAATTATTTATATTAAAGGTACGGAAGTAAAGCTTAAATCAATTCGATTTGTAGGTTCACAAGTACAGTGGTATCTATTAGCTTTTTATATTTAAAAAGCTTGTTGATGTGTGGGCAGAACTATTCCAATTTTTATTATTGTAATTTATGTGCATCTTTTTTTGTTTATAACCTTTCCAAACAGAAATATAATGTGAGAGCTCAACTTTATGAGTTTTTCAATTATTAACGAGTTTTACGGTTTTCGAATGCAAGGAAGCGTAGGATAGATCTCTTTTTAGAAATAGTTTTGTGAACTGTTCAAAAGACTGCAAAAGAAACTTTTGCTGCTTAAAATTATGAAAAAGAATTTAGTCTAGTGCTTAGTTATTAATGATCTTAACGTTAAGAAACACAAATAAAGCTGTAGGTGTATGGAAGTAATCAAAATCTGGGGGAACATGTTATTTCAAAGCCCTTCTATATTTAGTTACTATATGACAAAAACACAAACAAAAATGTGTGGATACAGTACGAGTAAAACACTGTGCAACATTAATAATGTATACACCTAACGAGCAACTCATTAGATACAGAGAGTTTTAAGGTGTGGGATTAATTAGACTTAAATAAATACACTTAATTA
>JARFJB010001218.1:3370000-3480000 GCA_036346205.1 Vesta saturnalis | reverse complement strand
GTGTGTGTGTGTGTGTGTGTGGTGTGTGGGTGTGTGTGTGTGTGTGTGTGTGTAGTGTTTGTGTGTGTGTGTGTGTGTGTGTGGTGTGGTGGTGTGTGGTGTGTGTGTGTGTGTGTGGTGTGTGTGTGTGAGTGTGTGTGGTGTGGTGTGGTGTGTGTGTAGTGTGTGGTGTGTGTGTGTAGTGTGTGTGTGTGTGTGGTGTGTGTGTGTGTGTGTGTGTGTGTGTGTGTGTGTGTGTGTGTTGTGTGTTGTGTGGTGTGTGTGGTGTGTGTGGTGTGGTGTGGTGTGTGTGTGGTGGTGGTGTGTGTGTGTGAGGTGTGTGTGTGTGTGTGTGTGGTGTAGTGTGTGGTGTGTGTGTGTGTGTAGTGTGTGTGTGTGTGTAGGTGTGTGTAGTGTGTGTGGTGTGTTGTGTGTGTGTGTGTGTAGTGTGGTGTGTGTAGGTGTGTGTAGTGTGTGTGTGTGTGTAGTGTGTGTAGTGTGTGGTGTGTAGTGTGGTATGTGTGTGTATTGTTTGTGTGTAGTGTGTGTGTGTGTGTGTGTAGTGTGTGTGTGTGTAGTGAGTGCGTGTGTAGGTGTGTGTAGTGTGTGTAGTGTGTGTAGTGTGTGTAGTGTGTGTATAGTGTGTATTGTGTGTAGTGTGTAGTGTGAGTAGTGCGTGTAGTGTGTGTAGTGTGTGCGTGTGTGTGTTTGTGTGTGTGTGTGTTGTTTGTGTGTGTGTGCGCGTGTGCGTGTGCGTGTACGTGTGCTTGTGCGGGTGCGTGTGCATGTGCGTGTGCTTGTTCGTGTGCGTGTGCGTGTGCGTATTCATGTGTTTTTTGTGTGTGATTGTGTGTATACTTGTGAGCATGCCTATAGCCATGGTAACTTAGAATGCAATGGAAGCCTATGGTTAGAGTTACTTTTAAAATGACACGGTTCTATCAAACATTTAGAGCTGTTTGTAGTGTTATCTCATTCCTTAATGCATAAAATCCCTAAAATAACTTTAGTTTAAATCAGAACCATTCAGCTCTGCAGCAAAAGCTCTATACACTTTTTAAGGGTAATTCAATTTTAGATATAAAGGTTTAATACGCAACTAAATAAGTTTGAAAATTGATTTTAAACATTTATGTAAGTTATTATGAACTGATGTAAATTCTAAGTATAATAAATTCTACATATATAAAGACAAAATTTACATCGATTGAGACTTGAATCTCGATAGCGCAGTTGATTAGCGCGGTACTCTAGAAAAGTACAGGTCGTAGGTCCAAATCCTACTCGAGGTAAACTTTTTATTTATGTATTTAATAAAATTAATAATAATTTTTAATTTTATGTAAGTAGTCACATCTAAATGGAGCAAAAATTTACTTTTAATGTAGTCTTGATTTTCATATGTGTCAAATGAGAAAAAGGAAATGCAATTAATCAATTGACTAATATAAATTTACGCGCAATTAAATCTACTCTATTGAATTGTTTGTTAAACCAGACCATATTATATGATTTAGAGAGAAATATGTAATATTTATAACTTTTTGGATATACAAGAATTTGCACGCTTGTGTATGTTATAATTCATAATGTTACATGTGTTTTGTAAATTTGATGTAAGAGGAAATATCAGTAAGTTAAAGATATCTGTTTAGCGACGCATGTCTGAAGATGCTAATATAATACGGCACAGGTATAAAAAATGATGTGCTCGTCCAATCAGATCTTTTAGCATACACACTTAATTAAAATAATTATTGAGTACCAATTCTATCAATTTCTAAATAATTTATTTTAAATTGTCAGCATAATTTATGGACTAATTGTATGTAGGTGATTAACATTACATCAGAGACCTGGTTAACCAAAATTTAGTACTGCCAATTATTTTGTAAAAAAAATATTAGGTAAAGTATTTTAATGGTATTATTTTATAAAATACACAAACTGAATATTAGTGCAATATAAAAGAGTGCGGTATACAAAGACAAACTGAAGAGAAGCAAATTAAAGTTAGTTAATCGAACGGTTTTGTTGGAAAACAAGTTTAATTTTGAAACGTAATCCAATTGTAATAAAAAAGTCACCCTATTGCAAATACAGGCATTTATCTGGAAAAAGCTCATGCATGTACGCCGATAAGCTCTTCTGAATGAATAGCATTTGTTTAGCGGTTTAACGATAAGGCAGAAATGACTGTGGTGTCATGCGAACAGCTCACTCATCATTTCATAATTGATTTATTCAGTGACCGTACAAAGAAATACCAAAACGTAATGGCTGTATTTTCAAATTTGATTGAACTTCTTTGATAACAAACATAATGCGTGTTTTTTTTTTCAGCGAAAAATGTTAATACTGAAAAAGACTATAAATAGTGGGCAAGAAGACAAAGTAAACGTTACCCGCTGAGTAGGTCCCAGACCCGGTAGCAACCCCCAACTTCGTACATAAATCACATTTTTATATTACAGTAATGAAGAGTAAACCTGTTGTGTGCTTGCTTCTTACAGCAAACTCTCAATATTTAATTGTTCAAATATTAACAAATACTAAACAATAAATCGCGAAATAAATAATTTTATAGGGGACAACAAGGTAAGTTTGGATGGAAATAATACTCTGAAAAATGAGACACCAAACCTTTTTTAGGGTAGTGACATGTCATTTATGGTCTTTTATTCTTTTGCTTTGTTATAATCTATGTGGGTATACGTTTTAATGGGCATCTACTACAGGGGTTTGAATTTTATATATATTTCGAAAATTTATATAGCCATCGGTCATTTTTAACGTTTATTGTTTGCCAACAAAATTTACAACGCAATTGCAAAGAGAAACAGTTTTGTTGTAACAGTAGCGCCGTAAAAGATCAACCAAGTAATCCTCGTAATTTTAATGGAATAAATCTGGAATATATTTATTTCCTCCTGGATGTTTGACTAAAGAGAGTAGTAAAAGCATTCCCTTTACCCATCCGTTTAACTAAGACGAATCCTTCCTTATCAGCGGGCGGCAGAAATTGTCACGGCCCCTGTCATATCACGGCCCTTTCTAGGGGTGTTGTTTATCTGGGGGCTGGCAATTGGTTATCGGATTAGCGTTATCTTAATGATATAGTCGTTCTCCGCTATCGTCTCGTGTTTATCCTCTACATAACACCCACCCTTAACCGCTTCAATCCGACGCATTTATACATAAATAACAACGGCACCATTCGATTTATGATAATACTTATTTAATCAACGAGTAATATTTCGATTGAAAAAATGGGTTAGTAACGATTTGGTTAGTCTTCTAGATGTAAATGATAATGTCGGTATGTTTGTAGATGATTAGAAAATTGAAAACTCTTTTATAATTCTCGCTCATAAAAAAAAAGAATATGAGCAGTACGTCATAAAATATAAAGACTTTGAGTACTGTTCTCCAAATTTAAGTTACTCAATCATAGGGTATGAAGTGGGAATTAATGTATGTAGTTCACTAAATTATTTAGAATTATTTATGTAACATTTGTCAAGAATGGATTCTATTAAAGAGCCACTTTCAAATTGAATTTGTTATTAAATGATAAAACTAAAAATATAAATAGATCAATAAAAACGTCACATAAAGCATTCTTTACTATTACCCTCACTGTTGATCTACCAATACGATAAGGAGTCACAATTGAAACATTGCTATAGCATATTAACCAAGATCCTAAAATAATTGTGCTGTAATACGTCAAAAGCTCCAAGAGTAGTAAAAATAGTAAAACTTCTGAAAATGTAATACAGAAATAAAAAGCAATACATCCCAGGCATAATAAGCCTGCCTTGTAAATAAACGATAGCAGTCTCGAATTTCCCAGATCTAATAAAAAAAATTTCTTGACTCGTGGAATATTCAGAATGCGTCTGTGTCTGTCTCTGTGTCTATGTCTCTCTCTGTCTCTGTGTCTGTGTCTGTGTCTGTGTCTGTGTCTGTGTCTGTGTCTGTGTCTGTGTCTGTATCTGTGTCTGTGTCTGTGTCTGTGTCTGTGTCTGTGTCTGTGTCTGTGTCTGTGTCTGTGTCTGTGCCTGTCTCTGTGTCTGTATCTGTGTCTGTGTCTGTGCCTGTACCTGTGTTTGTGCCTGTGCCTGTGTCTGTGCTTGTATCTGTGTCTGTGTCTGTGTCTGTGTCTGTGTCTGTGTCTGTGTCTGTGCCTGCGTCTGTGTCTGTGTCTGTCTCTGTTTCTTTGTCTGTGTCTGTGTCTGTGTCTGTGTCTGTGTCTGTGTCTGTGTCTGTGTCTGTGTCTGTGTCTGTGTCTGTGTCTGTGTCTGTGTCTGTGTCTGTGTCTGTGTCTGTGCTGTGTCTGTGTCTGTGCCTGTGTCTGTGTCTGTGTCTGTGTCTGTGTCTGTGTCTGTGTCTGTGTCTGTGTCTGTGTTGTTCTGTGTCTGTGTCTGTGTCTGTGTCTGTGTCTGTGTCTGTGTCTGTGTCTGTGTCTGTGTCTGTGTCTGTGTCTGTGTCTGTGTCTGTGTCTGTGTCTGTGTCTGTGTCTGTGTCTGTGTCTGTGTCTGTGCCTGTGCCTGTGTCTGTGCCTGTGTCTGTGTCTGTGTCTGTGTCTGTGTCTGTGTCTGTGTCTGTGTCTGTGTCTGTGTCTGTGTCTGTGTCTGTGTCTGTGTCTGTGTCTGTGTCTGTGTCTGTGTCTGTGTCTGTGTCTGTCTGTGTCTGTGTCTGTGTCTGTGTCTGTGTCTGTGTCTGTGTCTGTGTGTCTGTGTCTGTGTCTGTGTCTGTGTCTGTGTCTGTGTCTGTGTCTGTGTCTGTGTCTGTGTCTGTGTCTGTGTCTGTGTCTGTGTCTGTGTCTGTGTCTGTGTCTGTGTCTGTGTCTGTGTCTGTGTCTGTGTCTGTGTCTGTGTTTGTGTCTGTGTCTGTGCCTGTATCTGTGTTTCTGTCTGTATCTGTGCCTGTGTCTCTGTCTGTGTGTGTCTGTTCTGTACTTGTGTGTGTGTGTGTGTGTGGCTGTGTGAGTGTTTGCGTGTGTTTGTGTGTGTGTTTGTGTATATGTGTGTGTTTGTGTATCTGTGTGTGTGTGTGTGTGTGTGTGTGTGTGTGCGTACGTGCGTGCGTGCGTGCGTACGTGTGTGTGTGGATGTATGTTACTATCCAGAATAGCTCTAGAATAATAGTTGGTTAAGGGGATTCTATTAGCGGCAGTTTTTGGTTTTTATCGAATATTTCTGAAATGGTTGCGTATTTCAGAGGTATAAAGGTATTTAGATATAGATCATATACATACCGATTAATTATGATCTATGGAATTGTTTGATACGATTCGGAGTTTGGCCTGTAAACAATCCTATGGTGTAAGTTAAATATCTGAATAGCGATTTATTTTATAAGAAAATGGGTAGTCGTAATTTTTTATCTCATGTAATTTTTTTTTGTAAAATATTATAATACGTAGCTAAAATGCATTAAAAATTAATTAAAACGATTGAAAACGTTTAAAATGTGTTATCGATAATTTTGTAGTAGCTGGTTTCTTTATAATTCTTTTTCAAGGTAGCATCTAGATATCTATTAACCTCTATACTTTGTTTTAACTTGATTTGCATTAGAGCAGGCCATAGAAACCTAGGGAGAGTGTAGAAGCACTGTATCTTGACTTTAAAAGTAGTAGCCTATAAGTTTAAAGTTAAACTGATTCAGCGTTACAACATAGTTTTCAATCTATTTAAAATCGTTAAATAAAGTTGTGAAATAAAGTCTGGTCGTCAAAGCGATAGGACGTATTTAAGGTAGCTTCAGCCTCTATCACAAATACGTGTTGAAATGACAACTTCTAAATCAATAAAGGACTGTACTGTAAGGGTAAGATTTTGAACAGATTTTTGTACCCAGCGGTTTGAATATTAACAATAAACAAAGATAATAATAATCTAACCAGCAGAAATTTTGTAACGTGTAAATGGTTCTTTAGTTGAAAAAGGCGGAAAATAAATTTAGAATTGCTATAGTATTGAATTTCTATTAAAAAATACTGCTATTTTAAACCCATACCATATGTGATTGTGAAAACTCGTAAAATTGTAAAGTAAACTTAAAGTACAAACATCATCCTTTTGTCTAAGGATTGAACTCAAACAGGTAAAACTTCTTGCACTAACAATGAATTATAGAGAACTAATAAAATTAACTTATATTATTTCACGGTAGCGCGGGGTAAAGAACAATCATAAATACGGATGTGTAACAGTAGGTAAAATACCAGAGGTGATTAATCTTTGTAATGAACCCCTTTCTATAACAAATCCAAACGTAAGCATTGTCATAAGAACTGTTTTATTAGCTTAAATGATAAAAATAAGTAACTAGATCCGTAATCCAAAGTATAAAAAAGCAAATAAATAGATAAAATAAACAAATAACTAATATTAACCGAATATTCTAAATTAAAGTAATTAAATAATTTTTCTTTTCTCAAATAAATAACAGCAAGTCGCGTTAGGGAACAATGTAATTTAAATAGAAGTACGTAGTTACTGAATAGATTTTAACGGTTTGAATATTACTAATAAACAAAAATAATAATAATCTAAACAGTAGAACTTTGTAACGTCTG
Organism: Vesta saturnalis; assembly: GCA_036346205.1. Classification (NCBI taxonomy): domain Eukaryota; kingdom Metazoa; phylum Arthropoda; class Insecta; order Coleoptera; family Lampyridae; genus Vesta; species Vesta saturnalis. The sequence continues at coordinate 3,473,432 of JARFJB010001218.1, read as the reverse complement.
AAATGCCTCTTTAAATAAAAAAGGCGAGCAAGTAATATTTAGGATTGCTATGGTATTCAACTTCTACGACAAGTACGGTTCCTATAAAACCCATACCAGATGATTGTTGAAACTCATAAATTCGTACTGACACAAATCTGAAATACAAAAGATGACTATGGATGGCAGATCCGTATATAAGTGGTAAGTCTTTGAACATTTTTTCCTTGTCGTCAAATTTGAACTTTTAATTTATATATTATGTAATTTTAAGTTTAATCATAACATTGTGTTGCATATTGTCTTATACTATATTTTTCCTTGACTGCAAATTCAAAATTTAAGCTAATCTTTACCTTTGTTGCTAGTGTTTTGGTCTTAATTGTAATGAATTGATACAGTTAAAGCCGGGAGAGCTCACAGGGCCATTATCGTTATTTATTGATTTATTGTTACCCTTCAGTTGAATAAAACTGAAATTTAGAGGATGGAAAAGTTAAGTTGTCACGGTTCGCGGCAATAATAAAACACATTTGATAAATAAATATTAAATTAAATAACAAAGAAGTAATAGTAACTAGGAAATCTAAATTAAAAATTACCATTTGGTCGAAAATAAATAACAGGAAGTCCGGTAAGTGGCGCGAGAGCTAGGCACCGCGTAAGGAAAAATCTGGTCGAAACGTGATGTGATTGAAGGGTATGCAAGTGAACAAAATGTATATGTACATACATACATTTAGATATTCATAAAGTAAGTATACACTCTATTAATTATATCTTTTTTGACTCTGTCTACATTTCTACTTATTACTTCCTTATGTGTCGGGCCAGTAGACAAATAACCGTCCAGTAGTGGGACGATACCTTTAGTAGGGAATACTACATCGTCCGGGGCACGATTTGGCCAGTAACTGGTCTACTCGCTATGGTATTACTCAAGAGAACAATACCATTGCCTCAGATTGTCCTGGCTAGAAGGGGCGGTCAAGGTCGAAACAGACAGGTCCCGTTGCTGACAACTATGCGAGGAATTAATGGCGGGTCGGTACGTGGAATGGTAGACGTATGCATGGCAAAGAATTTGAAATTGCGAATGTAATGTACGAAAGGCACCTTGATATTCTGTGCGTATCGGAGACAAAGCGCAAAGGAAAAGATGCTGTGGTGATGGAGGATGGCGGCCTAGCACTATGATCATTAGTCGAGACTGAAATGCATGGCGCAAAAGGAGTTGGGGTGATCGTAAGTAAAAGAGCGAAAAGGTGTGTTAAACAGTACGAATTGGTATCTCCCCGGGTAATGTGGATTAGAATGAAATTGGAGTTTCGAAGAATTTTCTTTATGGCATGCTATCCACCGGTGAATGGAGAAAGAGACCAGGAGTGACAGAACTTCTGGAATGAAGTAGAGAAGGTGTTGAACGTATGTAAGCCAAACGAAAGAGTGATGATAGTGGAGGATATGAACGGATGGGTGGGTATACAGAGAGAACATACTGAACGAGTTCTTGGCAAGTTCGGAGACCGAAGAGTAAATGAGATTGGTGAACGCCTGGTGAATATCTGAGTGGAGAGAAGCCTGTTTGTATCTAATACGTGGTTTAAACATAGAAACTTAGAAACCTGGTGAAAGACACAAAAGTTATGCGCGTATCGGAGTGTGGATCGGACCACTTCTTGGTTGTATCGAGAGTGTGTTTAGGGTAAAAGTGGGTCTGGAGAAGGAAAGCAAACGTAGTGGGAACGTCCAGAATGATGGTAGACAAACTAGTGGGTAATGTGCAAGAATGAAATACGCAGATGATGTGAGTAAAGAGTTTTATGTGAATAAAACAGTGTGGAACGAACAAATAAGACACTGAGGTTGAAAGTGCATGGATAAGCTTGAAAAACTGTGTTGTCAATTGCGCCATGCGGATATGTGGAAGAGCGATTATAGGTAGACAGAAAAAACGTGCTTGTTGAAATGAATCGGTAAATAAAGCAGTATGTATGAAAAAAGATGCGTACATCGCAATGATTTCAGCAAAAAAAGTGAATGAAAAACGTGGTTGTATGAGGTGTACAAATTAAGAAACAAAGAAGCAAAGGAGACAGTGAGAATAAGTAAAGAGGAAGTGATGGCTGTGGAAGGAGAGAAAATGCAGAATGATTTTGAGGGAACCAGAAATCTCTTTTGGAAATGGGTCAAAAATATAAAACCTAGTCCAAAACAGAACGCTCCAGGAGTGATAAATGAGCAATGAAATAGTATGGGACGATTGTGAAGTGAGGAAATGCTGGCAAGAATATTTCGGCAAGCTGTACAGTAGTGAGGAAAGTAAGACTGAAGGGTTAAATAAGAAGAAAGTAGAAGGAATGGTGAATGGAACTGAGAAGGATATTTGGATAAATGAGGTAGAGAAAACGGCAGGAAGGTTGAAAACGGCAAGGGAGCATGTGTAGATGAAATCACTGTTGAAATTCTAAAGTATGGAGGTGCCTACAGTGTGGAAAATTGCCGAGGGATTGGAATAGCGCGGTCATTGTACCACTGTATAAGGGTAAGGGGGACAAGAGTGATTGCAAGAACTACCTCTGCAGTTCTGTCTTCTTATTCCTCTGAATAAGTTTGCTCAACGTGTCTGGTAAAGTATTTGTAAGAATACTGATTGAGTACGAGCAACTACACAACTTAAGATTTGGGATGTGCAGGGAGGCTTCATTCCAGGGAGAGGATGTGTCCATCAAATGGTTACTTTCCAGCAGGTGATTTAAAAGTGTTTAAGTGTAAAAAGAAAGCTGTACTGTGCGTTTGTAGATCTGAAGGAAGCATACGACAGAGTGAATAGGGAGAAGCTGTGGTAAATATTAAATGAATATGGTGCAAATAAAGGTCTAATAAGCGGCATAAGGGTATAAAACGGTAGCCGGACATGTGTTAGGATGAGAGGAGGTGTGAGTGAATACTTTAATATTGAGCAATGGACGCGACAAGGCTGTGTGATGTCGCCGTGGGTGTTCAATGTATACATGGAGAAATGTGTTAGACAAGCATGTACCGATACAAATGGTGTAATGGTTAGTGGCGTAAATGTTGGTGTATGAAAATGGCACAGTCTTATTAAGTGACAGTGCGGATGACTTACAAATTGCTCTGAGAAAGTTTGATACAGTCTGTGAAAGAATGGACCTAAAGGTAAACGTAAAGAAAACTAAGATGTGTGTGCGTGAGCGTGTACGTACATGTGCGTGTACGTATGCGTGTGCTTGTGCGTGTCCGTAGGTTTTTTGTGTTAGGGAATATTGAAAATCTGACTGCAGATTCTGAAAGAGCATCAAAAAATAACAGGAGTCGCCATTTGTACGAACTTTGTATCTCATCGGTAACATGGTCAAATCGGGAGTCAAAATATAAAATTATTAGCACAGATATGTAATGTTCCGATAATCGAAGTTACGTATCGTTTGGCAGGGCCAGTGCTTGAATGGGTGACCGCTTGGGAACACTGCCTGTAGTTATCTTTTTATGTTTTTATAATGTAGTTTTTAACGTTAAACTAGAATATTAAATATATTTGACAATGCCACGTTGTTCGGTCTGGCAATGCTAGAACTTGTTTATTCTCCCTGTACTAAATTTAATTTTGAATGAAGAAAAATGTTATGTACAAAAAGCACAAAACTTTACAAGTTTCATCTACATAGATATGTTGTATACATAATACTTCAATGCAAGTTTACCCCTTAATCTCTTTGTAGCCCTATTTTCTAAAAGTTCTCCCACGCACCCTTTGTAAGAGTTTCGTATCCTTGTGTATAGAATCGTTGACTTATGTATTCAAACAGGTTAGAAGTATCTTTTGTAGCTTTTAAAAAGACCTTCTACTGAAAAAAATTCACACATTGTCATTGTATTGAGTTTAGAAAAAAGAATACGGTGTTTATTGTATTAAATATTATGACAGTTTTCACAATAGTTAAAAAAACTCTGAAGAAAAGATTATTAAATTTTGACTAACCCATATGCTTTCGATCGAGATTTTAAAATTATTTTTTTTTAGAGAAGGGGTGCATTATATCATTAGGGGTGAAACAGTCTCACTTTCACACCAGTAACCACAATACGCGAACGCGGACGCTAATGTCTTTAATCCTATTTTCCCCTCTTACAGCTCACTGAACTTTATATGGTGGAGTGTGCAAGCGCATTCATATGCACACCTACCCCTTCGTTAATGCACTATGCGTGTGAATTTCCTTTGCTAATAATATTTATTAACTTTACTTACACTCAATTACCAGTACAGATAGATGCTAATATTTTCTTATCCCAGCATCAATTTCAAATCATGTACCCTAATATTTATTTTAAAGGTCCCGTTTTATACATTGAGTTACTTGCTCAAAGATAGAGTAAAAATTTATCAAGTAGGAGAGATACCGATGATGCCCTTGGATATATGAGAATTTTTTATACTTAAATAAGTTCAGTTAACAATTTTCTGGTAAAGAATTGTTAATTATTGTTTACAAATTCAATAAATTATGTTCAGTTTGGATGTGTAATATAATCAAGAGCTTTTAAAAACGAATAAAGACTACCATCAAATGGGGTGACATTGATCAAAAAATTATTCTTTTTGAACATATTGTGAAAAATAATATTTATTATAATAAATTAATTATTTACCCAGAGATTTTGAATACATAAAATAGAGGCGTGGCAAAGCCAAAATCGCGTGAACAATCTCATACCTATTGTGGGGTGAGATTGTTCATAGAAATTATAATACACGGTAAGTAAAGGTATCAAGTAAGATAGGATCAATCTCGACCCATACTGTTCTATCTATAACCGTTTTCGAGATACAGCATTTTGAATGAAATGGGGTGAGATGGTTCAGTGTGGGAGAGATTGATCACCTGCTGGTAAATGTTCCTATTCTCGTACAACAAAACATTGTTATAAACACTTTATTTGGAGATTAACACAAAAATAGAAAAATGTGACAACTTAAAAGGAACTTTTGTAAGCACCAAAATCTGGTAAAAAAAATAACAGGCAGCTCCTTCTCTAAACTTCAAATATAACGATCACTTTTTTAAAAGAGCAGGCGACAGAACCATCTTCATTACTCGTTGTTTGAGGGTCTGGCAATATGGCAAGTATATCGGGAAAATCTGCCATAAATTCGTCACCTTGATGAACTATGAAAACTTTTCTGGTTTTATGTAACGACTTCAGTCCTAGTAATTCAATCTCTGTTTGCCCTTCTTCATCGTCTGATACATTTTGCACAATTGCTGTATAACGATACACTGGTTTTTTTTCTTAAGCCACCATGAACTTTCACCAAAACAAACTTTCCAGGTAAAATGTCCTCTTTTTTTGGTTCATAATATTCCGTCTCTGCCCTCACATCATCATTCTCATCTTCCAACGAATCTTCATCAGAATTGTCACTGGTAACTTGATCTATTACATCCGAGTCACTAGAATCTTCATCATTACGTAGAGCAACGCTTTTACCAGGTTCCACAGATAACTATTTTCATTACGTAGAGCAACGCTTTTACCAGGTTCCACAGATAACTATTGGCGTTCAATGTTTTTTCTAGTTGGTGCAGCAGTGAACCGTTGCTGCTGCAAGTAGCTAACAAGAACATTGCTTACAGAAATATTAGGGTCTTTAGAGTTTTCGTTTGGAATCTTTTGCAAGACTTGATTAGGGTCAAGAGGAACAATCCCGATTGCTCTAAATGAACTTACTAGATCGTTTTTTATGGCGTTGTCAGACTTGCTATACATTTCAATTAGAGTAGAATCCAATAAATATGGAAAATCTTTCTTGTCTAGTGAAGATTGTTGGGGATGACTCTTTTTCCAGTTTGTTAAGACAGATCTCCAGGCCACTTTAAAAGGTAGGAAAAATCCAACATCTACTGGCTGAGTAAGATTTGTGGAACATATCGGAAGGCAAACAAAGGCAATGTCACTCAGCTCACACTATGTTAAAACACTTTCTGTAAAATGGGAAGAAAGATTATCGCCCATCAATACTTTGCGGTCAGGAAGCCTCTTCGCGTGTGGCAAGAAAACTGACTCAACCAATCGATAAATATTTGGGCGTCCATCCATCCGTGTTGTGTACGATTGAATCGGGATCCTACACTACAGTACCTATCGTTACAGCAAGGTTTACCTTTGGGACCCATTTCAATCCATTGCTGCCACATTTTTTCCGCTTCGTATATCACATATGGAGGTAGCAGTATACCGGAGGCGGAACCACACATCATTACTGTTGTTGCAGACTTGGTAAAGTTGCAAACGCGTTGGGGATACTTTGTCCCACGCGAAAGAGCAATTTTTGCTTACCGGGATCGTCCTGCAAATTTGTTTCGTCGTAATTAAATACATTGCAAGCCGGTATATTTTCAAGTGTCTTCCTTAAATTATCAAAATATTCTATAATCGTTTGCCTTGACACGTTAACTCGGGCTATCTTAATGTTTGATGCAAATTTTTGACTTATTTCTTTCCTTTGTCTTTCTAAAACAGAACGCGCCCAATCCATACCCGGTATATTTTACTTAAGTTTGGCAACAGTACGGCCTTGGCTATCTAAATAAGTTTTAGCGATGTAACGTAGATCAGTCAGGGTTAAGGGGAAACCCCATTCTCCGCAAATATTTGCAGCCCTTGCAAAGGCTCGTTCCTCTTCAGCTGTAAATATTGTTTGGCCGCCGCTTTTTTTGACGCGAGTTCCATTACATTTATTACGAAGCGTGCCAAAAGGAATCTTGTACTCTGCGGATGCACTACGAATAGACCATCCCTCCTCGACTATTTTTTTGAGTGCAAGTTCTATGTTCTGTTCAGGATAATCCATACAGAAGCGTGAACCGAGTTTTCTTCTGTATTTTCTTGGCATGATTCTAAAACAACAAAAGTTGCTTTATTTTTATAAATTTAAGTTCCAAATATATTTTTTAAGATTTCATTACTCAAATCTCATTAAAATACGAAATCATAAGTAATAATACTAATTTTTGTATATTTGTGAGGCGAAATTGTTCAATATGATTGATCAATCTCACCCCGCCTTATAAATTTCTACAGAACTTAAACACTGCTGAGGCAATGGCTCACAACTATATATATAACGCCTAGAGTACCTCAATAGTCATGCAGGTTACGAAATAATACCAAAAAGATGCTTTAGTTTTTACTTACCAGGATAATTTTCGGGAGTTATTTTACGAAAATCGTTACCTTCCAAACAAAGCCAAATTATTCGAAAAATACTAGGACGTTTACATTTACGTGCATCAACAACCTGCGTCCATGTTTCACCTAGCGGAAACTTTCTAATACACTGCAATTGAAGGTATAAGTTTGGCGCTAAATTCAAACTTATAAACGTATGATTTGGTGATCATTCTCACACCCGGCGATGAATTTCACCCCATTTGACGGTATAAAGTTTTGATGTCATTACAATTAATAGTAATAATAGTGATGTAATATTTTGATAATATGTCTTTAATGCAATAGGTTATGGGTCCGGTAGATGTAGTAATTAGACAGAGCTAAATACAATTCGCAAATTTAATGGTTAAAATGATCAACAAAGTTAAAAAGTAAGTTTATACTAAAGCAAAGAAAGAAGGAAAAGGCAACGTGTTTCATTCCCTTCACAAGGGGAGGGCGGGCTGCTTGAGCTTTCCAAGCTTCTTCAGTCACAGTGATAGATTACACACATACATACATACATTAGGGGAATGGTGGGTCCAAGGATCGGTGCGGTCAGGATCGGATCGGAAGGAACGAAGTTAGGGTTCTGAGGGGGAAGTTACTAACCCAGCATCGCCTAAATAGCCGTACATGAAGTGCGCATGTGCAGTGATCCTGCTACTATATGTGTATAAGGAAAACCCTCTGAAAACCTTATACTGGGTAGAAGGTAACGGGAATCGAACCTCCCGAATGCTAACTAGATCGTATTATCACTGACCTAACAGCTCGGTTAGCAGCAAAATGTACTTTTAAAAATATAAAAATAAACCAGATATAGAATATAAACATTTAGGAAAATGGGAAAATGATGTTTCATTTTCAACGTCATTTAAGTATGCAAAAAGAAGATAGTGTAAATCGGAATTTTACAAAACACTGTAATTGTTATGACATATTGAAAACAGAATGTATACAGTAATACGATACAGGGTCCTGTACCTTAACTCCCGTCTTCTACGACATCAAGCAATAAATTGCTTGCTACACTAACACCGAGTGCTTTCGAAGATGTGACGATTAACTTGTCCGAATGAATATGTGTTGATCACTCTTTCAACCACAAACGAAATTAATTATTATTTGTAGTACGATATTTTATGTAAGTGGTCTATTTTATTTTTATACAGATGGCTACGCGAAATATCGGAAGTCGTATACAGTATGGTCCAAAATGAGAATCGTAGATTTTTTCGAAATTTTCAAATGGAAGAACCTATATTTTTGATCGGCATGGGATAGCTTATTTGCTACTCTATCAATTTTATTAAGCATTCCCTATACCCAAACCCACTGGTTTTTAGTTAAATACGTCGTTATCCGAAACTTCCCGTTATTAAAAAAAACTAGGCGTAAAATTTACATCCTTTAAAGGAAACACCTGTATATGTTATTCCTATTGGGTGCCGAATAAAGTACGCAACATCTTTCACATTTGCAATTATACTGACATGTTTCAAAGTTTTAGAGGTATTTATCAATAGCTGTTATTAGACATACATTTCTAATGTTAATACCATTTACAATAAATTTTATTATTCAAATGATATTTTTTATAATTATACTAGTATCTTTCGTTTAATACGCTCTTCAACTGCCTTAAACACGTTAGAGATGAAGCATAAACTATGGTGTGCAACAAAAATTACCGTTATCATACTTTCATGGGAAAAATAAGATAAGGTATCTAATATCTGGCGATGGAAAGAAAACTATTTTTTAAGCGGTAATTATTCATTTAAGTGGTTTTGCTGATAAAAGTGCTTCTTGTGATGAAATACCAGAAAGATGAGCTAGTAGATATGATTTTTACACTAGGGGAATGCCTCCTTTCTGGTAAGTCGAGTTTACGCAGAGCGTTATCCCGAACGAAGACATCCAGACAAGCGAAGCCTGGAAAATTTATTACAGTCAAAAAGCAATTAGTTCTACTGTAAGTGTTATTCGTATCATATCCAGTTTCATCAACTATTTGATATGGATTTGGAGCCACGTGTCGTATTTTGCAATTGGGCTAAACGTAAAGTTGACATAACCTTTTTGATAAGATCTTGTTCTCGGATGAAGGGACATTCTACAAAAATGGATTTGTGAATTGCCATAACTTTCACTACTATTCAGATTAGAATCCGAGTATTTTCAGACAGGTTGACTATCAACACAAATGGTCAATAAATGTTTGAGGCGGAATTATTGCTGAATATGTTATTGGACCTTATTTTTTTTAACGGACATTTTAATGGAGTTATGTATCTTAATTTTTTGCAAAATCTATGTGCAAATTTGCCAATAACTGTGAGGAATGAAATGTGGCTGCAACACGATGAAGCCCTCGCCCATTATTCCGTTCACGTCAGGGACCGTCTTAATTCATTCTTTCTAAATCGTTGGATTTGCAGAGGAGGGCCGTGTTACTGGCCAACCCGGGAAATCGTGGACCAAGAGCCACTAACTACACAAGAAAGTATAGATCAAATAATAAGGAACGCGTTTGAGAGTATTACGCCCGACATATTAAGAAGTGTAGCAAGCTCTTTTCAAAACCGCCTTCAGTTGTGCCTCCAAGAAAAGGGAAGACACATTGCATATTGATTTTAATTAAAAAATGTTGAAATGCTAAATTGATATCGAAAACTTTATTTATACATACGTTAACGATGTCTTGAATAATTTTGAAATGTTGAAAAGTTTGCTATGCCTAGTAACAGATTTTGATGAATATCTCTAAAACTTTGAAACATATCAGTATAATTACAAACGAAAAAGACGTTGCGTACTTTATTCCGTACCAAATAGGAATACACTCTCTTTAAAACATATAACTTTTAGGCCGTGGTTTGATTAATAACGGGTAGTTTCGGATAAAGACGAATTTAACTAAAACACGAGTGGATTTGGGTATAGGGAATGCTTAATAAAATTGATAGAGTAGTAAATAAGGTAACCCATGCCGATGAAAAACATAGGTTGTTCTATTTGAAAATTTCGAGTAAATCTACGATTCTCGTTTTGGACCATACTGTATACGTCTTGCGATATTTCACGCATCCATCTGTAGAAAAATAAAATAGACCATATACATAAAATATTCTATTACAAATAATAATCAATTTCGTTTGTTAGTGAAAGATACAGAGTGATAAACACATGTTCATTCAGACAAAGAAATTGTCATTTCTTTGAAAGCACTCGGTATAAGATGCTGCAATTTTGTTGAGGTAATGTACGAAGCGAGGAGAATTCAAATCTGGAATAATATATAGGGTGTTCCATTAAAGAATATAAGTTTGTGTTGTCATGGACTTATCGGCCACTCTGTATTTGTGAAAATATTTTTAAATTATTGCAGTATTGTTATGACTAAACATATTTAATTAGTAAAACATTTACTTTGAGATCCAGCAAAACAAGCATTTTTCTAAGTACAAAATTCTAAAACATATCTAATCGGTGATTTTGCTTTTGTCTGTTGCAGTTACTTGATTGTTTAAACATCTCAGTAGCTCTTGGTTGTATTCGAACATAATAATGAGTTTAGCTTTTCACTTATATTATCAAATGAAATGGAACGATTAAAATTATTTAAGGTACTGGAAACTTCTCTGGTTGATTCAATCTTTACGTCCAATACTAAAGCAAAGTTTTGTAGTTATATTTTACCACCAGAAAAAAACTTGTATATTCCGAAAGTTAACAGTAGATATGAAGCATTTTCAGGTGATCTTAAATGTTTAAAAACAAGGAAGAACAGCAGTACCAACATTAAGCGGTAATTGTTATGGTCTTTAATCAAGTTTTTAGGTGTGAATGTTATATTGTTGTGGTTTAAAAGCGCCAGGTATATATAACAATATGTGTAAAATTTAAAAAAAAGTTAAAATCGTTAAAATAACTAGAGACACATACCATTCATTTAAAAATAATGCCGTTGGCTCAGAAGGTAGATTAAATAGAGATAGGTTCATGCTTTTTGATTTGCTTAATTACCACCAATTTCTGCTTAGTTACTTCCACTTAACATCAATATAGTAACTTCAATGCAATAATAATAAAAATGATCTCGGACGCCAAGTTATTTTTTTTTATTATGCTCGGAATAACTAAACCGAGGATACAATAAAAAATTCACCAAAATGACAAAAAAAAAGGTATACAAATTATGTTTATTAAGCACTTAAATTTGGAATTATATAAAATATATCTTGAAACTAATGTTAATCGTCTTATCCTAAGAAATCATTAGAGTATAAATACCTGTTTAAAAATTTATGTACAACTCTTTGATAACGTCTGGTATTAAAAAGAAATGCGGTAATGTTAACCAAGGATGATGTAATCTTCGTATCAATGTTGCGCAATATATAATATTTTCAATGTTTTACGTTGTAAAGTATACCAAAGTTGAAATTACTTCTTACCAATTTATCTTCATTGAAATTTGAACAATCTAGTATTTATTGCATTCTCTTGAAAGTTCAAATAAAAAAAGTGATATAAATTTAGAACTGAATTAAATGCAAAAATGTAATCATAACAATCAAACATGCCAAAAGTGGCAAAAGTAGTAAACGTAGGAAAAGTGTAAAAGTAGGAAAAGTGCAAAAGTGCCTGCAAAAAGCAAATGTTTTAGATTTGAATATAATACGAGTTAAATGTATCTTACCATTAAATCAATGGCACTTTTCACAAAATTTAGGTGGAAACCAAATATGGCTTCTGCATAAAACAGCGTACATCAAGCAATGCTGAAAAGGACGCTAATTATATCAGGTGATGTTGCGATGCGCAAGAAATATGTACAAAGAAATTAATTCAAAGATATGGAAGTATAAACCTTTTAGAAAATATGCAACTTAAGTTACACCAAAATGCAAATTAAGTTGCCTACCACAACTTATAAATCATTAATAACCAAAAACCCGTTCTTCTTATATTTTACAACTAAATGAACGAAGCACGTAAAAGATTCGTTACAATGTTTTAATGTGATTAAATGTAATTAAACTTAGTCAAATCTATTTTTTCACTGTGAGATTTTGCATCGTTAGCCTTTGTTCGTTAGAGGATGTTCTGAAATGTCGGTAGATGAAATTGGAGAGTTATACATTCTTAAGGTTCCAAGGTTCCACATTTCCAAATCCTAAGTCTCCAAAATGTCACATTGTTGAGGTCGTAGTGTCAAAATGTAACTACATTACTAAGGTCCAGTATAACGAAGGTTGCCCCAACCCCAAAGGTCCTAAGACCCCTTAATTTTTAGATCACCTCAATGGGGTGGTTGTATTGGCCCAAGGCGAACAACGTACCGAAACTACTTCAAAGTGCCACTCTATCCTATAGCTCTCATCACAAGTAAAAAAGGTAGAATGTATAACTATATTAATTCGGATAGGTGTATGGCTCGCTTTAGGTTCTGCGTTTGGTTTGGTACAGGTGCAAAAGTCATTCCAACTTTTTATTCAGTTCTGGAGTGGATTATTAAATTATTGCCATTGGTGAATTTCATATTGTAAATTTAATAATTAAACATATACACAATGCCGTGTCTATTTATCTGTCCTTTCTTTTATTATGCTTATCGGTCTCTCTTAATCAAGCGCACTATAGTTTATGCGATATTTTTGTGGAAAAGACTGTGTGATGGTGGCATCATACCACTGTGATATGACTAGACCTATGAATTTATGCCATGAAAGATATAATTCCCCAAGTCTAGTGTGGTTCCCGTCGAGTTGCATCTTAAATTGAGATGTATGGATTTATGGTTGTTATCAGTCAGAAATTAATAATAAATGTCACTCACTTGAAATAAAGTTATATATACCGTGAAAACAAGAAGCGCCCAGTTAACAGCACCATTAGCATATATGATGCAGAACCATCCAGAGATAATCAGGAATGCTGAGTTTGTTGAGTAGTTCTCCCGATGTCATAGCCAAAATAACTCGAGAGAGGCGCTAAAACATTGCGACCTACTGTAAGAGGTATGTGGGTAGTTCAGAAAGGGAAGTTCTTCGTCCTGGTAAATTGCGCCGGCCTCCATGTTCTGGTAGTAATCGTCAATGTCGAAGTTGTATTGGTGATCGTCCTGGTACTTGTCAGTCCCTTCCAGGTCTTCATCGTTTCGGTTTGTGTTGTATTCGTTCATGCCGGCTTAGTTATAGTTGTGTTTTTGTGATGATGACTAGTTCTGCGATTTCATGATACAGAATGGTATGGTGTCCATGTCGTTCCAGTGGTGCCTCGTGGGTTAGCAACCCTGAGGGTGAATTGAATACACTAATCAATATTATGAATACTTCTAGTATATAATATAAAAAAAAACAGATCCATTTTTCTGTACTTTGATTCTGCAAAATGATTATTTCATTTCAATCTTCATTCACTTTTTAATTGATTTACACTAATCACTACCGATATCGACAGTTTTAGTCTCACTAGTACACAAATGAATTAAAAAAATATTTTGGGTGCAGAATGTCACACACCTACTTTCCTTTCGGTCGTCAAAGTAGTAGTTTGCGTCCGTGACATAGAAATAACTAATTACCTTTGCATTTACTTGAAAATAACAGGCAGTAAAGTAATACAGAAGAAAACAAATGCAAATCCGTACCCAAAGAAGTCATTGAGGGTACATGCTCGGGTGGAGTGTCTCGTGTAAAACTATGCAAGTGTATGGTATGAATATTGGCTTGCGTTGGTTTTATATTTAATCCGTTTTTTTTTGTAATGTATCGAATAATTTTATTACATTCTGGTTTGATATTGTTTTTAACATAAAGCACAGATTATTACCAGTAGGTAATGGAACACCGACCTTCTGATTTAAGGAAAAACAACCACTGTGTCGTTGTCCAATAGTGTCGTTGTCTCACTGTAGACCTATTCTAACGTCTGAGTCATGGTGGTCAGCGTTGAGGTATGTATTACTATCTCAGGAGGAGCATAAAATCTTAACATCCGAAGATCAATCAGTCGAATCACCGCCATCATAGTTATTAACAAGAAATGTTATGTAATCGTTGCTGTCCACGTTCCCCGTATCGCTGGTGGTAATGACTTCAGCATTGTGAAGTCCAGTAAAACAGTATCAGCGTCAAATATCAAGTCTGAGCGTGTCTGGGTATCCACATCCTCGAATGAGGTGTAACGTGTTAATTTAGCATCGGAATTTTAGTACGAGTTCACATTTTTATACCCGTTGTTCTACCTTTCGGCGATTTCAATTTTGAGAAGTTCGGCAATAGTGTGCGTATCTAAATTCGATTTTTCTAGTAAATTTAAAAATACGATAATATTGAATTTTCTCATTTGTTAAAAAGAATCACGTGATTGTTTCTTGATGGTTCCTTATGTGACTGAAGAACACCATTTTGAGGTAACGATAAATGTGTTAGAAAATTTATATGGTAGAGATATTTCCTTGTAACTGCTATGAAATCTTTACTTAATAGACGTTATATACAGTGACCACTGGTTTTACCTCTACCTATTACAGAATTATACTAAGTACAGTTAGTTTTCGCTTTTACAGATTTAAAATTTCTAACAAAAGTTCTCATCAGATCAAGAGGTAAGCGAAACCACTTTCTTTCTTTCTTTTACACTAATCACCTCTGTTTTAACATTTAAATCAATAAAATACATGTTTTACAATTTAAAATAAATTAAAATACACTTTTGCAATTTCTATGCGACTAGTACCTAAAACAAAGGTTTCTCTAGGTTTTTCTTGCTATTGGTTATTATCGTCCTTTTTATTCGTTTTTCAAGATATTGTTGTGACCGATTCTACCAGTATACTTGGTCAACTATCTTCCGAGTTGTGATCTAACGTGCAAATGGCCTCCGATAGCTAGGTCGAAGATACTTTATGATTACTACGTTATATGGGACCCCTTACTACAAACAAATAGGTTTATATATAGCATAAGTTACTCAGTTAAGTAATTATACACAAGCAATATCCTGGTGAGTGTCTTTCACTTGTTATTCCTTCATGACGATGCTGTCGTTATATTGACAATTGCTGTAGTTAATGTGTAGAGTATTCTAAGAGCAGCTCGTTACTATAAAGAATTACAGTTCTAAGTATAACACTGTTCTAAATTTTGTGTGGGCAACTTCCTTTTTTTTACTTTTAATGGTATTACATCTAACGAGATTATGTTCCTGTAACGATAAAGATTATATACGGTTTAGTGAAAATGTTATGAATTTTACTGAGACAAGTATTCCTTGCGAATAAATCGCTAATATTAGCTTCAATATTTTGGCTATTTTCAGGTGTGATAAATTTGCATTGGAATAAAATTGCAGTGTCTAACAACTGTTATATCTGTATACTTACTGCTTTGTAGTGATCAGCTGTTTGTAAACTTGAATGTTGCCACTTACTCCACTAGACTGTTGTTATACAGAGTGCTTCACGAGATATGTTAATATTTGTGCTTATATGAACTAGACTGCTTATATATAGGGTTACTCATATCTAAATTTTATAGCTAAATGGTTACCGCTTGTTTTGTACTTCACTTCGTAGTATATGTATTTGCGCGTCAACAAACCCTATCATAATAAGGAAGCTATGCAATTTTTTTTTGCTTCTAAATTTTCCGTCTTTCTTGGTAACAGTAATAATTCTAAATTACGCTTATGTGATATAGACTTATAGAAATAGTAGCAACCTAACATTTTCTGATGGCTGTGTGAAAAATCTCTGCTTTAATTTTTTTTGCCTGTACTATTAATGTACATTTAAATTTATGTTGCTGTGCTTAAGAAAGACGCAATGGCGGACATTTAAGCAAAATCAATTTGATTGCTAATTTTGGGTTAACTGACTCCTCGTTTGATTTAAAACTGATACGCCAGTTTTCATACAACTTCGATTTTATTTCCAGTAATTAATTTTGAGATTGTGTTGTGGTTATGCTTTCTGGGGTCAACGCTGGATGCCGAACAATGCAAAATAATTTTGATTTTGAGTAAAGTATATTTAATTTATAACGTTTGGATACGTATTTAGTTTCGCCTAAATTTAATTCTCTAACTTTTCGTCCTCAGATGCTATAGCCATCCGAACTTACGATAACGATTGTGTAAATATTCATTATCTTGTGTAAATTGTTGAATTTATCCAGAAATATATATATATATATATATATATATATATATATATATATATATATATATAACGGAAAGACCGATTGGGGTATTTTTTTTATTTATTTTGTTTATAATTAAACCAAGTTATATTAAACTATCAGTAGTTGTTTTCTTTATTCCTGCGGACTAAGATCACGATTCCTAGTCGGACCTACTACCTTTATGAACGTTGTCCAACCTAATTTTCGCTGTGTGTATCCTTTACTGTGTCGTAGCCCTTTTCTTAGTCTAAGGGCGATATACAAATAAATCAAATAGTGCCCTTGTAAGCTTCCTGTATCTATACTGTATCTATACGCCACCCACACGCCCACGTATCGAAGTGACTAACCGACCGACTGAGCTTCCGGTTAAATCCCTATACATTGTTACTGCACACCTTTTTCTGCTTTTGGTACAAACGCACTTTGTGCACGTAACAGAGGTAATTTGAGTACCTCAAGGGTTGAAGTTTGAGATGCGGGCACAGCCTGAAAGTAGTCAGGACAAAGCTAATTGCACACATTAAACAAAAGAAGTCATTATACACTAATGCTGAATATACAGACATTATTTATGGTCTTTGCGATGGTAATAGAAGGGCGGCAGCGGAATGTTACAGAAGACGTTTTCCGGATAGAATAACACCAAACCAACAGACCTTTTCTTCCATCTACAATTATTTAGAACAACATGAACAATTTCCTTCTACCAGTATTCGAGTTGATAGGGCTTTTAGAAGATAATGTCGCAGAGCAAGAAAACATTATGGACATTGTACATGCAAACCCTAAAACCAGCACCAGACGAATAGCCCAAACATGCGTACGGCGAACATTAAAAAGGGGAAATCCCTTATCATATCCAAGAAGTTCAAAAGTTGTAAGGAGGTGACCATATTCCCATGCTTCTGTTTTCCCGTTGGATTACGAACCATAAAAGACCAATCTTTCGCACACTATTTACAGACGAAGCCCAATTCACAAGAGACGGTGTTTTTAGCAGCAGAAATTCTCATGTTTGGGCAAATGAAAATCTACTCACAGTAACACAGTCTCAGTCGCAACATAAATTCTGTTTTAATGTCTAGTGCGTTCTAATTAATAATATCTTTATCGGACCGTGTATATTTGATCAAAGATTAACAAGCACCGTTGATTTGAATTTTCTTCAAAATGTTTTGCCTGGGCTACTGGAAAACCATAAGTTTCGGGGAATGCATTTCCAGCATGACACACACACACCACACACATCTACACACACACTCACACACACACACACACACACACACACACACACACACACACACACACACACACACACACACACACACACACACACAGACAAGGGTGTCCTCTTTCAGGCCCTCTATTCTCCATCGCTATTGAGCCGTTTTTATCTCTATCCAGAAAACTCCTGAGAGGTTTTCCAATCTCCCAATTTCCTAAAAGTGATTACATAACCCTGAGCGCGTATGCGGATGACGTATCGGTGTGTATATCCGATAAAACTGACTTTAAAACCCTCAAAAAGTGCTACCAAATGTATGCGGATTGCTCTGGCGCAGAGCTTAACTGGGAAAAGTGTACTAGATTCTGGGGAGGCCTTTGGAAAAGAGAAACAGAAACACCCCTCAAGATACAATGGGTAAACAGAATTAAAGTGCTAGGAATGAGTCTGTCAAACGACGAGGAACAGGATTCGATGCAAGCTTTTGCAGCACTAAATAAATCTCTGGATACCTCGTTGGCAAAATGGAGACGGTCACTACCATCCTTATCAATTGTAGGCCGGAAAAACGCTCTAAATCAATACATGACTCCAAAACTTTGGCATATATTACAGTGCATTCCAATCACACTCCAACAGCAACTATCTTTGCAGGGAAAAATCGTAGAATTTATGTGGAGAGGCAAGCATTGGACCAACCAACAACATCTATGTTTACCAATAACCCAGGGAGGGCTGAATCTAGTGCATATTCCCTCAAAAATTAAATGTTTCCGAATATGCTAGTTAAAAAATTAATCTACAACACAGAAGTACAACCATGGAAAACAGTTATCAAAAACGCTTTAGAACGAGCTGATTCGCTTAATTTAACGTGGCAATGGTTTTTCCTGAAGAAAAGATACCCGCAACAGCACCAATTATCGGCATTAATTCTCGAAGCAATGCACATTTCACAAAGCACGGAGCTAGCATTAGAAGGCTTTTATTTACTAAAGATTCCAACGTTAGATTCCACCTTAATATCGCGTGTTATCCCTCCCATTTTTTCCACCTACTGGGAACAAATGGGGTTTATCACCCTTAATGATTTCTACCAGAATGACTTATGGTTAGACGAAAACGACTTGAGAGCTCAATTGCCAACAAAGTCAGAAATGTTAAAGAATGAACTGATACGCCACTACTCAAGAATAAAAGCTCATTTTAATAAAACAATGTCAGAGCGAGAGATTGGGGCAATGCACAGGCGAAGCATGTCATTTAAGTATCGTGGTAGAGAATACGAAGTTAAGACCACCACGCGAAAAAAATTGCAGCAAAAGCTAACCATAGGCTACTTCCACTTGCCAGAAAATTTTGAGGCCGGTAACAATTGGAATGCACATGCAACATATTGGGACACTTATTTTAACCCGCTAACAACTGGCTACACGTCTGAAATTTCTTGGCGTTTCGCTAAAAACCGGTTAGCAGACCCTACATTTTTATTCTACGCCAGAATAAAAGAAACAGATCAATGCCATTATTGTTCGGAACTGAAATGTAACGCATTACATTTAATGATCAACTGCTCGCATGTAGTAGGAATTTGGCAGCTTGTTCACGGAATAATTAAAAAGGTACTGAATATTACGAGACTAACGAATAAGATGATCATATGTGGCATAAAAGGAAGTAGTCAAGATCATCATTTGAGCAATTTTTTAATTAATTTTGCCAAGACTACCGTGTACAATACAACATCAAGTGATATACGGAACAACACCCACACGCAGTCTTTCCAAAAGACATTTACGGATAGGCTAAAAAAACGAATTTTGTTGGACTTTTCATGGTGTACGGGCAAAAACAACATCATCACCTTTATAGAACGAGCCAAACAACAAAATAACGTGGAGTAACGAATTGACGTGAAACAAATGGACTACCTCAGTAGTATATGTACACTTTAAGAACATATTAGTAATAGTATTTTAATTAATTGCTACTGTCCTGTTAATCCAATGTAATTTTACAGTTTTAATAAATAATAATAATAATAATAGTAATAACACACACGCACACGCACACGCACACGCACACGCACACGCACACGCACACGCACACGCACACGCACACGCACACGCACACGCACACGCACACGCACACGCACACGCACACGCACACGCACACGCACACGCACAGCACACACGCACACGCACACGCACACGCACACGCACACGCACACGCACACGCACACGCACACGCACACGCACACGCACACGCACACGCACACGCACACGCACACGCACACGCCCACGCACACGCACACGCACACGCACACGCACACGCACACGGACACACACACGCACACGCACACGCACACGCACACGCACACGCACACGCATGTTACGCAGGTGTATTGCGCTTAAGCTCTTTGCGCATTATTGGGATCCCAATGGGTTTCATTTCTACACTAGCTTGGCTTATTGGATTTTCTGCTAGTGCTATGTATGTGGCTTCCTTGAGTTTCCGGCAAGTTCGAATCTGAGAGTAGTCAAGTGCTTGGGAAAAAATCATAATATATGAAATCGACTCAAGTGCGAAAGCAGCCCTTCTTAGGACTAAGCCTGATGACGGAAACAGAGCCCGCTTCCGAAAAGCAAAAACTGTGGAAATACGTCGATCAGCTCAACTAATATGAAACCACAGTTACATAACACTTATACAAAATCACTTATTTTCCTTTAATATAAAATTTCTGTGAAAGCGAGTTAATGATAAAGGTTATTTTGCTTTAAAACTTTCTTTAAATTAGAATATTTATCTAATAATTGCATTAAACAAGATGCGAAAAATCACGATCCCAACTATCTTTATTAAATATAAAAGCTTTTTATAATATTGCAAACAAATAAAAGGACATCAATTTTCAATACATACTTCTTTAACAAATCAAAATTAGGTTTAACTAAATATTAATTCGTAAACAAAACTTACCTGTTGAATAAAATCCATATAAAATCGATAAGTTCTTTCTCTTCTTGATCGATTATTTCAAAATCAATTAGCACAGCAATTAACCACCAAATTTTCCCACACTTCAAGTTACACTTTTCTTACTTCACAAATTAAGTAACAACCTGTAAATTTAGTTAAATATTTGTAATACCACTAAATTTAATAATTTTCAACCAAAGCTCGCCATTTTATTTTTCCAAATTACAACAGCATTGCTACAACTCACCGAAATCCTCAGATTCAAATGAAAATATACCAATCCCTATTAGTAATAAATTAATTAGTAAAAGGAGTAATTTCTCACAAAGGTTAGTTATTCTACGTCGATTTTGATATAATTTGTGGAAGAAGTCACATACTTCTATTTGTGCGATCAACGGAAAAACCATCATCAAAATCTATATCCTTTATGTCTCACATAAAAGCAACAGATTTGAGTTAAAATTATACTGAAAATCAATAAAATTATACAGATATTATTCTGGGGCTTATATGTTTTATGTGTTTACGTTTAGTTGGTTGCTAGTTTCTTTGTTTGCTTGTTTGGATGTTTGCTGGGCTGCTAATTTCTTTGCTTTGATTGTTTACCTGTTTTTTGGCGTTTTCTTGTACGTTTGGGGTGTTTGTTGATAAGTTTGGGAGTTACTTGTTTTGGAGTTTATACGTTTCGACATTGAGTAATTTGTTCCTTGTTTGTGTGTTTGCAGGCTTACATGTTTTGTGCTTTAGCGTTTCTTAGTTGCTTATTTCAGTGTTCGCTCGAGGGAAGTTTTTGTGTTTTTTGTGTGCTAATTGCTTCGTTTACTTGCTTGCGTGTGTTTGTAGACTACTTATTTTTTGCATGTTTTAGCTTGTTTGGTATGTTTTCTTGATTGTTGGCAAATTTCTTTGTTTTGAGGGTTGCGTACTTGTATGTTTTGATGTTGAGTAATTTGTTCATTGTTATATGTTTTATGGGTGGGTGTTTACCTAATTACTAGCTTTTTTGTTTGCGTGTTTGGGGGTTTACGTGTTTGGGTGTATGCGTGTGTGTTTATTGACTACTAGTTCTTTTGCATGTTTTAGTTCCTTTAATATAGTTTACTGTTTGCTGGAGTAATTGCTCGTCAGGTTATTTGTTTGGAGTTGAGCATTCCCTGAATTTTGTTTTGTATTTGGGAGTTTGTTTGATTTCTAATATCTTTGTTTGGGAGTTACGTGCTTAGGTCTTTAGTTTTTTCAAGTTTCTGTTTTTTTGTTGTTTACTTGTTTTTATGCACATTTTTGTTTCTTTGGTATGTATTCTTATTTGTTTGAAGTATTTGTTGTTGGCAGCAAGCAACAGATATTTTTCTTTGATTTAGACGTTGCTTTTTTGAGTGTTCACATGTTTGTACGTTAATGGTGTTCGGAGTCATACGTATTGATTGTTTATGGGTCTACTTGATTGCTAGCTTCTTTGTTTGCGTGTTTGCAGGCTTACGTGTTTGGGTGTTTTCGAACTATTTCGCTTATTGTATAGCATTACCTACTACTATAATAGTGGGGTAAATTTTAGTACTCTAGTTGGGCACATTTGGATAAATCCTAGAAAATACTCGAAATATACAAAGAGCTTTATTTATATCTTGATTAATTTCGCACTAGTAAAATTAACTGATCGAAACCACCGCAGTACCTGTTTCTTAACTCTGTGATATAATCCAATCAGTCATGTATGAAAAAACCCGGAAAGTGAAGGTTCACAGTAATGTGTCCATGAGTCGTGTGAAAGTTGGTCTAACCTCGACGAAATTAGTCATGTGGAGAAAACCTGGAGCTTGAAGGTTGCTTCTAATTGTACCACAAGCTGTCCTACTAACTTCCAACCCAAAAGAGAAAGACAACGAGATGGGAGGCCTAGTAGCGGATAAGTGTGGCGCAAAAGAAGCAGTTAATAGTTGTTAAAACAGCAAATAAAGCGATCAAATGCGTTAGTTGCATCGTGTGTGTGTGTGTGTGTGTGTGTGTGTGTGTGTGTGTGTGTGTGTGGTGTGTGTGTGTGTGTGTGCGTGTGTGTGCGTGCGTGCGTGCGTGCGTGCGTGCGTGCGTGCGTGCGTGCGTGAGTGCGTGCGTGCGTGCGTGCGTGCGTGCGTGTGCGTGCGTGCGTGCGTGCGTGCGTGCGTGCGTGCGTGCGTGCGTGCGTGCGTGTGCGTGCGTGCGTGCGTGCGTGCGTGCGTGCGTGCGTGCGTGCGTGCGTGCGTGCGTGCGTGCGTGCGTGCGTGCGTGCGTGCGTGCGTGCGTGCGTGCGTGCGTGCGTGCGTGCGTGCGTGCGTGCGTGCGTGTGTGTGTACGTTTGTAGTTGTGCGTGGTTTTCGGTAAGTTACATATTTAATTATTATTTTTCTAACAGATAGGTTGCTAGCTGTGAGAATCTATACCCGTTAAGATGCCTACAAGAACTAGTTTTATGGACAATTTCTGTTTATCAAGTTACTGGTAAGAAAAAAAGTGGATCATATAAATGTAGACTTAAATTATATAATTGGAATTAAGCTGGGTATTTTAAAACTAGCACAAAAAAGGATTGTACTTTGTGTGTAAACATATTGGAAAAGTCACAAGTGAACAGTGTGAGTTGTTCCCCAGTGAAAAACACCTAATAACCTTAAGAGTCATCGGTGAAACGCGTTTGTAATATTATGCATTCGTACCAATATATGTGTTTCGTTATGTAACACGATTTGTTGGATGATAATTTTTGTAAAAATAAGATGCAATGCTCTCTACGATAAAAGGCGCAAGTAGTGCACGGGCACCTTGGCTGCCATTAGTTTTTTTTGTGACATCACCCTTGGGGACCTTTCCAACCACTTTTTATATATGCTCACGTGAGGATCGTATTTTTCACCTAAGAATAAAAAGATGTTATTTCATGTGTGTTTATTAATATTTGTTAGGGCCTGTTTTGATTTTTATCAAAGGAGATTGCATAATTGTTATTACATTTCTTTTAATTCCCATCTACAGATTTTGACCTTTTACCTATACGAAAAATTTATTTATACATTGGGGGTTGTATCCTAATTAGGGGTCCTAGTCTTGTAATACAGGAATCTGTACGTGGGCTTCGCGCCTGTCATAAAAACTGTATTCTAATAATGGCGAAAAATTAATAGATAAGACATGTAAAGATGATGATGATGACAAGTGTTTTCATAATAAAAAGATGTTATTTAATCTGTGTTTATTATTATTAATATTTATTAGGGTTGTTTGGACTGTTATCAAACATATAAAAACCTAGTTCTTAAACGATTATGTTCTATGCAATCTGTAAGACTGAATTTAAGCGCTGGCTCAAATTTTTCTTAATATCTAATATTATTAATTAATTGCTATATGAGGTTTAAATATCATTCTGATCTAGATAACTGTTTTACAATTTGTTTTCGTAATAGGGTTTATTATAAAGGAGACTGCATAATTGTTATTGAAATTATTACATTTCTTTAAGAACTATTTTACAATATATTTATTTTGCCATGAGAAAGTCACCTTCAACATTATACATATAGATGAGTAATTAAGTTGCCATGCTTTACATGATTTTCACCTTGATAACGTTAAATTATGTGTACAAGATTTAAGCAGAAATAAAATGCATTAATACGATAAATGGTTACACATATATGTATTATAGGCTGTTTTACGTTTCATTGTGTACCCCCTTTAATAATGGCACCAATTATCAATTAAAAGTAAAATATTGAAGGTCGACTGCTAAATTATATGCTCCAGGTTTAAGTGGAAAATAAAATTGCAGTAATACGTTAGTTAATACATGTATGATTTATAGGCTGTTATTGATTAATAGTAAATATTGAAGGTTGACAGTTAAAATTATGTGTACAAGATCTAAGCATAAAATAAATGTATTAAATGGTTATACATATGCATTACAGTTGTTTGTTAAAATCAATTGCACTACTTTTAACACCTAGATTAAATCACGTAAAATTGATTATTGATATGGGACGTCATACTTTCTTTAAAAAACAGTAAAATATATTCATAGTAATAAAGCGTATAATACCTGTTAAAAGTAACTAATCTTTATTTATATAGATCAGAGCCTCAAGAAGGTGCTACGTCTAACAGTAAATTATCGAAAACATCCTCAAATCTAGGTAATCGATAATCTCCTATGTTAAATATTGGTGTGAAGATATTTTCGGCAGTCAAGACTTTTGGGATGGGTGCACTTCCCCTTATGTTCAAAATTAAGGACAGTGTAATTTAACTTATCTGTATCTTCATAGCATCAACTTCACCGTTTTCATCTTGAGCGATTATATTGTAATAGCTTATTATCAAGCAAAAACAGCTAGTACCCCTGATACTGCTTCATAATAATACTCATTCGATTGTAATTATGCTTTAAAAAAGAAATGCAGCGGGTAATATACAATCTTTATTTGCCGTTATTATTATTATTATTATTATTATTATTATTATAACACAGATATGGGATTATCATTAAAACTAGCTAATTTCTCCATACTACCTTGGAATACTACATAGGCTTTCAATTCTTCTTCACCCTTGAAGCTGTACCGCATACATCTTTCTTGAGATTATCCAACTCCGGATCTGTAGCATGTTTTCTAATACATAAGACATCATCTTCAATATAGCGGTGTATACGCCGAAAAAATGTCTTGTCTTCCTCTTCGTTAAGCTAAATTTTGTCTCTAAATAGTATACATGCTCTATCTTAGTTGAATTACCTCTGCCAAAAAGGGGTTACAATCAAATTAAGTATACCGGCCTCTTATTAGAACACTACCCTTTTAATCCTCAAATTTTTACCGATAAGGGTCTGCCATACCATGCTATCACATACAGGTTCTGCCTCAGCTAAAATATATCTTGTCGAAAAAAGGATTTTAGATTTATAAAATGTACGCCCAGGAGAGATATTAGAGTGTTGTTACAGAAAACAAAAAAGTGTACACCACGCATAAATCTACAGCGAGAATTTTATTCGAGGCTGGTACATTGCGAGTAACATTTTTTCGAGTTATGGTGGACTGATCTTTGTGATATATGATCTTTAAGTAATCACAGTAATGGGTACAGCTACATACTAACGGGTATAAATGTGTTTAGCACGAGAGTTTGGATATGAGTTCTTAAAACGAATACAGTCGCATCTGAAAGCAATCACCATTATTTTTAAGAAAAACGACAAACTTCATATAAGTTAAATTTTGTGAGGCGAGGCTTTCGATGAACACTGCTTCCGGGTCCTTAGCCCCTAGTGCCTTGGTGGGAAATTTGAATTTGTATTTAAGTATACATTCTGATTGTTTATTGCGAGAAATTTAAACTTGTATTCTAATAAGGGGGCCTAATACTAACTTATAAGACAGGTATAAGGCCTCGCAACTGGTTCTCGGGGCTTAGCCCCCATGTGGGAAATTTGAACTTGCATTCTAATAAGCGGGCCTAATTCTAACTTGTAAGACAGGTGTATGGCTTCGCAACTTGTTCTCGGGGCTTCACACCCTTGGCTGTAAATTTGAAATTCTTATCCAATAAGGGGCCCTAATGCTAACTTGTAAGGCGCGTGTAGGGTTCGGCAACTTGCTCTCGGACTTTCGCACCTTGTCGTGCCCCAGGAGCTCAAATTTTGAATTCGTTAATAGCGCCAGCTACTTATGCATAGTCTAACGAATGTTTTCTGTAATATAGCTGTCGCCAACTAGCGGTTTATATTAGAAGTACATACAAGTCCCTGTAATGGTTATGGTGGAACATTTGAAATAAGGGGCCTAACACCAGCTTTTATGGTAAGACATATGCATCTGAGCCTCAACCAACCGATCAACTTTGGTCAAATCAACAACGGGGGCTTCACCCCTTATCCTAGCTCCTTAGCTGTAAATTTGAATTTGTATTCTGATAAGTGGTTCAAATGCTAACTTGTAACACAACATAAATAAAATTTGCCGCGTTGTAGCATTTGAACCTACGACTATACTAATACGGGGGCCTAACGCTAACTTCTAAGACAGTTATAGGGCTTCACAGCTTGCTCTCTCGAGAGCTTACCTTAAAGCTAGTGTTAGACCCCTTATTTCAAGTTTATCACCATAACTATTAGGGCGAACTATATGTACTTTTAAAAAATACCGCTAGGTGGCGACAGCTATATTACAGAAAACATTCGTTAGACTATACACAAGTAGATGGCGCTATTAACATATTCAAAATTTGAGCTCGTGGGGCACGACAAGGGGCGAAGGTCCTAGAGCAAGTTGCGAAACCCTATACGTGTCTTACAAGTTAGCATTAGGGCCCCTTATTAGATAACAGTTTCAAATTTACAGCCAAGGGTGTGAAGCCTCGAGAGCAAGTTGCGAAGCCACACAAGTCCATACACAAGTTAGCATTAAGCCCACTTATTAGAATACAAGTTCAAATTTCCCACCAGGGGGCGAAACCCCGAGAGCAAGTTGCGTGGCCTTATGCCTGTTTTATAAGTTAGTATTAGACCCCCTTATTAGAATACAAGTTCAAATTTCTCGCAATAAACAATCAGAATATAGACTTAAATACAAATTTAAATTTCCCACCAGGGGGCTAAGATGCGGAAGCAAATTGCAAAGCTCTAAGTCTGCCTTATCAGTTAGAATTATGCCCTCGTATTAGAATACAAGTTCAAATTTTTCGCAATAAGTAGTCAGAACGTAAACACTTAAACACGAATTCAAAATTACCACCAAGGGTGCGAAGCCCTATACTTGTCTTATAAGTTAGCGTTAGGCCCCCTTATTAGAATACAATTACAAAATTTCCCCCTCATGGAGGGCGCCACAAACAAATTCAAATTTTTGGTCAAGGGGCGAAAAGCTGAGAGTAAGTTGTTAACCCCTACATCTCTCTTACAAGTTAGCATTATGCCCCTTATTACAATACAAATTCATATTTCAAGCCATAACCTGCAAGCTTAAATACAAATTCAAATTTTCCGCCAATGGGGCCTCGACAAGGGGGCAGAGCACCGAGAGCAAGTTGCGCAGCCCGTACACCTATCTTACAAGTTAGGATTAGGTCCCTTATTATAATCCAAATTCAAATTTTCCCGCCAAGGGTACCACGGCAATACACGAAGGCCCACAAACAAGTTGCGATCACAAGGGGCGAAGACCAGAGAACAAGTTGCGATGCCCTACACGTATCTTACAATCTCAGTTATGTTCGAGGAGGGTTGGAGTTCACCGAAACAGCCTTCATCGAAAGCCTCCGTCGCAAAATTTTACCTATATGAAGATTATCGCTTTTCTTAAAAACTACGGTGAATTCTCTCAGATGCGACTGTATCCGTTTTAAGAACTCATATCCAAACTCTCTAAACACATTTATAACCGTTAGTATGTAGCTGTACCAATTACTGCGATTACTTAAAGATCATATATCACAAAGATCAGTCCACGATAACTCGAAAAAATTTTTCTCGCAATGTACCAGCCTCGAGTAAAATTTTCGCTGTAGATTTATGCGTGGTGTACACTTTTTTGTTTTCTGTAGCATGTCTCCTGGGCGTACATTTTATAAATCTAAAATCCTATTTCGACAAGATGTATTTCATCTGAGACAGAATCATGGCACCCCCTTATCGGTAAAAATTCGAGGATTAAAAGGGTAGTGTTCTAATAAGAGGTCGGTATACTTAATTTGATTATAAACCCTTTTTGATAGAGGTAATTCAGCTAAGATGGAGCTTGTATGCTGTGTAGAGCTTAAAGCTTAAAGAATAAGAAGGCACAAGACATTTTTTCCGCGTATACACCGCTATATTGAAGTTGCTGTCTTTTGTATTAGAAAACATGCTACTGATCCGGAGTTGGATAATCTCAAGAAAGATGTATGCGGTACAGCTTCAAGGGTGAAGAAGAATTGAAAGCCTATGTAGTACTTCAAGGCAGTGTGGACAAATTAACTAATTTTATGAATAATCCCAAATCTATGTAATAATAATAATAATAATAGCGGCAAATAAAGATTGCATATTACCCGCTGCTTGTATTTTTTAAAGCATAATTACAATCGAATGAGTATTATTATGAAGCAGTATCAGGGGTATTAGCTGTTTTACCTGTTAATAAGCTATTACAGTGTAATCGCTCAAGATGAAAACGGTGAAGTTGATGCTGGTAGAGATGAAGATCCAGATAAATAAAATTACACTTCCCTTAATTTTGAACATAAGGGGAAGTGCACCCATCCCAAAAGTCTTGACTGCCGAAAATGTCTTCACACTAATATTTAACATACGAGATTATAGATTTGAGGATGTTTTCGATAATTTACTGTTAGACGTAGCACCTTCTTTCGACCCTGATCTATATAAACAGAGTAATTACTTTTAACAGGTATTATGAGATTTATGACTATGGATAAATTTTACTGTTTTTTAATGAAAGTATATCCCATATCAATACTCGATTTTACGTAATTTAATCTAGGTGTTAAAAGTAGTGCAATCAATGCATTTATTTTCTGCTTAGACCTTGTACACATAATTTTAACTGTCAACCTTTAATATTTACTTTTAATTAATAACACTATTAAAAGGAGCATACAGTGAAACGTAGAACAGCCTATAATGCATATGTGTAACCATTTATCGTATAAATGCATTTATTTCTGCTTAAACCTTTCTCATGGCTTAAATGCAGTCTTAAAGATTGCATAGAACATAACCGTTTAAGAACTATGTTTTTATATCCTTGGTAAAGGTCAAAACAACTATAATAAATATTAATAATAATAAATACAGATTAAATAATATATTTTTATTATGAACAGATTCCTGTATTACAAGACTAGGACCCCTTATTAGGATACAACCCCCAATGTATAAACAAAATTTTTCGTATAGGTAAAATGTCACAATCTGTAGACGGGAATTAAAAGAAATGTAATGATAATTTTAATAACAATTATGCAATCTCCTTTGATAAAAATGAAAACGGGCCCTAATAAATATCAACAAACACAGATTAAATAACATCTTTTTAGTCTCAGGTGAAACATACGATCCCCACGTGAGCATATATAAAAAGTGGTGGGAAAGGTGCCCCAAGGATGACGTCACGAAAAACAAAATGACGGTGAAGGTGCCCGTGTACTACTGGCGCACGTAGCGAAAGTAATTCGAAAAGTGTATGATTGGGTTTTTGTGTACATGTAAATCTCGGCGAGTTACATGTTTAATTTTCTTATTATTTAACTAAAAATAAGTTGCCAACTGCGAGAATTAAAATTCTGCAACCCTCAAAATGTTGCATTGCAAAAAAATTTACGATGGATTAATGGTACTTGCTTCTTGACGGCTAGATGTAGCCAGTTCTAAGAAAGTAGCGTAAATTAGGGTAACTAGAAGCATAGTAACACCCCCTCCTTACCTATATCAAAGACTTGGGCTTCGCCACTTGAAAGATATGGCTGCGGTATTACGCAATAAAGTGATGAGTCACAAGTGAATTGCGTGGAAACACGGTCTTAGTGGCACGTAATGAACAAACGAGTCATTAATGAAAAGTGTTAATCACATTGGGCATGCGTAACAATGTCTGTGCGTGGTTGTGTTACATGATTTTCTGGATGATTAAAAATAAGATGTAATGTTCTCTACGATGGAAGGTGCACATAGCGAAATTATTTTTTATGTGCATGTAAATTTTGCTAAGTTACATGTTTAATTTTCTGATTATTTATCTGAAAATAAGTTGCCAACTGCGAGAATTAATTCTACAACGTTCAAAATGTTGCATTACTATAAAAATAATCGATGGGTTAATTGTTTTTACCTCTTGTGAGATAGATGTAGACAAATCTTAGAAAGTAGCTGAAACTAGGGTATCTAAAAGCATAGTAGCACCCCTTTCTTATCTATATCAAAGACTTGGGTTTAGTGAAAGATATGACCGCGGTATTACGTAAAAAAGTGATGCGCCACAAGCGAAAGGTGTGGGTTTTCCCCATTTGAAAAACACGATCTTGGTCTTATGTAATAAACTTATGAGCTATCAACGGAAAGCATTAGTAACTTTGTGCATACGTGCAATATCTGTGTTTCGTTGTGTTACATGATTTTCTGAATGACTATTTTTTCAAATGTAGGATGCAACGTTCC
Source organism: Vesta saturnalis (assembly GCA_036346205.1). Lineage (NCBI taxonomy): Eukaryota > Metazoa > Arthropoda > Insecta > Coleoptera > Lampyridae > Vesta > Vesta saturnalis. Next base: position 3,442,624 of record JARFJB010001218.1, on the reverse strand, counting down.
AACTGAATTTTCTGATTATGTTTGTATGAGAATTTATATTCCGCACCCTTTTAATTTTTTTTTTATGATTGTGGAACTGAACAGGCTAATTTTGGCCTATCGTGCTAAAGCACTCGGGAACACTTAGGGAGATGGATAGAGGGATAATGAGTTGCCAATAGATGCCTATGAACAGCTCCCTTAAATTTTCTCATATCATAAGTGAGAGGAAACAGGAACTATGGAGATCATTCCAGAGTTTGGAAGCCCTGTAGAAAAATGTGGATTGCGCCCGTTTGGTACGACAAGCGGAGATTTTTATTGCATACATGTGAATGAGCGAACCGAGTGTTTCTCGCAAAGATAGCCCGAGATGGTATCAAAGAATATAATTCAGCAGCACAATAGCCGTTGTAATAACGATAATACAAAGAAAGAACTGAAACCATCCTTCGATGTTCAAGGGACTGTATGTGAGAAGTTAAGGACGGGTCATTTATAAGCCTAATCGCTCTCTTTTGAATACGATCAACGATATCGAGAGCGTATTTGGGAGCACTAACCCAGAGGTGAGAATTATATTCCAGATGAGGCCGAATTTGGGCCTTATACAGCAGAAGTAGTTTTTGAGAGGTAAGGTACTACTTAGATTGTACAAAAAGCCTATTTTACGAGCAGCTGTTTTGGTAGCTGACAGAAGATGGCCAACCCATGAGAGATTTGAAGATACAGTCATACCCAACAGAGTAATAGAATCTGAAAACTTAAGAACTGAGCCATTCATACTTACAACAGGAAATGATCGATCTTTTTTGGCGGACACAAGGCAACATTGAGTTTTGTCAGCATTAAATTTAACTAGATTATTGCTTCCCCATTCGAGAATACGTTGAATGTCTTTGTTGATTGAATTTCCCATTTCAGCTTTAATTTCTTGATTTGACATAGAAGGTGGATTATCGCTATGAGTAGACTGAGATGAACTACAGTGAAGAGTGCTATCGTCAGTAAAGCAATGGATGGGGTTAGTTGTTGAAGAAATAAGGTCATTTATGTACAGCAGAAAAAGTGTAGGCGCTATAGCGGATCCCTGTGGTACGCCCGCGTTAATGCTAACTTCTTTTGAAAAAAGCCATCAATTACTACACGTATTCTTCTTTTATCAAGGAAACTAGAATTTAACCTTTTAACCATTTAACCCAAACGAGGTGTGTTTGGCAAGTAAACACTTATGCCAAACTTGGTCAAATGGCTTTGAGATATCTAAAGCGACTACAACTGTTTCACCGGACTGCTCTACTGTATTGTTCAAAACTTGGGTCACATATGAAAGAAGATCGCCTGTTGAACGACTTTGCTTAAACCCATATTGGTGGTCACTAAGGAGTTTGTTAGTTTCAAGGAACGTGGGCAGTTGCTGATTGATGGCTTTTTCCATAATTTTAGACAAAATTAAAGTGATGGCAATTGGTCGGTAGTTTGAGGGATCGGTCTTATCGCCTTTTTTTGGCAATAGGTTGAACATTTGCTAACTTCCATGATGAAGGGAATTCCCCAGAAGACATAGAGATCGTATAGAGCTTAGATAGGACTGGTACTAGTTCGGGGGAACATTTCATTAAGACAATAGCTGGGATACCGTGTGGGCCAGTCGCCTTATTGAGATCAAGCCTACTGATGATCGATTCCAAGAGCTTGTACCGAAAATGAATTGGTTTCATAGCGTATGAAGAAGAGTTGACTAGGGGCACATCTTTTCCAGAATCATTGAGACACGAGTTTGATGCAAACAAATCCACAAAAACGTTGGATTTGTCTACAGAATCAGCAACTACCGATCCGTCAATAGAGATAAGGGGGGGAAATGGAGATGTTCCAAAGTTTTTACTAATGGCTTTAACTAAAGACAAAAATTTACGACTGCCTAAAGGAGATGTCGCTAGTTCATTGCATTTTCGTTGTTCGAACAACTTTTTAGTTTTAGTAATTTCACTTTTGCAGATATTTCTAACACCAACGTATTCTACATGACTGTCGACCGATTTATTAGATTTCCATTTAATGTAATATTTATTTTTTAAAGATATTGCATCAGCACAAGCCTTATTGAACTAGGGTTGGGAACGTGAATGGCCTATACGGTACTGTTTTTTGGGAATGTATAACTCCATTCCCATGAGGATGACTTCAGATACTGAAAGAGCGATGTCCGAAGAAGAGGACGACTTAAAACAATATTCACGCCATGGAAAGGTTGCAAAGAAACCCCGTAAATCACTCCATGAAGCTGACTTAAAACACCACAAGGTTCTATCGGTTTTGCGAACAACAGTGGAATTAGGCACAGCAGGATTGATTTCTATTAGACAATGGTCGGAAAGACCTAAAGGCGAAAGAACGGAGGTTTTATAAACAAGAGGGTTTGATGTAAGAAAGAGATTTAGAAGATGTGGAGTATGGTTAGGGTTCTCAGGGATTCTTGTGGGTTCAGAAATCATTTGTTTGAGATTACATGAAATAGCAAATGTTTCTGCACTATGACCAGCAGGATTTGTAGTAGATGAAAACTGAAGCAAATTAGAGTTATGAACATTGAAATAGCCAACTTTTATACTAAGGTAATCGAAGAAGTCTTGAAAGTTACTGTCGTTAGGAGACCTATAAATGCAACAGTAGAATTTCACAAAATTAGGACCAGAATGTTTAAACCAAGTTACGTCAAAATTTTTATTTTCTAAGGAACAAACCCTCTTGCAAGCAATTCTATCCTTGATGTAGGCACATACGTCTTCTTTATATCGAAAGTTAGAGTGAAGGTGGTATTGAGTAAATTGCAAGTCGGGTGACTCGGAGGTTTCAGAGGTTTCAGATAGAAACAAAATATCAGGTTGTAATTGTTCAAGATGTTGGTGAATAGCATTAAGATTAGACCGGATACCGCGGATGTTGCAGTAGTGAATCAGAAAGTTGATACTTTCGATGACCGAGGTCGTTTGGGCCCTGTCGCGTATATCGAAACTAACAAAAAGACGCTCCATCCAAAATCTCCATATTTATTGCCTGACTAAGAAAGGACTGTACAACAATAAATGATACCTCTGACACCCAAGATCACTGAAGGTTGCCCATTGGCTCACAAATTCATACAAGTGCGCGAACGGAAATTCATTCAAGTGTTTCTCTTTTACATATGTGATATACATATCGTTCACGATATTTACAAATTTTGGGTGATCATAATTTATTTTCTATAAGTTTGCAATACTGAAACATTTGAAGTTGTAGGAAACAGAATGGGAAAGGCAACGTGTTTCATTCCCTCCCTAAAGGGGAGGAAGGGCTGCTTGATCTTTCTAAGCTTCTTCAGCCACAGTGATGGATTCCCAACATACATACGTGCATTAAGTGCGTATGAGTGGTAGGATTAAGGATCGCAAGAAACGGAGTTGGTGTTCTGATAGGGAAGTTACTACCCCAACATTCGCCTACATAGCCGCACGTGATGTGGTATCATGCCGCTGTAGGTGCATTAAGAAACCCCCCTAAAAATCCTCACACACGGTAGATGGTAACGGGAATCGAACCGATACCTTCCCGAATGCTAAAACAGATCGTTTTACCACTAGCCTACTAGCTCGGTTTGAAGTTAGATATTGTGTTAGGTAAACGTAATTTACAAATGCGATTCAAAGACAAGCGGGATTTTTCTACACCGTAAACATGCAATAGCGTGTGCTTTTTAAAATTGAACATAGAGACCATGAGATGTGTTCAAGGTTAATAAAATGAGTATATTAAATCAGCTAATCAAAGCCATTTATTCATAAATCTAGAATTTGATCGTTACCAAGCACTGAGCATGAGGTATCAACTAGATGCGTTTATTATTTAGCTTTAACTTTATGTTTTGGTTAATGACTTACTATGAGTATGCCAACAAAATTGCTCTAAAATATTCTGACATCAATAATCTTTTTATACTCACCCTGAAGTTGTACAATAAGCAGTCATTGTGTAATGAAGTGATTAACTAATCAATCACAATGCTTTTTGACCGACTTAGAAAAAAAAGGGACGTATAAATTTCTTGAGCTTAAGACCTCAAGATGCCTATTCATCCGTATGATCAATTAGGTTTAAATGGTATTTCATATTTTATTCATTTATTGTTATCATGTTAGAATTTTTTTTTAATTATATTGGTTTATAGATTAAGATACCTACATACTCTACGTTGTCAATATGTTAACCTCAAATAAAGGAATTCATTAATTTTTCATTAAGGATTAAACAAATTATCCAAAATACAAACAAAGCAAGTTTGGACAGAGTTTACACAATGCATATTAGATGATGGAAAAAAAGATATGATAAACTCATTTAAATATTTGACGTTTAAAGAACTTTTGAAACAATATCTTAGCTAAGTTTTGAAAGAATCAATTCCGAAGAAGTCCTTCAACAGCAGTCGGGATCAAGAACGTTTGGCATCTTGCAGATCGCAAACGCTTTGTCTGCTATGAGATCAATACGAGGCAGTGACGTCATATCTCGGCCATCTTGTCATATCTCCTCCATTCCGAAAGATGCCATCTCCTGAAATGTACTCCCATTACCTCCCCTCCTGAAATATTACGGTTCCTGAAAACCGCAAGTTTTCATTACACTTTAACAATTAACAAATATTCGTACGCGTGTATGTAAGTAGAGTAATCGATTTTCCTTTATTATAAAATAAAAGAAGTATTGTTCATTAAAGGGTTGCATTTAAATAATAATGAGATACTTAAAGTAAGTGGAAATTTATATAAGCATCGGTATTCGCGTGCCGTATCTATTTCGGAACGAAGAGACAGCCAGGTGGTCTGGCAATTTTAAGTACTTTGAAACAATTTCAAGTACTTGGAACAATCAGCTATTGCTTTGTCTTTGCATGTTAAAGTAGGTGCAAGCACGAGCCTTTATTGTTTTAGAATAAAGACCCCCAACGTTACTTTTTTCTATTGATTACCACCCATATCGCATTTTCAATGTTGCAAAAAATTGCAAATGCCGAATAACTTGAGTGTCCCTACACTAGACACGTTTAAGAATATTTTTTTAGTATTTTAAATAGGTATATGTAAATAGAGGCGTCTGTGTCGTAGACGACAACGGCGGCGGTGACGGCGTCACGTAGTTAGTCCCTATTGTCGCGGAGGACCGACGTATTTCCGGATTTGCCTTTTCCGGATGCGCCGTCAGTATGTGAGACATACGCTTTGTAACCAGATAGTTGACAGATCAAACAATATATTCATTAACGCTATCGGTATCAATTTTAGACGTATAAGAAGTTTTTCCCGATTTCAACGTTTTTCCTCTTGATTTCCACAGAGAAACATAAAACATATCCATAAAACGGGATCGTTACCACCAGTAGTAACATTATTTTCTAAGTATTTTCAGATAAGGATTTAATAGATGGTGTCAACCCTAAATAATACACAATGATTCATTGAGAGTCCCAGAGCGAGGGAGATACCGAAGCGATTGCCTTATCTAAGCGACCAGAAGCAGAGATTAACCCGCGTCCTGCGTTTTCGTATCACCCCATCGACGGACGCTTCTGTCACCCTCTCTCTTAACACTAACTACTAAATCGTCAACTAAATGTCCCACTTTTTGGTATTTGATTTCAGATAACGATGTAATTACAATTAGTCGAGAATTTAATTATCAAATCTTGATTATCAATATACTTTTAACTGTTCTACTTAATCGACGAATCTCAAAACATTTTAGCTTTTTATTGATTACTCAAAACGTAAATATTTATTAAAGCTTCATTGATACGAACATGTATGAAATGACGATACACTACTGAGATACCATAAGGTACTTCTTTTCTGAGCGTTTTGATACATCACACCATTATTGAACTTGTTTATTACATCTCACACGTTTACAGTAGGTGTTAAATGTTATTCACGATAACCTAAGAAGTAATTTGCTACCAAAAAGCAAAATAGCACGAGATAAGAAAAATAGACGTTCGACGTTTCTTAGACATTGTATTGGTTAAGCTATGTACTATGAGAAATATTGCTACTTAACAAATTGTTGACAATTGAAGAATTTGGACGTATAGGATGATGCAATACCGTGACGATAAATTGTGTAAATAGGCTATTTTACTAGTATGAAGTATATTATTCAATGAGTGAGAAAGTTGGCAATTATTCACGAATGTAAAATTTGCACCACGAGTCGAAGACGAGTAGTGTAATATACGTGAGTGAATAAATAATGCATTTCTCACGAGTTAAATACTATACTTTTTGTACTCGTATTAAATAATTACAATACTAAATGTACATGTTTTTAAAAGTTTTATTATGTCATCAAACAAAATTAACAAAATAAAAATGAAGTAGTTCACTGATCGTTCTTGTTAACGAAAACATTAACTGTACCATAATTTATAGGGGAGACTGGCCTAAAATGACACACCCAGGTAAAATGACATACCCCTATATTTTTGAATTTGGCGCTTTGAAGAGGCTTCAGCTGATTCTAGTTAAGCTTTGTGTTGGCAACACTGCATTCCTGCAAAACCCGCCGATTCTGTTATGAACGGTGCGACGGTAGTGAACGAATTTCGGAAATGTAAGTATCCAGTGTAATATTTTCGACTAGATTAAACCGAAATTCTGTAATATTTTGAAAGCAAATTGAACCGCGATTATTGCTAATGTTAATGTGGTCATACTTGTTTATTTTCGCCACGGTTTACCAAATTGTTTTTCATGCATGCAAAAGGAGGTTTAGTTTATACAAAAATGTGTGACTAGGGTAAAACGACACACCATGTATCAGGGGAAAATGACATACTATGTCATTTTGCCCTAATATTTATCCGTTCAACGCATTTGATAGAATTTCATATTTCTTTTACCTAGATGGTTGGAAACTATAAAAGAAAAAGTAATCGGCAGAGCTGGAGTGAGGATGCAATGCAGCGTGCTATTGATAGTGTCAATAGTGGTGAAGCAGGTTGGCTTAAAGCATCCAAACTCTATGGGGTTCCACAAGCTACACTTCGGAGAAGAGTTCAAAGTAAAAACATAACTGTTCGGGGTAACAAAAAGGGATTAGGTCGGTATCAGACCACTTTCGATGCAAATTTAGAAAGAGAAATTGTGGCCCACATTAAACTTCTAGAATCACGCCTATTTGGACTGACCCCGACTGACGTGCGCAAATTAGCTTATGATCTGGCCGAAAGAAATGGCCTGCAGTACCGCTTTAACAAAACTAATAAGATAGCTGGTTGGGATTGGTTAGCTGGTTTTCGGAAAAGAAATGTAGACATTTCTTTAAGAAAACCTGAGCCCACTTCAAAAGCACGTGCCATGGCATTTAATAAACCTCAAGTGGCAAAATTTTTCGCAACATATCAAACGATTTTGGAAAAATATAACGTTCAACCGACCAGAATTTATAATGTTGATGAAAACGCTCTATCTACGGTACAAAAACCTCCCAAAGTATTTGCTCAAACTGGAAAAAAAAACAAGTTGGTGCACTTACTAGTGCTGAGTGGGGAATTCATGTCACTATGGTATGCTGCATGAGTACCACAGGCCACTTTGTACCTCCTGCTTTAATTTTTCCACGGAAAAGATGGAAGGCTGAATTATTAGATGGAGCACCTTTAGGAACATTAGGAATGAATCAAGAAAATGTATGGATGAATAGTGAACTGTTTGTGAAATGGTTACAACACTTTAAAAAATTCACCAACCCCACATTGTCCGATAAAGTGCTGTTGATTGTCGACGGGCACTCTAGCCATAAGGGTATCGTAGTTTTAACGTTTGCTAAAGAAAACGGCATTATAATATTAAGCCTCCCCCCACACTGCACCCATAGGATGCAGCCTCTGGATGTAGCTTTTTATGGACCAATGAAAACCTATTATGACCAGGAAGTTTCTATATGGCTTAAGACACATCCTGATAGGGTACTTTCACAATTTCAAATAGCGCGATTATTTGCAGCCGCTTATTCCAGGTCTGCACAAACTGCAATTGCCGAAAACGGTTTCTTGAAAACTGGAATCTGGCCAGTAAATCCCAATATTTTCCCCGACTATCTATTCGCACCATCAGAAACTACCAATATCAGACAAGCAGAGATTTATAATGATGAAAATGCAAATAGCGAACAAAGTGACGCCAATGTCAATGATGAAAATGTGATACATCGCAACGCCGGGGTTGGACGTGCTGAAATTTCTGAACAACGAACACCTGAAAAACAAAGCACTGCTTCATCTTTATGTTGTAACCTAAACAATAGCAAAAAACACTATTTATTTTCTGTTGACCAGATTTCTCCAGTTCCGCAAGCAGTTTTAAGCACTACAAGAAAACGTAAGACCAATGCAGCTGAAGAGCTTACAGGGACACCAAATATGGAAGAAGTCAAAGCAAGGCAGTTGACAAAAATTGAGAAAGAAAAGGTGGCCGAATTACGGCGCAAAGCTAGAGAAGCCAAGAAGACAGTCCAGCCAGAAACCCCTGAAGAAGGTGGCACAGAAAAAAACAAAATATATCGCCATACAGCAAGATAATGCACGAAGAGAATTGTTAATCGCGTATCTGATGACGATTCTGGTTCTGAAGAAGATCCATTTTTGCAAGATGACGATAGTGACGAAGATGCGGCTTGTCTCTATTGCAATTCACTATTTTCAAAATCCAAAAGTCAAGAAAAGTGGATTAAATGCGTTAAGGGCAGAAATTGGGCCCACTGCAAGTGCGCTGATGTCTCGCCGAAGTGCAAAGTATATATTTGTGAGATATGTTCATAATTTTTTACTTCATTTATTCATTTCTTTATAGGTTTTTGCTAATAAAGTAAGTTTCTTGACTTTTTGGCGTGTTTTTGGAATTTTTTTGTACATATGTCATTTTACCCCTATGTGCTCCTAAAATGACATAATGAGGTGATTTTTAATTTTTTTAATTTAAAAAAATATATCGAATTTTTTCCATGGTAGTTATGATTGTTGATATATTATCTAACAATTGTATCAAAAAAATTAACTGTAACATAATTTCTAGCCATTCTGTGATCAAAAATGCTTAGGGTATGTCATTTTAGGCCAGTCTCCCCTAATTGAAAAGGAAGGTGAATTCCAGTCTATGCTCAAATTTTGTTTAGCAGCAGTAAAAGTGTCAATACATCCGACGGTTGTAGATTTCCAGCCCCCATGTCTTGTTAGGACTGTGATTTCTGCACCTGCATCGATTAATAAAGTTGCGGATGATCTTCTAAAACTGTACCCAGTGTACAGGTTGTCCCATTTTCGTATGTTTTACGGGGTATTTCGCTTATTTTTTAGGTTAGAACCTTACGGTTTTCGCGACACCGTGCTACTTTTTAATGAAACCAAAGATGCACTAATCAAATTTGCCATAGCCATCTTGGTTTTTGTGCTACAGGGTGATTTTGGAAAAATTGCATTATCAGTCATCCCTTGTAACTCTGTTATTGTCAGACATATTAAAAAAGTAAAAACTAATATTTGTAGATTTTTTTACGTAGAATCCAGTGGTGTACTCAGATTTCTTTTAGAGGTCACAGTTTTTGAGATATTGACATAACTTACTTTTTTTATGGGACACCCTATATATTTTTTTAAAATCCTGTTCCCCTTGCCAAGAGCTTTTAAAAAATATAACATAGTCTATATTTATTTTTATAAATAACGTGACAAAATGATTTTTTTCTATAATTTACATTGATAATAGTGGATAGCTGTAGGTAACCATGGTAACGCAAAAAACAAAATAATTAACGTTCTGCCATTACTTAGGTATTTGATTTTTGAAGTTTCTGCTTCTCTCAAATTATTCCCAAATTTAGGGCTGATATTTATTGTTATTCGTTGTTTTTGTTTATTGTTATCGTTCTTGTTCTTGTTGTTGTTGTTGTTGTTTAATTATTTTTTAATATGGCTCGAAACCAAAAATTTGAAAACTTTGAGAAATATGACATGAATACCTGCTTCATATTATCTAATGAAAACGCAGATCAGGCCTTAGAACTCTATCTGAACAGATCAGTTAATCTTTACCTTAGAATTTGTATTTATTTTATATACCTATTTTGCCATATAGATATCCCGAAAGAAGAAAACCCGACAGAAAAATATTTCAAAATTAAAATTTATTCTTTGCCATCATGGATGTTTTGACAAACCTCGACCCCGAGTTTACAACAAGGAGAACGAGGAGTCAGAGATCAACATTTTAGCAGTTGTTCAAGCCACTCCTGAAACCTCGTGCAGGAAAATAGATGAAGAGACCGGTGTGTCTAAAACAAAAGTGCAAAGGATTTAAAAAAAAAACATAAATTCAAACCCTACAAGTATAAACTTGTTCATCATCTGCACCCTGGTGATGCTGAACGTATATTGGAGTTCTGCAGTTGGTTTATAAATATGAAAACTCAGGACAATAATTTTGAAAAAAAATAATTTGGTCAGACGAGGCACATTTCACAAGTTCGGGAATTCTTAATAGACACAACTCGCGGTTTTGGAGTGAAGAAAACACCCACTTGATTTTTCCTAGAGAGCGTCAAGGCAGGTTCGGATTTAATGTCTCCTGCTTTATTTTTAACCGAAAAATAGTTTACAAGATTTATGAAGAAAACCTAAACACTAATGGGTACTTACAAATTCTACAAGAAAAAACTATGAACATTTTAGAAGATATTCCAATGGCTCAACTGAACGATATATTCTTCCACCAGGATGGGGCTCCAGCCCACAATGCTAGAATAATACAAAACTGGCTAAATGAAAGTTTTCCCAGGACATGGATTGGAACAAATGGACCTGTTCGATGGCCACCACGATCACCGGATCTCTCGGTTTTGGATTTTTTTTTGTGGGGGTATTTAAAGAATAAAATTTATTCAAGGCAATGTGCCAACATCCAACAATAAAAAATTGCAACGGAAAATGCTTTTGCAGAATTACGAAGACAATCATTTATTTTGGAAAATGCCATTAAAAGAATTTATAAACTTAGTGAAACTTGTAGGAGACATAATGGTCTGCAATTTGAACAATATTTGTGATTAATTAATTATTTTGTTTTTTATCAATGTAAATTATAGAAAAAAATCATTTTGTAACGTTATTTATAACAATAAATGTAGACTATGCTATATTTTTTAAAAGCTCTTGGCAAGGGGAAAAAGTTAAAAAAAAATATATAGGGTGTCCCATAAAAAAAGTAGGTCATGTCAATATCTCAAAAACTGTGATCTCTAAAGAAAATGTGAGTACGCCACTGGATTCTACGTAAAAAAATCTACAAATATCAGTTTTTACTTTTTTAATATGTTTGACAATAACAGAGTTACAGGGGATGACTGAAAATGCAATTTTTCCAAAATCACCCTGCAGCACAAAAGCTAAGATGGCTATGGCAAGTTTGATTAGTGCATCTTTGGTTTCATTAAAAAGTAGCACGGTGTCGCGAAAACCGCAAGGTTCTAATCTAAAAAATAAGCGAGATACCCCGTAAAACATACGAAAATGGGACAACCTGTACATGTTAGCATCAGACTGGTGTAGAAACGAAGCTACTTGTTTCCCCATACTGGCAAACTTGTTGACTCCTATTCTTTGGCAGGTACATTTCCCTTTTTGGTATTTCAAAAAAAGAAAGGGAAATGTGACCGTTGCTGGGCGGAAACTGATATACTTCTTAACAATCTAGTAAAAATCGTCCGTTACTGTGAAATTCCTGCGATGTTTCGTCTTTGTGACAGGAACTGTTACAACTAATGTGGTGTTCAATTCTTCAAGATTTTGAATTTTTATCGCATGGAGTTCGTCGGTTCGGCACGCGCCCATGATCCCCATAATTAAGACAACCCTAAAAAATCATTTAATTTTCTTACCTTCGTTTCCAGATATATGTCACCCGGAGCTTGACATAATAAGGTGTTGATTTGCTCAGGAGTGAAGATTTTTGATTTTTTGGCATAACAATTTTTAGACTTTCGTTTTAAAAAAGAGCGCAATCTTGCATAGGTTTCGATGTTTACATTATTGTGAATGCTAATGGTGCTTTTCAGAATAAGGTAATGGGCCCATAAAGACGAAGATTTGTATTTTTCGGCTAATTCCTCAAAATATGCTAGAAGTATATTTTCAGAAAGGGAACTCGTCGACTTTGTGTTGCGCCAATCCATGAACGTTTTGTACACGATTTCATATTTTTTGCGAGATTTAAGGGTCATTTGCATTGCTGTTTTTTTCTACATCCGGCGGAGTTAGAATTAAGTCTTCGTCACTGCTAGCTATGGTCATACTGTCCATTTTCATGTAAATTATTCACAAAATGAATCAATTGATATGTCAAATAACACCTTCTTTGGGAAAAATGGTATGAAATTATTTATTTTACTGAACTATAGAAGCACGATAAAAAACTAACGGTAGTTTTAGAAGAGGAACAGTTCGTCACTAAGACTATGGCAGACAATACTATTAAAATTAACATCAATACAGCAGATTCCTAACGAAAACTAGCAAAATACATAATACATAAAATAACATCATTCATTACACGTATCAACCAAAAGAAAAGAGGGCTTGCAGAATTGTTATAAAATATCTTCATCACGCAGTAGATCCAACAGATCTTAAATAGGAACTAGAAAACGAGGGACACAAGGTTCGAAATATACTTAATTCGAAAAACAGTAGAACAAAGCTACCACTATAGCATATTGAGTATCAAGAACAATAAGGGACGTTTACCGGTCGACGGCCATGTTTGGCCGGAGAAGAATTAAAGGATATGTTTAGTCAAATGAGGCAATAGAACAACATAGTCTTGAAGCCACCCACGACACTATTGAACAAGACAAAATAAGGGCTAAATTTCTTAGGATTACAGAATGGAACGCCAATGGACTATTACAACGTAGGGACGAAATTAACCACTTTCTATAACAACACATGATAGACATCCTATTAATAAGCTAAAAACTTCACTGACAAATCTTACTTAAAAGCCCCATACTACACTCTACATCATATAAATCATCCTGACAATATAGCACATGCCGGATCTGCAATCTTAATAAGACCTTCCATAGACCACTACACACTACCTGAATAGAAAAAGACTACATACGTCCAGGCTACATCACTAAAAATTAAAACGTTAAAATACGAACTAACAGTATCTGCAGTGTACTGCCCACCTCGTCACAATCTAAAGAAAGAAAACTACGTAGACTTCCTCTAAACCCTTAGCCTAAAATTTATTGCAGGAGGTGACTATAAGAGTAAAAACAACGTGGGGTTAAAGACTAACCAGGGCTAATGGACGAGAACTGCTAAAAGCCGTACAGGAAAAAAAAATTTTTATTCCACTGGATCGGTAGCCCAACATATTGGCCAAGTGACACTAGTAAAGTACCAGACCTTCTAGACTTCTACCCTACGAATGGCATTTCTACTTGTAACGGGAGGTTTAAAAAAAGGGTCATAATAATGATGTACAGTTTTTAGAACAGTGGCGTTAAATAAGCGATCAGAGTTGATATTTCTCGGTCGATTGACGCTGCAGCATAAGTGACATTGTATAGCCACGCGGCCCCATGAAGCGTGAAAATTGCAAATTAGAATTAATTAGCGGTATAATAGGGAAGAAGTAGAAAATTACCTTTCTTATTAAAATAATAAAAAATGCAAGTATTGGCAAGTTGGTGATAATACAAAGGATTGCACCATAATTTGAGATTCGCATTAAAGGTGAAGTGAAGATAACGCGTTTGTAATGGTAATCAATTGTGTTTAAATAGTGAACAACAAATATAAAAGACAGTAATCGATCCAAATTGGTAAATCGAAGAATAAAGAATAATAGCTCGAAGTGTTAATGATGAGTAATACGATTGGATATTGCAATTTGTAGCGCAAGCTGTTCGTGGTTAAAGTTAACCAATTAAGTAAAAACTGGATAGCGTAAATATATCAAGCAATAATTTACACAAATCATTAATTTGTGGGAAGAAAATTAGAATTGTATTCATCGGTTAAAGGAACGTAAGCATTACATCATCCGCTATCAACAAAAATAACGAGTAAGAACCTTTTTGATTGTGTTCTCGAAACTTTATATTTGACTATCACAATTAAACGAAAAACAATACGTTTAATTCTGATAAAGATTTTATTTGTTATATGTTAGTTTCAAGAAGGTTATTTTTAGATTATAGGTTTGATTTTTATATATGTTTGTAAACAACGTATTGATGCATTTTCGTTCAAATTTGGAATTTAACTAAATGAGTATAACGTTGATTTACTTTTATTGCTAAAGATCATTACTATTAAAAGCTTATGCAAATATTGAATATATAAATGTAAGAAGAGGTCAATTCAATAGGAATCCAGATAAATAAATAAATCGAAATGAGCATAATTTTGGACAATGATAACAGTGATCATTTCTTTATTTTGACTTTGAGCTAGCCGTCGCAACCAATTAAGAAAGGAATTCGAAAACGTAAATCTTATAATTCATTTACGCAAACTGAAATTAAGTAACAAGCGAAATAAAATTTAACTAGTAAATGATATCTTTACAAATTGAACCCATTCAGTTTTAACAAAACGTAATAAAAAATAATCATTTTAAGTTTCACAATAACAATATTAAATTTTATTCAATAATGTTAAAATTATAAAAAAGTTTAAAAAACTCAGATCTTATTCTTTGGAGCGGGTTTAACCGAACAAAAGTAATATCCCAGGGTATTACGCCCGTTGCACACTACGTACATAGAAGTAACGTCTAACCACGAATTATCATCAGACCATACACCGATAATTATTATTATTACTATAAAAAAACCGCAAGGATTGTACAATCAGAAAACAGGCTGGGATTTATTTAGAAGTGAAATTGAATCTAACATCAATCTAAAAATAAGTCAAAAATCCCCCGAACTTGAAGTAACAACCAAACGGTTTATAGAAACCTTGCAACATGATGCGCTAAAAGCAACACCTAAACTGGAATCCCAAAAACAGAATATCAACATTCCAAAGGGAATTAAACAACTTATAAGCAAAGAAAAGGAAAGCCAAAAATAGATGGCATCAAACTCATGCTCCCGATGAAAAAAGAACATACAATCAACTAACCAATAAACTAAAACAAAAATTAAAACAAATGAAAGACGCGAACTAACAGACTACATAAGTAACTTAAATTGTTACGACAATTCAATATGGCGACCAATTAAATCCGCAAGAAAACCAATAGCAACAAACTTGCCAGTACGAGTTGAATTACCAAACATGTCACTGGGCTAAAAGTAACCAAGAAAAGGCAGATCTCTTTGCTTCATACCTAGCTACAGTATTTACACCTAATAATGGAATTCCTGATCCACACATATCCTACTTTTTAAACAACAATCATACAGTCAATACTTCCATAACAGATATGCTGTTAATAACTCCAAAGAAATTCAATACATCATCTCACTTCTGAATAACAAAAAAGCACTAGGTATAGACCAGATAACCACAATAATGCTAAAAGAGTTATCAAGAAAGGGCTTAGCTATGTTACCTTCCATTTACAACGTTACATTTAGGCTACAATACTAGCCTAAAGAACTAAAAAAGTCAGAAATTATTCTTATTCCAAACCTGGGAAACCGATCACCAACGTAGCATACTACAGACCAATAAGCCTTTTATCAACAATTTCCAAACTCTTAGATAAGCTACTATTACATCGTATAAAAGACCTTCTGCAACTAATCCCCGAACATCAATTTGATTTCCGCACCGAGCACTCGACCATTCAACAGTGCTACCGCGTGAGGCATACAATCAATGAAGCTTTAGACGCAAATAAATATACAGCAGTCTTCCTGGATTTCAATGAAGCATTTGACAAGCTCTGGCATCATGATTTACTATATAAAATCAAAAAATTCTTACCTACTCCACACTTCTATCTCATCAAATTTTATCTATAAGACATATGTTTTCGAACGTGGGTACATGGTGAAGCTTCCGAATTCCAGCCCATTAAATTAGGAGTCCCGCAAGGCAGCCTACTAGGACCAATGTTATACCTGCTATATACATCTGAGCTTCCCACAACTGAATACGCTACAACAGGAGCCTTCGCGGATAACACGGCTCTCCTGGCAACACATGAAAGTCCCTTAGTAGCATCCGCAAACCTCCAAGAATAAATATTCCAAGTGGAAGAGTGACTTCAGAAATGGAAAATAAAAATTAATGAAGCGAAATCCCAGTTCATAACGTTTACAACAAGAAAAGGACAACGCCCTTCAGTATACATCAACAATATAGAAATACCAAGAACCTCATGCGTAAAATACTTAGGGCTACTCCTCGATAGTTAGCTGATCTGGAGAGAGCATATTAACAAAAAGAGAAAACAAATTGATATAAAAATGAGAGAACTCTATTGGTTACTTGGTAGAAACTCCCGGATGTCACTATAAAACAAAATACTTTTGTATAAAACTATAATTTGCTAATTTGGAACTCCGGCATTGAGCTATGGGGATGCTAGCAAATCGCGAACATTGCTATTATCCAGCGCGTTCAATCCAAAACTCTTCGAGCAATGGCCGATGCCCCGTGGTATATGACAAACCAAATGCTTCACCAGGATCTCAATATACAAACTGTTCAACAACTGATTAAAGATCGAAGTGACAAACAGCACAAAAGACTGGAACTATATGCAAATACCCTCCTCCAACCTCTCCTGCAAGAAGGTAGCCAAAGAAGATTGAAGAGACCAGTGGACCTGAAATAAGGTCTATGAGTTTTTCTCATTGGTAAAGCTCATCAAAGACAAAAGGAATAGTCCTATCTAGTTCCTATGCCAACAAAATAGCTTAAAGATGTATTCTTGTTTACGTTTAATTCTTTTCCTATTCAAGTTATACATCATATCTTACTCATGTACTACTGATGTTGATGTTGGCGTAGGATTTTCGTAAAACAGAAAGTTTGAGATAGTTCAGTGTACTCTAATAGCCACATCGTGGTCGTTTTAATACCGACTTGTTCTAATCACGCGCTTTAGCACTCTTAGCGTCTTAGCGAGTGCACCCCATCCTAAAGGAAAATTACGACGGAACCAGCTACCTCTATTGGTCTTTACCCCTATACTTAGTTCCGATGACATTTGACGTCAGAAAAAATGTGGATATTCATTAGGGTTTCCCCTGATATAGCCAGGACCAGGCACAGTTTACACCGACATTCGGGTTGCAAGTAAATTGAAAGGTATTTATGTCTTTCAAAGGATTCACTTTATATTAGGAAGCATTTAATAAACGTAAAAAGTGAGGCATCCTTCCAGCAATTTTTTTTAATAGAGTTTGCATCCGCGTATATTACATCCCAGAATATCGGAGAGTAATAAATCATCTTGACAGCGACAGGTCAGTGGCGTACTTATTAAAGTCATATACTATAAAGTCTGTAAAATATAAAAATCTACAATTTTAATACACTGAAATCCCAACCGCACGTCTATGAGTTGTCTCACCTTCAGGCTTATGTCGAATTTTAAGGGTCGTCTTTTGTATGTCGTTTGCCTGAACCGTCATTATTTAACACAATATTTACAATATCTACAGCATCTTCATTTAAACTAGCACGGTTTGCTACTGATTTCTGGTTGCCGCTTCCATGCAACGAAACCACACTATTTCACGACATGATTTATTACTCTCTGATATTCTGGGACGTACTGTAAGTATTTAAATCAAGGTAAAATAAGTTTGATGAAAAGGAAATCTCTTCATTTATAAAAGTAAACAAGTACAATTTTACAAAAGCTGTATATTTGTTTGCACAGGTAAAATTACATTTACAGTAAACATAATAGCTACGGCAGAATATTTTTAGTAGTGCGTGTGTACCATTTTTAGCGAAAACAAAAATTTGAGATTAAATCGGAATAATTTAAAAAAAGTATAACCTGAATGATAAAAGTAAAGGAAAGTATAAGATGTGAGATTACGCATATAAGACGTTCAATCGTACAAAATAATACTGAGAAGTGCATTGCTTGTTTACGTTTCATTCTTTTCATATTCGAGTTATAAATATCTTACTCATGTACTACTGATGTTGATGTTGGTGTGGTACGTACCCTCACAAATGAGTCATTTTATACCTCAACCCCCTGATTCAATCAAGTACTTGCAGCGATATACAATTAGACAGGCAACAGGAAACTAAAACGTTAGGACTCCTGTGGAACTGTGGAAAAGACATTTTGAAATTCTCTAATCACTATCACGTAGCTAATAAGCGAATCACAAAGCGAACAATCTTATCGGTAATTTCTAAAATTTATGACCCGCTGGGCTTAATCGGTCCAATAATCGTAACAGCAAAAATACTATTCCAAACACTATGGCAACTACAAATCGGTTGGGATGAGTCGGTACCCTCCCACATTTTCACATCTTGTCAACAATTTTGAAAAGATCTACCTATAATATCTACTTATTCTATACCAAGACGAGTCAAAGAATCTCCGAGCTCTAGATTCGAGTTGCAAGGTTTTTGCGATGCGTCACAAAGAGCATATGGAGCGTATATATATATATATATATATATATATATATATATATATATATATATATATATCAGATCAATTTCAAATAATCATTTAGTTACTTATAGCCACTTATTGTGCTCAAAGTCTACAATTGCCCCGCTTAAAACTATAACGATCCCGAGACCTGAAGTATGTGAAGTGGTACTTGTATCTCACTTAGTTAATAAACTTATACATGCAATAAACATAGAATTTATCCAGATCAAATTATCCACTGATTCGACTATCGTTGTGGCTTGGATAAATACTCAAAGATTCTAGTGAGCACTGTTACTGAGATGTGGAATCACGTATCCACCAAAGACAACCCTGCTGACATAATTTCTCGCGGTACTTTACCCATTGAATGGGCCAAATTACAATTGTGGTGGCATGGGCCCGAATCTTTAAGCATTCCAAATGTTGTAACTCCAAAGCAACCGGACATTTTAAAAATAGAAAATATACCTGACCTAAACTCTCCTAAAACGGCATGTTATTTAATCAACACGATATCCAAGCAAGTCGGAAACTTAACAGTCTCAGAAAAACGTCAATCTGAAATATACATTCTACGAACTTTGCAAAACAAAGCATTTCCTAGTGAAATCCGACGGTTGAAGGAAAGGCGAAACATCGCAAGTAATAGTCCTCTTTTAGCACTAAGCCGGAAACGATTTGCTGCGGGTGGGAGGACTACGTAATTCTAATCTACCGTTTGAGTCAAAACATCAAATAGTTTTACCAAACCATAACCTGACGCGCACTTATCCGCGAACAACACATACAACTGTAGCATGCGGGTCAATTAACGACTTTACACTCTCTTAGGAGAAAGTATTGGCCCATTGCAGGAAAAGATTAAGTTAAGAAGGTACTAAGACAATGCGTAAAATGTTACAAAGTAAATCCTGTTGCTTCCGAACAACTTATGGGGAACTTACCCATTGATCGCGTTACGTTCGCACGACCGTTTATTCACTGCGGAGTTGATTACGCCGGTCCGTAATCATTAAAGGAGGACAAGGGACGAAGAAAAAGGTTAATCAAAGGTTACATTTCATTGTTTATTTTTTGCCCACCAAGGTGATTCACCTGGAATTGGTTGAGATCTAAAACAAAACTTAAAACGAATAGTAGGCAACGGAAACCTCACCTTTGAGGAGATGTACACAGTTCTGGCAGGGGTTGAAGTGTGTATAAATTACCGACCTATAACCCCTTTAAGAAACGACCCTAATGATTTAAGAGCCTTATCTCTAAGTCACTTCCTTATTGGAGACTTGCTTGTCACACCAATAGAGGCAGATGTTACACTGTTAAAAATGAATACGTTGTCAGGATGGCAATTAGTTGAACAAATCAAACAGCATTATTGGAAACGCTGGAAACATGAATATCTTAATCAGCTACAACAGTGAACCAAATGGAAAATTGCGAAACACGACCTATCCGTCGCAGACATGGTAATGGTTAAAGAAGAAAATCTCCCTCCATTGCAATGGTCCGTTAGACGAGTTACGGAGTTACACAGTGATAATGATAAAAAGGGGGCGTGTAGTTTCGATTAAAACTAAGTGTGGTGTAGTGAAACTTTAATTCACTTATTATGTGTTATGTTTGTTATTGTGTTCACCGTTTGTATATATGTTTCATGCATTAGTAGTTAAGCACACCAATTCACCGTAGCTGGATATTTTCACTTAGGTATAATTGTTATTAACATTTCAATCTTTTTCTAATTCTAATTGTAGCGTATATAATCAGTTGTATAGAATTTCTTTACATTTTTTATTTGAAAGAACGGATACTTTCAAAGGGGGCGACATGTTGTTACGTACCCCAACAAATGAGTCATCTTATACCTCAACCCCCTGCTTCGGCATGTATAAAGGTGGTTTAATAATGCAAATGTAAACCCGGAATATCCTTGGCGCAGTTGGCCGACGACACTGACTTCTGGGCAGCCAATCGGTCAACGAAAAACGCATCCAACAGTTTGTCCAGAACCCTACAGAACTTCTCCAATTGGGCCAACCAATGGAGAGTCTCCATAAACCCTACCAAAACCCAAGCCATTCTATTCCGGCACCCTCATTATACCCGACACAAATTACTCTCCAAGGACGAGGTAACCATTTTTCTGCAAGGGGAACGGTTGCCTCTTCGCCAGGAAGTAACATACCTAGGAATCACATTCACCAAAAACCTTAGCTGGAACGCTGATCTGAAAAAAACCCCAAACAAAATGCGAAACCGATCTAATCTCCTGGTCGCCCTTAGGGGACGCATAGGAGGATGTCAACCCGAAACCCCTCAACACACATATAAGACCTTCATACGGTCGATAATAGATTACCGTGCTCCATTGTACGCTACCCTAAAACCCAAAGACCTAAAATCCATAGCCTCATGTGAACGCCGAGTCCTACGAAGAATACACCGGTTACATTATAGAACTCCCAATGAAATCACCATTCAACACGCTAACATCACACCTATCACACAACGGCTCCAAAAACTTCTATCAAACTACACCCACCGTAGGATATTCTGCGCCACAGAAACTACCAAAAACGTCTCCGCATTCCGTATACGCCCCTAACCCACATCCAATACCTAAGAACCCACAGGAGAAAACCCAACTATCCTGACCCAGAATCTCGAAAACCTTCCCGAGGAATTCTAAAACCTCCTAGGTGATATCCCTTACGCCCTTAGGTAAAATCGAAGACGACCACTGCAACGACCAAGGAATCGATAGCACACACCACACGCCTAATTTACACACTAAAGGTACACACCACACATACACACGCAATCCAAACGAAAAATAATATTATACTAATAATAATTGTTTTTTTTTGCAACCATCTAAGCACTATACACTACACTGCATGCACTAATACAATACACACAACTATATAACCCCACTAACACAAGGAAGACCCAGGACTAAAGAGGAAGCAGACTCCTAAACAGCCCGCAGGAATAAGTAATAAGATAAGCTATACTAACAATAAGCAGTCTAACTAACAAGCATACTAACAAAGAAAAAAAAAAGCAAATGTAACACTTACTGTACAATTCTCGTCTGGTTAACATAAAATATATTAAATCATTAAGAAAAAATACTCGTGGTTTCATTTATTGTGAACCGCGCAACAGTTGGCGTAGGATTTTCGTACACATCGTGGTCGTTTCAACACCGATTTGTTCTAATCACTCGCTTTATAGGTGGAGATGCTACCTCTCTTAGCGAGTGCTAGCTATTCTAAAGGAAGATTAGGATGAAACCAGCTACCTCGATTGGTCATTGCTCATATACTTAGTTCCAACGATATTTGCACATTTGCACGCCAGAATGGCTGTGGATATTCATTAGAGTTCCCCTGATGTCGTCCTGATCATGCGCAGTTCACATCGACTTTCGGGTTGTAAGCAAATTGTATTTGTATTTATGTCTTGGAAAGGATTCCTTTTATATTAGGAAGCGTTTAATAAACGTAAAAAGTAAGGCATCCTTCCAGCAATTTTCAATGAGGATATGGCCAAAAAGAGATTTTTATAACGAAGCTAAAGAAGTGAAGTGTAGATTTCATACAAAGGTATTGAAATGTCAGCCAAACAACCACAATTTGGAGTGTTGAAAGAATATAGGTTCAAATGTGGAGACAATGCTGTTGTACCTGAACAAAAAGATATTTTACCCGTTCTTATAAATTAGGTATTAATGCCAATAAAAGTGTAATCTTAAAGGAAGTAGCTAGAGAGAGGAAAAATTACGTATTGCACAAAGCCTTTAAATATATGGTTACGAGTAACACAAGAACTATTATTGTATGTAAAACTACATTTTGTTCTATACAGGGTGTGTATAAATTGGCGCATTTCCTACTTGTGGCGTTATTCTTTGGATAATTCTGAGACGAAAATCTATCACAAAAATGTCGCCTATAGTACGTTCCAGAATATTAGAGAGTAATAAATCATCTTGACAGCAACAGGTCAGTGTCGTATTTGTTAAAGGCATGTACTATACACTGAAATCCCAACCGCACGTCTATGAGTTGTCTGATCTTCAGGCTTATGTCGAATTTTAAGGGCCGTCTTTTGTTTGCCGTTTGCCTGAACCGTCTTTATTTAACACAATGTTTTGCAGGCAGCACATTTACAGCGTCTCCATTTAAACTAGCCCGGTTTGCTACTGATTTCTATTTGCCGCTTCCATGCAAAGAAATGATACTATTTCACTAATAACATGATTTATTACTCTCTGATATTCTGGAACGTACTTTAAATATTTAAATCAAGGTAAAATAAGTTTAATGAAAAGGAAATCTTTTAATTTAGAAAAGTTACATTTTCAGTAAACATAAGTAGTTACGGCAATGGCGAGTGTACTATTTTTAGGGAAAACAAAAATTTGAGATTAAGTCGGAATAGTTTTAAAAAAGTATAACCTGAATGATAAAAGTAAACGAAAGTATAAGATATAAGATTACGCTCATCACAAGAGTCCAATCGTGCAAAATAACCAGATGTGCATTCCTTGTTTCATTCGTATCATATTAGGTTATACATAATACCTTACTCATGTACTACTGATATTGATGTTGGCTTAGGATTTTCGTAAAAAAGACTAACCACCATATGATACAAAATAATTTAATTAAAACCTCTCTCTAACGGCTATAAAATACATAAAACGGGCAGAGCTTTGCAGAAAAGTCAAGATTAAGTACTGCATTGAAAATAAAATTATAATCGTACAGATTTTATTATGGTATAATAATCATCAGACATGGATTACAGATAATATTATTTAAGCAAATACGCTTACAAAACAAAGACACAAAAAATGAAAAATAAAAAACCATATTTTGTTAAAATGTTCAACTTAAAAACTCGTTCGATCCACAGAATTGTACATAACTCAAAAAGATTAGATCAATTCAAAAGCTGGAAGCTCACGTAAAGGACCAATATCGGCGCGTCCGAGTTTAAAATCATATTTACCGAGAGGGTGGCATCTAAATTTCACGGGCGTGTAAAAAGCTCCGATTCCGGGTGACTTTATCTCGCCTATAAATTTGCCAGAAGCGCCTCTGATTTATATGTTCGCATAAACGCGAGTCTATGCCGTGTATTTCAATTGCCATGATTCCAAAACAAAAAACAATTCTATACAAAAAAAAGTTCTCACAAATAACATTTTGGATAAATTGGGTAGTGCTATTTATATATAAGGACGAAAAAAGTATTTCAGTGAGAGCGCAAGTAAAATTAAGATACTCAAAGTAATTAATAAAATAAACAACAATGTACTTGCCTGATTTGTCATTTTAAAAGCGAGTGCTGGGCATTCAAATTGAGATCTATTAAAATTTTTAGTACTGCTGTTATCTGTGCCGGTTTACATTCAAATCCTTATTCATTTATTTTATCAGAGTCGTTTTTTATCGTCAGTCTCGCCATGAATACGATATTTTATATCTTATGTGCTTTACCGTTTTTTTTAAACACTACTGGTTAGGTATGTACTTTTATTACCTCTCTAAGCTTTTTAAACACGATTCAACTATGTAACTGTACTTAAAAAAAGATGTAAAGATTGCATCAAATTTAATTATCATCAAAAATGTTATAATTAAGTTTTCAGACTTATGGAAGGATGGTAACGTTTGATCAACTTTGCCATCTGCATTGTAGTGTGTCGGATATTTAATTTTACTTACTACTCAAGTGAACTGGTAACAAGCAGTACTATTCAAAAAGAAAATTTATTATGCTTAATTACAACACAATGAAGTTTGGCATTTACACATTAAATTGCTCGCTTTGTAATTTAGCATATATAGGACAAACATCTAGAAACTCTTAAGTGTTGAGAATAAAAACGTAAACGTTATCCTACGCTCAATTGACTTCATTAAGCGATTGTTTTTCTTATTTTATATGTCCTAACATTAAACTAGTGGTTGAACAGAAATATGTTATATTGAGGACCAAAACAAATGTGTAGGAAGCTATCAACATAAGCTTATTTAGTAACCGTAATAAAACATAAGTTGTGTTTATTTGTTTATAACGATATGAAAATATATTGTATCTACTGATAATATTCGAAATCAATACGTCCAGGCTTTCAGAAAATTTTAATAGTCACTAAATGTTAAGCTACATTACATTATTTTAACATTTAATTAATTAAAGATGAAAAATAATGTTTGCAAATGGGTCAATTAAACTTGCATTTTTATGTATGTTAGTAATTGTACGCTGAGTTAATAATGCAAAGAACAACTAATTTTGGTTTATTACTTTATAGAACCTATGCAAAACTTGGAAATAGGGGGCGACGGTACAAATACAGTCAGTATTGATTTTTTGCGTTGACAATGTTACTTTTGCTTTTACTCATATTATTCCATATTTAAATATTTAGTTTGTGATGTGCATGGCTTTAAGGATTTAATTTAAATTAATAATAAATGTTATATCGAGCTTAGGCAACAAGTATCTAATATGAAATATATCTCGGTAAATATTTGTTATCAAAAAATGTCTGAAATAAAACTTGTCTAGTATTTAGTTCTTCATTGCAGGAACATATTTAGCAGAGAATTTGATACTAATCTGAAATAATTCTAGCAAGTTGATTTTAAGTTAGGCCTGGAAAGCTGCCCATTCTACTGGACTTCTTCTGCCCATCCAACGATTTGGAAAGGTATCATTTAGGTACTGGCGGACATTAATCTTTAAATGTGGAGGGGCCCCGTCTTGCTGGAATCATATTCCCTTGTGGAGTATATCCGGATCGTCTTTGTTTTGGTATAAAGCAGCTAATGCAGGAACTACCTCGAATTGTAGAAAATTTAGATAAACCTCGGCCGTAAGTTACACTAAAAAAACAAGGTCCGAAAATCTGGTTTTACATCATTCCTGCCTATACATTAACTTTCTGCTGGTAGTGAGTGTATCCTTGTAGATAACAGTTAGGATTTATAGAAGACAAGTATCGTGCGTTTTGTTTATTAAGTGTGCCGTTTAAGCAAAACGTTTCTTTGTTAGTAAACAGAATATTTTTGTGAAAGGTCGCATTGCCTTGTAACGTGCAAAAATCGATATAGGATCGATTGCAGCAATTTATCTGGGTAAGATAAGTATTTTTCTTTTTTGGGTTTTTTAATGGTGTATTTTAAATTATACAATCTAAACGTTTCGATAACACTTACAGTTATCTTCGTCGGTAGTAATATCTGTTAAAATTGTTAAAGATATGGTAAACAATTTTATCAAAGTTGAAAAATTAAAACATCAACATCAGCCTGCAATCAAGATAACATTTCATATCTGGTTACTGTTTCTAAAAGCCACCTTAAATAAGTATCTGTGACTTGAACATTTAGTAATGTGCTTTAAGCTTACTAGTATCTATTTTCTTTAATATAAGGGCTTAAAATTTCTGTATTTACGGCAATTACTAACGAGTATGATGGATTAAATGATATACAATATTATTTCTATACTGTAGCTATGATTTTCTTTTACAAAGTGTACGTTTCTACATTATAAGAAAATGATTTCTCTCTCATATTCACCTTTGTATTTCAAAAGTTTACTTGGTTTTAGTTCGGCTAGTTTAACGTATTAAAAATTAATTTCAATTAATACCGATAGCGCCATCTCTGAGATGTACGTATTTCTGGTGATTGGTATGCTTAACTCTGAAAAGGGATCTCTTATTTTGCTATTTCTAAATAAATGCACTGTATAAATAACGGTTTATTCTGACTAAATAGATAAAAGGCTATTGTGGCAACATTGATTTGATAAGAATATTTTTCAAGTTGCAAAATTGTTTTTGGGCGGCTGGTTGGGCCTAGCAGGGAGGCCACTTCTTCGGAGACCATTCCTTTTTCTTCGTGTCAACCTTGACCTTACATCCAGTCCCTTCTCTCCTCCTGTCTGCATTTCTCCAGGGGTCTTCTCTTCTAATTTCCTCAGGGGGATCTTTGGAGACTTGGCCTTTTCATTTGACTTTCCTATCTGCTCTTTGATCTAAATTTGCTCTAGCTTCCTACTTCACTTTACTGGATGAATGGAGCTAAGAGGAACGGGATGCGTCGGCCGGAAGGGGTATTATTGTTTTGGTATTATAATGATAAATTATAAATTACTGTTGGCGTAAGTACAAGCTCACGACTTGCCCTCGTCAAGCTCATTTTAACTTATATTTCTGTAGTTTTGGGGGTAATATATATATATATATATATATATATATATATATATATATACTGTGTATAACTTTTTTATTTATCATTCATATATTTATATAACTATGCTATAGCGTTTGGCTTATCGCCTCCTTGGTTGGGAGAGAAATAAATTTACGTTTGTTGTTCGGTTCTCACTAACCAAATTCTAAATTTAACCTACTTCACCAAAACACCCATACAATCCGAGTGCTCTGCGGTCTACGGACCGTTTGATTGAGCTTTAGCCGAGCTCACTCATTTCTCCCGTATTGTGCCGTTTGGCGCCCAACGTGTGGCCCGAGAATCAGAGTCAATGGGGAAAATTTTCGCCGCAAACGAGATTTTCTCTTTCTTTCCTACTATCTCCTAATAGCACCTATGCCATTCATATGTGCTAGTTCATGGTGTCATAGGGTCTTTAAGGTGCTCCTTTACTTCACTTTTTCGGCAAAGGGGACAAAATTTTCGGCTTTGCTCTCCTGTGAGTTGGGATGGGTTTTCTTCTTGGTTTGGTTTTTAGGCTGCCGGCCCTTAAGTTCGGTTGAGAGTGGGATACCTTTCCTGTGGGCTGGGTTTCATTTCTTTCTTCCTCTTCTACTATTCTTTGGTTTTATGTAGAGTGAATGGGACGAAGACAACCACCCAACCGTATAAATAACGGTTTATTCTGACTAAATAGATAAAAGGCTATTGTGGTAACATTGATTTGATAAGAATATTTTTCAAGTTCTAAAATTGTTTATGGAGGCGTTGGCTTCTTTTCAAAACCGCCATTTCTGTAGACGGTTTGGAAATTTCTAGACAATTTTCCTGTTTCTATTTCGTAGATGTTAAGCATAATTTTTTTGGAAAATGTTCACAATATAGTACCGCTTTGTTGTATAGAAGTGATATAATCGCTATTAAAGGCGGATATAATAGAAATAATTCAGTCCATTCACACATTTAGGTTTCTAACACAAAAGAATTACACAATACTTCTTCAAAGAAATAGAGTTAACAGATTGATTAATACATTTACACTAACGCTCGCATTCGACCTTAGAGCAATTAGGGCTCCATACCATTACGTTAACATACAATTACGTTCCTATATTTACATCAAGTTCATATTTACGTCTGGTATTGTCTTTATTGATGTAACAAGATTATCCGTTCATATCCCTTTGTCTTATTATTCGGAGTGTGCTGTTAGTGTACGGCAGTCAGCTGTAGTTCACGTAGTTGGGATTGCGTGATCGTTGAAGATACAGTTGTATTGAAGCTGGTGGAATCCTGGATACCTTGAATAACACATAAGTCTTCGTAAACAGAGGTCAGCTCTTTCCTTTATCGCATGTATAAATTGCCTTCAGCAGATTACGATCGCCTACAACGAAATTAAGTGCATTTACCTTCATTCTGTTAGCAAGTATTTGACAAGCCTTTTACCTATGAACGCAACTCGTACCTAAATTGCCTTCAGCAAGTTACGATTGCCTACAACGAAATTAAATACATTTGTATTAATTCTGCTGTCAACGAGTACTTGTTCAACATAATACCTGTAGTATAAGTTCGGTGATAGTTTGATACCTGGCTTCAGCTAATTTTCAACACAATTTCTCTCATATAGAACTGGTATATGTTGATTAAACCATTATTTAAGATTTTACGCACACTGAACAATCAAGATTTTGAATAATTTTTGTTAAAATTAGTTTTATGTGTCACGCTCTTAAGGTGCTCATGTATAACCTCCAATTTGGGAATTATTAATTTGGTACTCCTGGTTATGTGGTAGTGCGCAGTAGCTGTGTTGCAACTTTTATGTTTGTACCAGATGTAACATTTTTTTATGTAGCGTGACATTGAATTATGTCAATGTTAGCGCAAAAGTTCGTGCTGAGGTAAATGCTATTTGGTAACTCACATATATAATATACACGGTTGTTTTATGGATAAGGTTGTTCGCACTAATTCCTTTTTCTAATTTAAATTGCTTAATTACTAATATTTTTTTTTATTCGAGATACATTAAGTGGACTGAACAAGCTTTTCCAGTTGTATTTAGGTATTTGAATAAAAAGGGGTTAGTATTCAGTTTGTTTAACGAAAGGCAAGCTGAATTATTTAATTAATTTTTATTTCCTTTTATTTTCTTGTAAATAATTTATTGAATAGGTTTATTAAATTGAACTTTTCAGGCTAAGGTACGTAAGATCTTGTGTCGGCCGGAAGGGGTATTATTGTTTTGGTATTATAATGATAAATTATAAATTACTGTGGGTGTAAGTACAAGCTCACGACTTGCCCTCGTCAAGCTCATTTTAACTTATATTTCTGTGGTTTTGGGGATAATATATATATATATATATATATATATATATATATATATATATATATATATATATATATATATATATGCGTATGCTGTATGCGTGTTAAGGGTAGTGTATTGTGTATTAGTGTGTTGCTACTCCAAATCGTTTGCCGGGTCCCTTGTGTTGGTCGTCATCGGATAGACGGTATTATCCAGGGATGTCGTCGAGGAGTTGCGTTAGAATGGCGGGAAGGAGTTAGATTTTCAGTTTGGGCTTTTTGCGTGGATATGGAGGAACCCGGTAGTTATAGGGAGTGGTAAGGATCATTCTAGTAGGGATCGTGCCGCCGAAAATTCTTCTGTGTGCAAAGTTTCGTTGTAATTTTTGTATTCTATTTGTAATGGGTGGTATGGTTGCATGTTGTATTGTTAGGTTAATAGTATATCTGCGCGGTAATCTTATGCGTCTAAGTATTCAGCGTTAGTAGGAGACGATGGAGAATTTATATTTGTGTATAATGGTGTTGAGAAATCCATAACAGGACGTATGTATGTATTGCAAGTATGTATTAGAGTTTCAGAGTGGCAACCTCTGATACGACCCCAGAGGGTGCCAAGTAGGTTTTGTACCCCAGCTAGTGTTATTTAAACGTCAAGTAGTCAGTTTAGATTTTTTGCGAATAGGATTCTTAGGTAAGTGGCTTCTTGTTTTCGTTCTTGCGGGATATGGAAACATTACGGTCGGTCAGATTGAGAAATTTGTCTTCGTGGTAGTTTGCATGTCGGGAAAAGGTTGCTTGTGTTTTGGTTAGATTGAGGAGACTCTCCACCGGTTTGCTCAGTTGGAAAAGTTCCGGAGAGTTTTTATACGAGACGGGAGGCCGTTCCGCTGTTCCGATGCACTCCCCAGAATGCTGTGTCATCCTCAAACTGCGTAACGGATACTTCGGGTTGTGTGGAAGTGGGAATACCAAGAGCGAACGTGGTGTAAGGGATTGTAGGTAAAGCAGAATTTTGTGGTACGCCTGCTGTGAGTTGAAAAGGATCAGAAAAGGTGTTGCATATTTTGACTGGTACTGACCAATTAATCTGGTACGAGAGTAGTAGTTTGGAGAAGTGATCTGGGATATTTAGGTTATGAATTTTGACGAGGAGGCTAGCGTGCCAGTCTAGAAACACAGGCAAATTGCATTGCTTGCGATTGAGTTCATATTACACATAATAAATAACCGACCACGACACCGATTTTATGCCAATTTAGATTGTTAATAAACGTTATATAGAACTTAGCAACACACATAACAAAGTTTTGTTTATACAACGATGTCCGAGGTTAGAAAAACGGTCAATAACACAGTTATTTAAAAACTTCATTTAATAATAACACGACGAATAATATAGAGCAGGACCTCCCGGTCTGTCATTAAGTGTTTGGCCAAAAGCAAATGAGGTCCCAGTAAAACAGGAGAAAGAGAGAAAGTGATATTACTGAATGTAAGTTTATAATGTAGAATAAAGGTCTGTGAAGGAAAAGTACAATAGAGTTCAATAAATCCTAAAATAACAAAGTAGTGTCATAACATAATATCCATTATATTTGGTTGTTCAATTGAAATCCATCTTTGGTCAAATTAACCTTGGGAAAAAAATTAATCACCCAGTTGACGTTTTGTAACGCCCGTAATGTTTGTAACTGTCACACAAATCAGTCTGTTTTATTTATATTTCATAGTTATTTTAAATAGATATTGCGACTTTGAAATGAAATTTCGTATAAAAAATCCGTCCAAGTTTGATCACCATGCGGTCATTAAATTATTGTGTGCTGGGGGTTTACAACCAACGAAAACCCATTTCCGATTACAGACTGTTTATGAAGAAGCATATTTTCCCTACCCAACTGTAAACGAATGGTGCTGAAAATTTAAAAATAGTAAAAATGTGCCGCGACCAGGTGCATTGGAAACTGCATCAACAGACACCAATATAGCGCGTGTGGATGACTAGAGAAAATCGTCGAATTTCAATCAGAGCGATATCACAAACTATTGATGTGAGTGTAGGATCCGTCCATAGTATCATACAGAAACTGGGTTATAGAAAAGTTTGTGCGCAATGGGTTCCTTGTCTTTTATCTGAGGATCAAAAATGTTTGCAGGTGGGTTTGTTGCAGCGCAACGGAAATGGTAATAACTTCCTTTTATCAACAGTTACTGGTGATGAAACTTGGTGCCATTATTTCGAACCATCCAGTAAGTTATCATCGATGTAATGGAAACATTAAAAATCACCACCACCAAAAAAGTTTAAGGCACAACCTTCCGCAGGCAAGGTGATGCTAACACTTTTTTTGACAACCAAGGACCATCACAGATTGAATATTAATGCAAACTTGTACAACGAAACTCTGAATAAGCTTCATCAAGCAATAAGACGAAAACGTCCAGGAAAACTTTCCAATGATGTCATTTTGCTTCACGACAACGCGAATCCTCATGTCTTAAACGTGACGAAAGAAAATTTGCGAAAAAAATGGAGGATTTTAGAACATTTACCCTACAGCCCAGATTTATCGTCTTGCGATTTCCATATCTTTGACGGTAAAAGGGACGGACAAGTATGGGGTAAGCTAAAATACAGCGCGATAACCTTAAATGGAATGGAAAATTCTCAACTGTAAGCAAATAGTGAAATTACAGCATATCTACGGTAAGTGGATGCAAAAGTGAACTCCAGCAGTAACACGAAAGCTGATGAGCCGACATTGCCAAAGCACCAAAAAAATGGTTAAGGAAACGCTAGAAGAGCTTGAAAAGCGGGAAAGAGAGATAATAGCGTTACGTAAAAGCCAAAAATAAATAGTGTTAGCCAAAAAGTACCTAAGGAGAAATAAAACGCACAATATAAACACAACAAAACCAAAATGAAAGAAATAAAGGAATTATTGGAAGAAATGAAGAAGAACTCAAGAAAAACAAAGAAAAAATAAAAGCGTTAAAAGAGGAACCGAATAACAAAGAAGACCAATGGAATGTAGAAAAACAAAGAACTGGTGAAAAAAGTCACACAGTTAGAAAAGATGCTGAAATGGGAAGATAGAAGGAAAAGGAAGAAAATCCTAATTATTGAACAGCGATGTAACAGCGACAGTAAAGGAATTAGTGCGGAACAATTTAAATACTAACATACACGTAAAACATGAAATGAAACCAAGGGACGATCAATCAAACTGAAAGGAAAAGAGAAAAAGCAGCGCAAATAAGACATGCGCCAAGGGCAGAAAGGAAACCAGGAAAAATTGCCCAAGTTGGACACCTGAAAGCAAAAGTAACCAAAGCCCAATTTATTTAAGAAGTAATGCTAGCAACAACTAAAACAATTAAAAAAGTAATAGAACCGGAAACAAAAGCTTGACAATGAAATAACATAAAAACGGACAAGAACATAAAACAAGTGAGAAGAAAGATATAATAAAAATAAGAAAGTGGAGTGTCAAAGGATTAAACGGATTTAAGAATATGAACTAATCTAAGATATGAAGTTACAACAACTGGATTATTTAGAAATAACCAAAATCAAAAAGAAAGGAAAAGATATTGAAGAATTAAAAGACGGGTACGGCTCAGGTGTAAAAATCACGAGGGACAGACGGAGTTGTAAGACCCGAAAACGTAAGGAATGGGAGTCATAGAAGCAAAATGGAACGAAAGAAAGTACGGCACCGTAATAATTTATCGAATAAACGATAACGTAAGGAAGAAGAAAAAAATATTAATGTAAGCGCGTGGAACGACAACATAAACATGCAAAGATATGAAAAGGCGTAGTCAGACAAGATAATGAGAGACGACTAATATACCTATACATACGGACTTAATACTGATAAACACAATATTCATGCACAAAGACTTACAGAAATTTACAAGAGAAGGAATAAAAAATCCATAGTTGACTATTTCATAGTATGCAGAGGGCGAAAAGACAAGCCGAAATTGGAAAAGTCTATTACTTAGTACAAACAGAAGTTATAAAGCGAAAAAAAACGGCAAACAAAGTAACAGGAAGAAAATGAAAGAGAAAAATCAAGAACTATAAACTAAAAGGAACAACAGAGAAAGATGGCATATAGCCAAAAACTTAGAGCACAGCTTAGAAAAGTAACAGAAAGCATTAAATCAGGAACCGAGAAACTTAAAGAAAAATATAACAGCGACAGCAAAGGAAATCTGTGATATAGTACGAAAAATAATATACATACAAAGAAAAGTAATTTGTAGAATACTGAAATACAAGAAAAGGTTAAAGAAAATAAACAAAAATGAAAAAAAACTTAGGAACAAAAATAGAAGGAGACCTCAGGCAATATAAAACAACGAAGAAACCAAGCACCCAATCAAGGAGGCGAAATTCCGAACGATAAAAAAATTTGGAACTATACGGAAAACCAAAAACTATAATACAGTACATTAAAACAAAAGAAAAAAGTTAAATTAACAATCATAAAACAGGTAGCATGCAATATTTTAACGGAAGGAAGAGATGGCGACATTATCCAAGTAAACGTCGTAGAGGTGAAAGCAAATCCAATAACATGAGAAGAACTAACGACTGAACTGAAACTATAGAGGAAACGCACAAATTAACACATCAGGAAACGTCTTAGATACAAAGAAGGCAGGCTGAGAAAAATTAGAAGGAACAGTAGGAGAAACACAACGCAGATTTAGGAGCTAAATAAGACAGACTAATAATGAAAAAAGAAAGTATATAAGGTTTGTAGATGTGGAAAAATGTAAGACAAGCAGCGGAAATTTTGAAAAATTTAAAAAGCCTCTAAAAAATCCCTTCATCAACTAGAAAGAGTTGATGATCTTCAAACGGCTCAACAGAGTTTCTTGAATCATAGTTAAGAATTATCACGATCAAGTAACCTTTCAAACAAAAAAAAAACTGAATCGTAATCGATTCCTCCATTTGGGAACTACGATAGTCACAGACATACACAGATACACACGTTATACTTATAACACCCCCTCTGAGAAAGTTGAAGAAGAAGAGAAATCGAAGAAAGCATGATTCAAACCCCGATATAAAATACAAATACAGTAATCACCTTTTCCTTATCCATAATCTATTCTCATACTATTCTTCCTCTCGCCCTCACTGTCTTCCTACCGGATTGAAAGTGCAAAATTAAAAGAAAAGATGGCTGTGGTTTCTGGGGTAAAAAATACCGGACGCAAAATCCTGCCCCGTTAGGATGTCTGGGAGGGCAAGGCCTAAGCGACATCGGTCATCGAAGGTAATCACTTTCTGACCCATTATTATAACATCCACGGTATCAGGTCTAATCTTAATGCTGTTCGTCAATATCTTGAACAATTACAACCTGACATTTGGTTTCTGAAGCATAAGTCTCGTTGAAAACTGATTCATCCTACTTACAATTTCCGCAAAACAATGTTCACTAACTTTCTATACGAAGAAGTAGTGTGTCTATCTCAAGGACATCTACTGCAAGAGGATTTCCTTTTTTTCCAGCTCACCTTTATACGCCATGGAACCAGTTCATTTTCGATACAGGCTCCTAGAATCGATCATCAGTAGGCTTGGTACGAATAATGCCACTTGCCTAGACAGTATACCAGCTATTGCCTTAAATAAATGTTCCCCTGAATTAATATCAGTTCTATCTAAGGTCTGTTCGATCTTTACGTCTTCAGGGGAATGTTAGCAAATGTTCAACCTATTCCCAAAAAAGGCTACAAGACCGGTCCTTTTAACTATCGACCAATTGCCATCAACTTCATTTTGTCTAAAGTTATTGAAAAAACACAGCCAGCAACTACTTTCTCTCCTTGAACCTATCAAACTCCGTAGTGACCACCAATAGACAGAGTGATTCAACAGGTGGGCTTCTTTCATATGTGACCCAAACTTGGAACACTACATTAAAACAATCCGGTGAAAGAGTTGTAGTCGCTTTAGATACCCGAAAAGAGCATTTGACCAAGTCTGGCATAGTGTCTACTTACCATACTCACGTCGTTTGGGTTGACATAGTTGATGGCTTCTTTTTAAAAGGAGTTGGGATTAACGCGAGCGGGCCACAGGAATCAGTTATAATAATAATCTAGTTATGTTTTCTGTACCCACCAAAAAAGATCAATCATTTTCTGTTGTAAGTATGAATGGCTCAGATTTTAACTGTTCCAATTCTATTATTACATTACAAATGATCGTAGCTTCAAATCTATGATGGGTTGATCATGTTCTGTCAGCTACTGAAGCACCTGCTCGTAAAATAGGCTTTTTGTTCAGATCTAAGGAACTCTTTCTGCTAGATAAGGCCCAAATTCGACCTCATTTAGTATCTGATTGTCACCTTTGGGTTGATATTTCCCAATATCGCTCATCATATTAAAAAAAGACCTGTTAGACTTATAAATGGCCCGCCCTTAACTTCTGGCATACATTGAGAATAGAAGATTCGTTTCAATTCCATCTCGGGCTGTCTTTTCTTATTTAGATCACCAATATGCAGTATAAATCACCACTTGTGGTGCCAAACGGGCGCAATCCACATTTTTTATACGGCTTCATCCCTCTGGAATGAGCTTCCTAGTTCCGGTTTTCGTTTCACTTATGATCTGAAGAAATTTAAGGTAGCCGCTAATAGGCAACTTTTGGCAATTCAATATCCCCCTATTTGTCCTCGTAAGTGTTTCTGAGTGCTCTAGCACGTTATGCTAAACTAAGCTTGTTCAGGACCACAATGATTAGAAAAAATAGTCCACAGAATTCACTTTAAAAATGCCACTGAAATACAGATGGGTGCATAGCGAATGCTATTTTCAATCATCGATTAAAAGAGCATAACAAAGATAGATTGATAAATGTTGGAACTAATAACGAGCTATAAGCACGGTGATGGAGCACATCAGGAACATAAACAAAGAAATAATAGAACGAATAGGAAAATAACAAGTCTGTATAATACACAAAAACACATTTCTTTGGAGAACACATGTATACCAGAAAGTGGTAAGATCTTCACGTAAGCGAAACATAAAGAATATGAAGAGAAAGAACACTAGTAAATTATGGCGATGAAAATCAGAGTCCTCAGAAAAATAACAGCGAAAAAACAATTGAACTGGCAGAGAGATCTGCACAGGATTAATGATGACATAATTTCAAAATAAGTACACGAAACAAGGCTGATGTAAGAAAAAGATGGGAAGACAAAGGATGGCAAGCCGCAGTAGCGAAGCGATAATCTGGAGGGAAGTATGCACGTTAGCTCATGATGGAGAAACATAGAGAAGAGTCAAGCAAAACTAAATAAGGAAAACGTATATATATATATATATATATATATATATATATAAATATAAATAAAACAAAATTTGCAATTACTCAATAATTTTTTTTAAGGCATAATAAGTAAAAGAGCTTCTTTGATACACACTGGACCTTTTCATATTTTTTCATATTTTTATAGGATAACTTCTTGGAACTTCATATAATCGATTGCAGCTAGACGCCTAAAAGTAAAGGATATGGATCGTACATGTATTAGTAATAAGCAACTTATCTGGAAACGTAATCATTTTGTAAGTTGAGACCTGGGGGTCTCCACCTAAGACACACGTAGCTATTTATGGTTTAACGAGCAAGTTAGAAAAGTTTTTTTTGCTTAGAACTGTATAAATAAAAGTGGAATTGTCACCACCACAAACACATTGTTGAGCGACTTCGATTATAATTGAACTTGACGCTGTTTTGATGACAGTGCGGAATAATGAAAACCGCGGCAGATTGCTGTACCAAATCATGCAACCTCCAAAGAGGAGCCTGCAAAAGACTGCTGTTAAAATGAACCTAAATAGGGAAACTACACGAGTAATTTCTAAAGATATTGGTGCATTTTCGTATAAGATTCAGACATTTCATAAGTTAAACATTGCGGATAAGCGGTTACGTGTGGAATATAGCGCCCTGGTCCTAGCCACGCAATGTGAAGACGAAGAGCTTCTGCCAAACGTATGATTTTTTGATACCTACATCTGGGAATGATGAAATACAACATTTTTAGCGGAACTGCTCCAAAAACAGAAAAATAATTGGTAAAGCGATTTCGGAAACCAAGATCTTGGTATTTCTCTGTGTTCATGCGAATGTCAACCGTCGTATTCCTACATATTCTTATGAATACTGATAAGTAATTTATACTTATTCTTTTTTATACAGCCTGATTAGCTCAGGGTAAGTTCTAGAAGGTAATGGTGTTAATACGATTACTTTCAATACCTTCGCAGATTTCGAAAACCAACATCTTCGTATTTCTCGATACTCATGCGAATCTTAACCAACAAATTCGTACTTCCACATCTTCTTATACGATTATTAATGAACACCTACATCTGGGAATGATGAAATATAACATTTTCAGCGGAACTGCTCCAAAAACAGAAAAATAATTGGTAAAGCGATTTCGGAAACCAAGATCTTGGTATTTCTCTGTATTCATGCGAATGTCAACCGTCGTATTCCTACATGCTCTTATGAATACTGATAAGTAATTTATGCTTATTCTTTTTTATACAGCCTGATTAGCTCAGGGTAAGTTCTAGAAGGTAATGGTGTTAATATGATTACTTTCAATACCTTCGTAGATTTCGAAAACCAACATCTTCGTATTTCTCGATACTCATGCGAATGTTAACCAACAAATTCGTACTTCCACATCTTCTTATACGATTATTAATGAACCCTTTATGGTGTATTTCTTTTTCTATAACTTGCTTAAATTCGGTGTTAGTTTTAGAAGACGACGGTCTTAATGTGATTACTTTCAATACTTTCTTTTAGACCTTGGTGGGGTTTAGTCCACCCACATATTTATTATCGTTTGGGCAGATTCTATCCACCTGCTATACTACTGTCTAATTACGCCTTTGTTAAGTCAACATTTGGCGCTATGTGCCCTTTATACCTTCGGAAGCTGTTTTAAGCTAAGTGTTAAAATTTCCTTATTTAAGTATTATTAAGAGCTACATTGTAAAGAGCTCAAGTCGTACAATCATAGAATACCGTAAAACTACATTGACATTAATGATTAAATAATTTTGTTTTGCACGATATATGGTCTTGTGTTCTTAATTTTTGATTTTACTAAAATTTTTTTTTATTATAAAATGAAAACAAAAAGGGGGTCTTTATAATCTTTTGTGCGGTAACAGAGTGATCATTGTTTTACCAACATAAAATATGTGTTTGTTTAATTAAAATATTAGAATACGTTTACGGATAGGGAATCAGTGCAACTATATGTACATTTTGTGATAGATTATGTCGGTAAGGTGTGTGACCTAACATTGTTTAATTAGGTGTTTTGTTGACTTTATTTAGTGTCTTACCAAATTCACTTTCATTATTTTTTTTTAATTTGGTAAGCATAACTATTTAGTTGAACTTCATTGTGTTTAATTGACTATTGTCTGTTCTACTTTTTATTATACCCATGTAATTGTATGTGTTCTCTCTTACAACTTTTCTTCCCCTTTCGTTGTTTAGGGGTTATATGATATTAAACTACGTGGCACCTTAGGTATCCATACTATTCGGTCACACCATCCACGAATCGAGTGAACTACTGCTTTAGTGATCTAGAAATCAGCTGAGCTAGACCCTTATCTTATATTGTATCTGTGGCGTATTTAGGGCTAAGTCCACAAATCATCTAGAACACGTTACAAAAAATTTACTAAAAAGTTTAAACACAAGTTTGGCAACTTTATAAAATATTAAGCA
Organism: Vesta saturnalis; assembly: GCA_036346205.1. Taxonomy (NCBI): domain Eukaryota; kingdom Metazoa; phylum Arthropoda; class Insecta; order Coleoptera; family Lampyridae; genus Vesta; species Vesta saturnalis. The sequence continues at coordinate 3,403,565 of JARFJB010001218.1, read as the reverse complement.
GATGATGGAGATATTTTTCATTTCGTAATACGGAATGCGTTCCAGGGAAGTTTGGAGATTCAAGAGTAAATGAGAATGGTGGTAAATATTAGTTTAGAAAGAAATCTCTTTGTATCTAATAAATGGCTCAAACATAAAATTGTTCATTTGTATACACGACAGAGAAGTGAATATTCACTTAATCGTTTGTGATAAAGGGTTTAGAAAGCTGATTAGGAATACAAAAGTAATGTATAAATCGGAGCGTGGAACTCATCCTTTCTGGGTTGTACCTGGAGTGTGTTTAGGAGAAAAAGTTGAACGTAGTGCGAACCTCCAGAATAAAAGTCGAAAAACTGATTCATGTGGAAATGAGGTATACAAAAGTGATGAAGAGCGATGTGGATGTGAATGAAATGATATGGGACGAGTCAATAAACAACGTTTAAATCAAAAATGCGTGGGTGTGTTTGGAAGACACTGCTATCAATTGTACTGCACAGATATGCTGTAAAAGGACTGTGGGCAAGCAAAAAAAGAATGCTTGATAGAGTGAAAAAAAAATGATTCTTGCAAATAATGAGACTGAGAAAACAGGTTAGATGGAGTGTAGACATTAAAATAAAATTAAGCGAACGGGGACGTAAGGAGAGTAAGAGCATACTTGGTAAGGTAACTGGAAGATCAAACAGTACTACACATGCGTAGACAGAGTGAATAGGGAGAATATCTCGGACACCTGAAATGAATATGGTGTAGTATGGATTTAAACGTAAATGTGGGCCAAAAGAAAGTGGTAATGTTTAATTGCGAATATGAAGAAGAAAGTAGCGTTCATGATGAAATTGTACAGCAGATTAATGAGTTTGTGTATTTGAGTACAATGTTCACTGCAGATGGTAAAATGGATAGAGAAGTTGAGAGGCGAGTTAATTTAGGAAGGAAAGTGTTTGTCAGTATAAGAACTATAAGTAGAGGGTGAGCGTGGTTGCGAAACAATGCGATATACAGCGAGTTTCTCTCGTCAGTACTGTATGGAAGGGGAAACTTAGATGTGTCAGAAAGGGAAAATAAATCTGTGGCATAAGGTCTTTGCGAAGGATATGCGGCAAAACGAGAATAGATAGAGTGGATAATGAATGAGAGTGGCGTGAAAAACACGTTGGCTGGTCTGTATGAAAGAAGTACGTCTCGAAGAAGATACGTAAAGTTAGAGGCATAAACCTTGAAAGTGGTGAAATGCAGTCAAAAGTGCGATTAGGAAAAGAAAGGTTGGGAGTTTTAGGAATAAGAGGAAGTGTCAGAATCAGTTCATCGATCTTATGGAAACGAAAAAGGTTTCAGTGTCATAAATTTGTGTAAACTGTTAAGCAAATGACTTTGTGTTAGTAAAATTAATTTTTTTTGCAACCATTTATAGGATACTTAGTTGTAAGTTCACAAATTTGAACCAGATACTAATATGATTTCTGGTGAATTCATTAGTTTTAGAGATATCTCCTTACAAAATTAGGTGGTGCCAACGAACACTAACAAAAGATATATGTTTTTCACTTTTTTAGGGTAATTTAATTTTTAACCCAAAGAACATAGCAATTAGTAAACAATCACTTTCGACATAACAATCGCCGTTTATGATATCCTATTCTATCTTCCATATTCCCATTAAAAAAATTCATTCGGTCGATGCTGTACCCAGTTCTGCACTGCATGTATCACTTTCATATAAGGGCCTCCCAAAATTTTTTTTCGGGATCCAAAAAGATTTAAGTCACTTACGGTCAGAAGTATGTGGAGAGAAGGACATTACTTCCCAATCCAGTTCTAAAGCGGACACTCATTTTCTGTGTTGATGAATAATGATTTCGCTTAGGAGCGCCAGTAAAATAGGGTCACTTATCCCCCACCATCTTTAATCGGATGACGTCACAACTAAAATGGGTCACGTGACCCGCCCTTCCCCCACGTGGCCACGCCCACTTTCAGCTGATTGGTCCTGCGTGCGCATACTGCTCCAGTCCGCGCGTTCTGATTGGATGGTCTAGGATAGGCCACGCCACGCTGGTTTCTGATTGGTGCTTACACTCCCCTTAGTCTCTAGGCTCTGTGTTCTGTTTGGAGACCTAAGGCACTGTATTCTTACTGGATCGTTTTGTTTGTTTCTTTGTGGCACTATATAGTGGTGTATTTCTAGAATTAATGGATGTTTTCTGTAATTGAGGTTGATCGTGGCTCCACCTAGTGGTGATATTTTTAAAGGTAGCTGTAGGTCCTTGTAATTGTTATGGCGGAAAAATTTTAAATATCTTTCTAATAATACTAGAGGTCAACACCAACTCATAAGACAACTTTAGGCTACCAAAACTGGTCCTGGAGTCGTACCTACATTGCATACCTCATACCTTTACCTAATTAACTAAACAAACGGCTTAAGATCGAGCCTATAGAATAACAGCTGACGCTATTGCAGAGTTGGTTTATGATGTCAATCTACAAGAATACATACATTAAAATTTTTAATAGCCTTTTTTTATGAACAGTATCAAATAAAATATACATTAAAAATAATAGTCATATCTTAAAACGTTCTTTCTTTTTGCTATTCTAATAACAACTATGGTTGGTGAATTGTTTATTCAGTTATTTATACCGTGTATACACACATACGCGCGCGCAACACTACTTTCTAAAATAAACAAATAATGAGTATGCACTAGAAAGCTATTAATATTCTCGAAAAAATCAAAATTTGCACCATTCACGATTAATGCATAGTTTAATAACATGCTCAATTAAGAGGATATTTAAAGGAAAACAAAAACATATTAAAAGATAAGCAAGATAAAAGTAAAATATACTGATGATTTTAAATACAAAATTATCGTATTAAAATTCTAAACCACTACTTAGGTAGTTGTGAATATGCGATTTCACACCTGATCGTAAACAATAAATAAATTCCATATATATTTACATGTAAGTATGAACTGATGCTATATCACCCTGTTTCCGTATCTAAGGTTCTTTTGGCAGAAACTGATTTCAAATCCACACCTTAGATTTGCAACTTGTTTCTATATCTAGGATTCTCTGACTGAAACTTGTTTCTATATCTAGGATTCTCTGACTGAAACAGGTTTCAAATCAACAACTAAGTTAAAATGTTATATTAGAATCATAGGACAATTTCTGAATCTACTTACAGAATATTTACAGATTTTTATTTGGTATTTAAGAGAACGTAATATCAGAGTGATCATAAGTATCGTTTGGAGGTTCAAGATGGAGGGCCAGCCTCCCTTTTCAGCAATAGTTGCGGGGCCAGCGGGTTGTGGGAAATCGTCTTCTCGAACAAGACTTTCACTAGATTGGGATACGTGTCGAGCATAACATGAATGATGCATGCTATGATCCCTCGCATCCGACAGGGCTTTCGGGTATAACACCTTTAGCTAACGCTGTAAAAGGTAAATATGCCGAAGTAAAAGATTGGCTGCAAGCACAGGAAGCTTATACGGTACAAAACTAGTCAGAAAAAACTTTTTACGCAATGGATATATTGTGAGAAACCTTTACGAGTTGTGGAAAGCAGATCTTTGCGATATGCTGACTTTAAGTAAACACCATAGTGGATACAATTACGTACTAACGGTTATTGATGTGTCTAGCAAGAGGACCTTGGCGAGAGCTCTTAAAAGGAAGACAGCCACATCTGTAATTGAAGCATTCACCGATATTTTTAAGGAGTGTGACGATACACCGGCAAATTTACAGACGGGTAGAGGTAAAGAGTTTGTGACGGCCAGTGCTCAAAACTTTTTCAAGAAACAAAATAACAATTTCTATGTAACAAATAACCCCGATGTAAAAGCATCTATAGTTGAAAGATTTAATAAAACATTGAAAGTAAAGATGTGGCCTTATTTCACCTACAAAAATTCCTACAAGTGTATTGGTGTATTCCAAAAACTTATGACCGCTTACAACAATAGTATTCATTCAAGTATAAAGATGGGCCCTGCGGTAAACGATACAAACATTTTGGAAGTGTGGAATAAGCTATACGCGAAAGGCTTAGGTACAGTAGGTCACCCTAAATATTCAGTCGGTGAGCATGTGAGAATCGTTACAACTAAGTACACCTTTGAGAAGGGGTATTTGGAGTGAGGAAGTTTTTACAATTAGTGCAGTGATAAAAAGAAGACCGCCAGTTTACCGTATAAGCGATCTTAATGACGACCCTGTTGTGGGTAGCTGTTACTAGGAGATATTTCAAGTTGTTACGGTTGATAAAGACACCCTATTCAAAATAAGATTTTAGCAGAGAAGGGTCGTGGCCTACATAAGTAATACTTGCTCAAATGGCGTAGATACAGTGACAAATTTAATAGTTGGGTGTTAGATTCACAGGTGAGGGATATACAAAATGGAGTTTTATCTTACCTTATTGAGTAATAGTTCTATGACGTATTTTCCTGGTAATATGAAGTCGAGTTCTATTGGCAGCTGCCAAATGAATCAGATTAACGGCTCATGGATTGTAGGCATAGAGGAAATTCAGTATCCGCAGTGGAATTTAGTGAGAAGCGGTTCTCTGCACCTGGAAGTCGGCTTTGAAGAAGCTCTTGCTAAAACCGTTAATTGTTTGGTGTATGCCGAGTTCGAAAACGTGATCGAAATAGATAAACATCGTAGATTTTACCTGTTAAAGTGGGTAACGCTAGACAATAAGCTTCAGTGTACAGTAACATCTGAAAGAAGATGGACGCACATTTGGACGTACACGGGTTTAGAGGTGTTAACAACGAATGGATACCGAAAGAAATTGCCGCGGTTACAGCTCGTGGTGATTTATTGCTGATGCTGGAAAACCACTTCAAGTTTATTTTATCTCAAAACCCATGTCAAACCAGATAAGGTATTTAGAGAATAAATATCATGGACTCAAATGGCGGTCGGGATATGTACCCTACAATGATTTTCAGGAGGAGTTGATAAGAGCGTTGCTGCCTGTTAACAAAATTCACGTGAGAGTAGTGAAAAACTACAGTTTTTAAGATTTCTTAACAAACTAATACTAAACCTGGATGAGATTGGTTGTCCGTCGGGTAAAAAATTAAGAAAGGAAGCGAAAGCGTATAGTTGTTTAAACCATAACATCTAGACGCCTATGCGTGATCTGGAAAGCGCATTCATACTGCAGGAGTGGACGCATACCAACTCCAAAGATGTGTCCGATACAAGTGTTGATCCCAGCCACAAGAATGTGTTTCGACTTATATGTGCTTCTAACCAGTTACAGCGGCACGCACCTAGGCCGTGTACAATTGTGAAAATTACATTACAACAAAGCGACATTGCAGGATTACCATTCGGGTGTGTGTGGAGTTTATATGATAATGTTTTCGTATTTTAGATTAAATAATTTACCAACGGTCGATTTCGTGAATAAGTTATTCTCTATATGTTTAGTTACAAATGGTGAAAGAATCAAGTTATTATATAATGCTTGTTGTGTCTACAATTCCACTCTGATAAATAAAAAGTTTAGTACTTTAGTGTTTTAAATTACGACTTTGGGTGACTATAACGTATGATCCTAGCTTGACACTTGTTTCAGCTAGAACAACCTATATACAGAAACAATACGCAAACCTGATGTTGATTTAAAAAGTTTCTACGAACAACCAAGGGTTAAGAATCCCTAAGGGTGTCTTATGAGCTGCTATGGAGGCCCTAGTATAAGAATGCTTTTTTTTCGCTCCCTAACAATTACAGAAATTTACATCTACTTTTTTAAAATATATCAGTAGATGGCGCTACAAACATAAAAGCAAGGGGTTACTGCAGTGGGGCTAAGAGGCCTAACGGTGTCTTATGAGGTAGTATGCGGGCCCCATTATTAGAATACTATTTCAAATTCCCCACCATAACAGTTAAATATACTTTTAAAATATACTTCTAGTTTTCTCGACATATTAAACAAGGGAGCCCGAGGGCTCCCCGGAGCTCTATAGCTGTCGTATGAGGTGGAATCGGGCCCCATTATTAGAACACTATTTCAAATTTAAAGTTTTCTTGCCATAACAATTACAGGGAACGATAACTACCTTTAAAAATATACTACTAGGTGGAGCCACCACCAACTTCTATTACAGAAAACATTCGTTAGTTCTAGAAATACACCACTAGATGATGCCACAAAAAAAAGGAAAAGTCCACGTATTTCATTCCCTACCCAAGGAGGAGGGCGGGCTGCTCGAGCTTTCCAAGCTCCTTCAGCCACAATCATGGATTCCCAACATACATACATACATTACGTATATATGCATGGTGGGATTAAGGATGGGTGTGGTCAGGATAGGTTCGGAAGGAACGGAGTTAGGGTTCTGAGGGGAAAAATACTACCCCAGCATTCGCCTAAGCAGCCGCACATGGTGTGCATATACGCACATGTGTATGAGGAAAACCCCCTGAAAAAACCTCATACAAGGTAAACGGTAACGGAATCGAACCCATTACCTCCTGAATGCTAAGCAGGTTGTGTCAACACTACGCTACCAGCGCACAAACAAACAAAACCAACCAATTTGAATACAGAGCCATGGGTCTCCAATCAAAACACAGATCCTGGAGGCTATGCAGAGTGTAAGGACCAATCAGAAATCAGGGGGTGTGTCCTGTCTTTAGGCACTTCAATCAGAACGTGCTGCCTGGGGCAGTATGCGCGCACAGGACCAAACAGTGATGGAGGATAAGTGACCCTATTCTACTAGCACCCCGTATTTCATCCGTGCAGCCTGTAGTACTTTGTGAAGAAGCAACATTAACTGTTTATCTTTTCTCAAGAAAGTCAACATAATGTGGTCGATTAACAGCACCAAGTATGGTCACGATAAACGATGGATGCGTTTTGAACTCGTTGGGTGGAGGTGAGTTTAGATAACGCACTAATAAATCCAGCACATGACAAATAGCCATTAATGTAACTATTATAGCGATGACGAAGTTGTTTGCAAATTTGTACCCGTTTTTGCGATTGTTCCACGAAACATTAGTTTGGAATGTATTTGGCATTCATCCAAGTGAAGTTTGTGACCAAAAGCGCTGTGTAAAGATGCAAATGACAGTGTTTACTTAAATACTTGTGCTACAGATTTTTGCTCAGATTTGGAGATAGGGTATGAGTTCTTTGTTTACTACTACAAACGAACAAACCTTTAAATTCACATGATGCACTTTTGTAAGAAGAAGTCCACGTTAAAGATGAATACTAAAAACTACTAACCTAACCACAAAACTAAATGTGACGGGAAACAGTCGTCGATCGAACACAGACGGATACAATCGAGCAGCGAGCACATCGTCACCTACAAAAAAGAAGAAACTAAAAACGAATATCCAGAATAGCCTAAACAAGAAAAGCATATATTTTTCTTTGTCTAGGGCGCATACTTTTGTCAAAAGTCACAGAAACACTAGACGTTCCTTTATTAAGGTTTCCATGGTAACTACGCGAGCGTTTCAGTTACTTTGTAGCTCGAAGAGCGATAAAGTAAAAAAAAAGCTTGTTCCTCGGAAAAGTGCTTTCTTTTGGAAGCGCAAATTTGTGTTTTTCACTGCGTTGTAGAAAAAATATATTAAACAAACGGAATTGGAAATATGTTAGTCAGGACGGATTCTGGGTAGAACGCACGGATACTCACTAATCTTTGGGAGTCGACGGATACTATGCGTCTTGGGTCTCACTGAGGCGGGTAGCGACTAAAATACAATTAATTTTGCGAAGGGCGTTCTAATGAAACTCTAGATTCTCCAGCCGGTTAAGAACGGGAAAAGTCTATCTAAAACTGTGGTATACGGTCCTGATAGCAACAGTATTATTACCATTTTTTTTAATGTTACCAGTAGGTAAACGGAATGATGTTCTTTCTGTTATAACAAATTTTAACGCTTATAGCGTAAAAGGTAACTTACAGCAAATAAATTTTAGACGTGTATACAGGGTATACTATTAATAGCGCATAATAAGTAGCGTGATTCTTCAGTAAAATCGAAGGCTAAAATTAGGAATGATAAAATTCCACCCTGGCCTTAGTACTAGAAATATTAGGTGTTAAAGTTTAAAAACTTGGCAACGTGGTCTTATCACGCTGCTGCTACAGGCTTCGCTCCTTATTACTGATAGGTCATTACCAAGTAACGACAATAATTAAGCATTAATTAAAGGTATCTAGGATTTATGTTGCGTAAATGCATATAGTGGCCATGCTTATTTTTGAAATTAAATCATGTATGTTTCATTTGAATAGATATCATTTATTGAAATAATTTACAATTCAAAACGGAAAACTGTGTATTTTAATTAGGTTTAACTTATGTATTGCTACAAAAGATGTTCAAAATGAGCACCTGCTGCTTCTAAACATGTCTGGCATATTTTAACAATGTTAGTTGTCAAATTTTTTAACATATTTCGATTTGTTATCTCTTCAGCGACAATACGGATATGTTGTTCCCGTGAGTCAATTTCAATTGCATAAACAAAGTACCCCGAAAGAAAAAATCTAAATTTAAATGTGGTCTTCTTGCGGGTCACGAAACTGGACCATCACGACGAATCCAACGTCCAACGTAGATTCAACCACTCCTTGCTTCAACTGCCCAATGAGCAGGGGCGCCATCTGATTGAAACCACAGCTAATGGCACATTTTCCAATAGGTTTTTAAAAAAATTGATCAAAAACTCTCCAAGGTTTTGTGCGTTTAAACGATCCGGAAAAATGTGTCTCCCTCCAACAACTGCAGCCCATACATTGACACTAAACCTAATTTGGTGACTAGTCCTGCAATGTTTGTTATGAATATTAAACATCCCGTTTCGTCTGAACGTTGCTTTGTCCGTCCATAAAAATTTTTTTCTATCAATTCTGGATTATCATCTTGTCGAATGATGAATCTCAAAGTGTCATTCGGCGTGGATGGCCTTCAGGAAGCAACCCATGGACACGTTGAAAGTAGTAAGGACGTATACTATTTTCCCTTAATACTCGATGAACTGAAGTATGGTTGATATTAAGTCTTCGAGCAACGGAGTGGGTACTTACTTCGCGTTCATTTTCCGCTTCATGTAATACATTTTACCACCAAAAGGTACAAACCTCCCAACTTTCCTCAAGCGCTAATCTAGCCGTCGAAAAACGTTCGCATCAGGATGTCCCCTAGCTGGATAACGTTCAAAATATAAAGTAGTAGCCTCAAGAGAATTGCAATGGCATTTGCCGAATACCAAATGCATATCTGCATACTCCAACAAAGTAAATGAGATATTCTTACCACAAAATGATTATTAACCACACAATAATAAACATGAAATGAAGAAACCATACAAGGAAAAATTAAGGAAGAATAAAACTACGAACAAGGAAACTAGGAAACAATAATGATGCAAAATGTTTCAAGCACGTAGACTTTTTAAACTCTCAAAAATGACATTAATAACAAACCTTGTTACTTTCTGAGACGCAAGTTAGAAAAACCACCTTAGCTTAGTTGATATCTTCAAAATTTATGAGCGAGACTTAGCATTTTTTAAAATAAGTTGTATTTTAACTGAATGAATTATGTGGCCTTAATATTATGCGCCATTCATAATATACCTTGCATAAAAAGGCAAGTTTGCGCAACAGCGTTGCTCGTAGAAATACACATTACTTAAATACTTACTGTAGATTGAGAACTCTTTTTTTATCCACAAGTTGTGAGGGAATGCAGAGACAATATCCACAGCATGTGTCAGGCCCCACTCATTTTTCTCGGTTAGATAATTAAAATACAACAAAAAATGAGAAAGTGGAGAAGTAAACACACGAGGTGCCATCGAATGCAACACAAGCGGAAATAACAGCGATACTTGTAACAATAGTCAAAAACACTGTGTAATTGGTCCAAGACTGGTTTAAAAATCGGTAATTCTATATTTAAAAACTTTCGTTCACTGTGTACACCTTTACAACTAATTACTATTATCCAAATGATGGTCTGTACTTAGAAATAAAAATAATTATCGATTGTTAGTTGAAGATATTAATATTATCGTGGTTTACAGGGTCTAAGCCTCTAAATTAAAAAAAAATTAGTTTTACTTATAATAACTATTTAGACCGCTTGCCGTGTTACACATACCGTATGTGTTGATTCTTTACTAAGTGAACACTGGTATTATCACTAAAGTATGTTTTAACTAGGAGTTAGACGTTTAACAGGAAAATGTATTATGTTCAGGTTGTAACAAAGTATCCGTGGGATGCATGGGCACTTTCCTCGTCGTCTAGGGTAGCTGTATGTATAAACACTACTCTGCACTACTCCAGTTACTGATATTTATTTTCTATTCTGAAGTTCAGAGATAAAGGTACGCCCCAGAAGTATGAGTGTTCACTTAACGTAAGTTTCCAGTTTATATTTCTGAAACAACTGCATATTGCAAAAATATAAAAATACGAACACATAGGTCTTAAAATTGTAAATTAATTATGTTCTATGCAATTTTTTGACACGACACATAATTTGGCAGCAAAAAATTCCTAAGGAATTTAAGCATTAATCCAAAGTTTCTGAATATCTGAATAACGGCCAATTTTATAGGAAAATCTGTAAAGATGTTATGAAAATGTAAACTTTCACGTTTGTTACACATAATAAAGTACTTACCTTTTGGATTTTTAATCGCGTATTTTTTATTTATATTTTACATAAATTTATATGTTTCGATAACAATTACAGGTATGATCCTCATTAAATGTTAATAACTTTAAGAAATACCTGAACAAATTTATGAAGTATGAAAAAGATGAAAACGCAACAATAAATAATAAATAAAATATTGTTATACTTCCCGGAAGATAAATCAGAACACCCTCTAACGGATGAAGACTAACAGTGAAAAATGTCACAATTAAAGACCAAATTTAATCAAATTAGATATGTGTAAAGTTGCGAAAAACTGTAATTTGAAAGTGAGAAAAGCATTCACAAATAGAAACTTCAAATATAACAAAGGAATAGTTTTTGGTTAATAATTGTAATGTTATTGCGCTTTTTTTTTAATTATAACATCTTTAGGTGGACTTAAACGTTAGTTAATCTTCTTGTAGGTATAAAAATACTAATGCCATGATTACCCATCAGTATTCTTCAAAATTTTGCGAAAATATTTGAAATCACCTTACATTCTATAATTTATCCACAAGTCCGCAACCATACTTCTTCGTGGCAACATGGTTTTATGTCAAACAGATCTACGCTCACTAATCTGATGCATTTCCCTCAATATACTGCTAAAGTCATTGAAAATCAAGGTCAAATAGATACAATTTATACCGACAAAAGCGTTTAATCAAATAGACCACAGCATTATTATTTCAAAACTAAAAACGTTTGGTTTTAACGCGCCATTGTTAAAGTTTTTTACGTCATATTTGAGGTGCCAAACCCAGTATGTGTCGTTTAACAATCATCATTCTAGAGATTTGCTTCCTCTGGTGTTCCACAGGGATCTAACCTGGACCCTTTACTGTTTCTTCTATTTGTTAACGACATACTATCTAGCCCGTCCGCTAAAAAATCTTATTTGTTCACGACTTAAAGATCTTTTGCTCGGTTAAGGCTATTGATGACTGCAACCAGTTACAATTGCAGATTGAAAATATACAAAATTGGTGTGCTAAAAATAGTCTATATCTTAATGCTGCAAAGTGCAAGGTATTAACATTGACAAAAAAAAGCATCCAGTAAAATACCCGCATATGTGTGAAAATCGTCTTAGCCGCTACAGTGAGGTCACTGATTTAGGTATAACGTTTGATCACAAATTTAGCTTCAGTGAACATATTCATAATATAAGTCTGGTTTGAGAATGGCAGGGTTCATATCTAGAAATTGTAAAGATTTTAAAAATATTACTGCACTGAATTAGCTGTATTTTGCACTCGTGCGTTCCAAGTCAGAATACTGCGCATTAATTTGGTATACTTATTACAATAAGAATAAAAGTATGTTAGAATCTGTTCAAGAAAATTTTTGAAATTCTTCTTTTTTAAAGTCGAGGATGCATATCCTGCACTTGGTTACGATAATGACCTACCCTTATCTAAGTTTGACATTCAGTCTAGAGCACAGAAGGACACAAAACAGGGTTATTTTTTTGTATAAGGTGTTACACAGTCAAACTGACTCTCCCGTTTATGTCGAAACTCTGCTACATTTTATTGTTGCACTGCCTTTACTACTGTGTTACGAAAGTCACTCACCTTTGTTATATGTATCAATGTCAACCAAATATCGTCAGAATGCGATATTAATAGCTATTCTCTTACTTTTCTTAAACATACTATTCAAATGTTCATGCTTAAGATGCATTATATTAGTTATAGTACTTATTCATATATATATATATATATATATATATATATATATATATATATATATATATATATTATTAATAGATGCTCATTAAATCAAAATTAATACTTATTTTACACACTTTGTAATAATTAGTTTATTTTATGTATTGCCCTGTAAGTGGAATTATTCTATTGGACCATAATAATAATAATAATAATAACAATAATAATAATAATAATTATTATTATTATTATTATTGTTGTTGTTGTTATTATTATTTTTATTATTATTATTATATTATTATTATTATATTATTATTATTATATTGTTATTATTATTATTAGTATTATTCTTAATTAGGATTCAGTGTTATCTGTTACAGAAAGAAGAAACGCAGTATCAACATTAAGCACTACTTTTTCTTTATGGTTGTTTAACAGGTGTAATAACGTTATACAATCTTTAAGTGAATGTCCATTAGCTTGTAGTGATTTTGTTAAATATTTGTATTCAGAATTCAGTATTCAGAATTCAGGATCGCAAAACCGTTTAGCTTAATCCACTAAAGATTTATTTACAACATTTTTTTGACGTGAATGGTGGTTTGATGATTTATTAAGGTATCTATCGGTATATGTCGGCTTTCGGTATACCTTAAAAGATTGGTTTATTGGTTTTAGAAATATATTATGTCTAGAAATGGTAAACTTACTTTAGTGTCAGTAGTCATATAGGGAGGTTCTAATCCACTTTTTATAGGATTTACATTACAAGGTCAAGTGAGTTTTATCGTCGTGCACGTACGCGCCCCTCGCTTCAAGGTCACTCGTTCTCTCAAGGTCAAATTGGAAAGCTAAAAATAGAAATAGCAAAAGTAATCATGATATTCTTATGGTGTTGTCAAGGTCAAAATTAGAAAAGTAAAAATAGAAATTGCAAAAGTAATCATTATATTCGTATGGCGTCATATTACATTTCTTACAAATCTAAAAATAGAATTTTTAAGGTCAAAGATTATTGACCTGCAGTGGTATCATATTACATTTCTTAGCAATCTATATCAAGGTCACAGGAAAAGAGAAGAGTGCTAGGTTGTTGTATATACTAATAAGCAGATCAAGGTCAATAATATAAACTAAACGTAGCTCAAAGTGGGTATTTAACAAATTGCGGTAGGTATTCAAGGACACATGTTTCTTATATAAATTGCAGCGTGCTGTGTATGTGTGTGTGCGTGTGCGTGCGTGCGTACGTGCGCGCATGCGTGCGTGCGTGCGTGCGTGGGTGTGTGCGTGTGTGCGTGCGCGCGTGCGTGCGTGTGTACTTACGTGCGTGTGTGTGAGTGCGTGCGTGCGTGGGCGGGTGCGTGCGTGCGTGGGCGGGTGCGTGCGTGCGTGCGTGTGTGTGTGTGTGTGGAGATCAATCAGTTAGCAAACATGGAATTAGCAGGGTTAACAGGAAACGAAGAGTGCTAGGTTGTTGTATATGCTAATAAGTAGATCAAGGTCAAGGTCAAGAGTCTAAACTAAAAGTAGCTCAAGGTGGGGTATTTAACAAGTTGCGATAGGTACTATAGGATACATTTTTCCTCTATAAACTGCAGCCTGTTTTTAGTCGTAGTGAAATTGTGAGCAAGTAAAGTCATGAAAGCAGCAATACAATCATTTCTGGAACGATCCAAACTTAGAAGTTCACCATTATATATGGATACCTCACATTATTGTGGTAACAATATGAATAATAATTTAACATATTGTTGTTGGTACCATCAAAATAGAGATGGTACTATTAGTGATAGCAGTAAAAATAAAGGGAAACAAGGTGAAGGTTATTATTCTCCTAACACTGAACGGTCTCAACATAAGGATGAAGTGTATAAACAAGCAGCTAATGAATACTTAATCGATTGTACTTATTATAAACCATCGAACGATACTCATCATGCAAAACACATGGAAATTGGATACAGTACACACCTCAATCTTGCACCAGTAGTGCGTATGGGGTGTGACAACTGTGATCAAGGCAATAATGTAGTGTTGGATATGAAGGAATGGAATTAGCCTCTAAGATGGCATTCATATGTAGAATTACAATTTTTACGATCCCAAGAAATTGAAGACAAAATTGATTGGTCAAATGTAAACGAAGAAGATATAATCTATGATCAACATTATGAATCTCTATCTAGCAATCTTGGTATTTATTACAAATGGAAATTGATTAAAGGATATGACAGTATCTTGAAAACTGTTATGATAGAAAACTACAACAGTCGTTCCTACACATTCAATACCCATAATATAGAAGAACTATTCAATTTAAAGGATATAATAAGCTATAGATTGGAATTTCTTGAATCTTACAATCTGGTGTTTTTTTATGAAAAGTTCATACAACAAGTTGTTGAATACCGTCGTTTTTGTGAGAAAGAATTTCATGGTAGTGACGATGACATTTGTAAAGACACAGATGATGTTATAAATGCCAAGCATAATATTAATTCACATAACACTACGTTTAATGGAAATACTGTATTATCGTCCTGCTTATCTAATGTATAGCATTTACTAAATAAAGAAATAACTATGATTTGTTTTGATTTAGGTATAAATACCCTGATTTATCCATCTAGTTAAACTATGTTAGGTAGGAAGCGAAAGAGTGCAGGTGGTGGTCGTTTAGTGAACACTCTAATCAATAAACTTCCGTTGGGATTGCATTTACCTGGTTACCAGTATTGCGATCCTGGTACAAAATTCGAGTAACGACTCGCACCCGGTGATACTGGAATTAATCAGTTAGATGCTCAGTCCAAACTTCATGATATCAGTTACATAGAATACCGAGATTTAGACAGTAGACATAAAGCAGATAAAATTTTACAAAAAAAAGCTTGGGGGCGCTTTAAATCTTCAGTCGCAACGTTAGTTGAACGAACTGCAGCATTAGCAGTCAGTACCATCATGAAAGCAAAAAGAAAATTACGAATGGGATGTAAATGTCAATCTAATTTGAAGAAGAAAAAGAAGAATGGGGGAAATTTACGAAAAACAATAGCCAAAATATTAAACCTAACGGAAGTTTCACAGACACAATAAAGTCAGCCCTTTCAGCGGCAAAACCAAATATTTTATATACATCGGCGTTAGACATCCAAATGCTTAAACGCACCAATCTACACGTAGAGTGCAACATTATAAAAGGATCTTATCGAAAACGGGAAACCTGCTAAAGTATTATATGAGATTGATGTTTCAGTTCCACAAGGTTATCGTCTAAATAAAACTCCCAGTAATACTCAATATTTAGAAGTAAACACCGACATAATTAGTAATATAACAATTAATTTGACTAATCAAAAGGGTGAATTAATAGACTTTGGTGAAAGTGAACCATTCACAGTGCGCTTAGAACTAAAAGAACAGGGGTCTGAGAATTAAACAAGGAGCAATTCCATTATTCAAAAATTCATATAAAAGACATCATCCCTACAGTAAGTCATTAATTAGCCATCAACCCTCATTGAGGTTAACATCTGCAGAGAAAAACCTTTAATGTCAATTGGTTTAAAAGTTCTCAGCGACAATGGCCGAATCATTAGACGTGTTTCAAAACGTACATTTTGATGGTACTATAATTAAATCGGATATTCACACTTATTTTCCCTATGGATGTTCCAAATATGGACCTTCCGAAGAAATACGCATCTTAATTCAAAGTCAAGATCTAATTACGGCTATGTACGATAGTTTTCTGTACATAGAAGGTAAACTTGTGCTCAAAAAAGGAGATGAAGGAAAAGCATGCAACTTAACCAACAATTTTTCCAACTTTCTTTTCGAAGAAATTCGTTATGAGTTAGGCGGCCAAAGAGTGGATGTTTGCAGAAATCCAGCCATAACATCCGCACTTAAGTGATATATTTCTTATACGGCAAACATGAGCAAAGCACTAAACAATTTGGGGTGGTCACCAAAAAACGAAGAACCATTACAAGTAGAATTCGATGCGGAAAAAGGAAAAAATCTTTTACAGTGTGCATACCATTAAATCACATATTTGGAATAATGGAGGATTATCGTCAAATTATCGTAAATATGCGTCAAGGGTTGATTTTAATTCGATCTAGAAGCGATACAAACTGCTACTATGGTGAAGGTGATGCGGAAATAACATTAAATAAAATTCAATGGAAAGTACCACACTTAACACTCAGTAACGCTGCGAAACTTGACTTGTTTGAAGGAATCAATAAGAATTCTATTATTACTGTCCCATTTCGGCAATGGGAGTTATATGAATTACCTACTTTAAAACAAGCAACATCAGACATATGGACAATAAAAACATCAACGCAACTGAAAAAACCGGGTTGGATAATTGTTGCATTCCGACAAAGTAAAAGGTATACAAAGTCGGCAAGAGCAGGAAATTTTGATCAAGTTAACATCGGAATCCTTAAAGTACATCTGAATTCTGAGTATTATCCATATGAAGCATTGTAATTAAACTTTAGTGCTAACTAATACATACCCGCCTATCACAATTTTTTGAAATTCGGATGTGTTTACTATGGTGAAGATGCATTATTCGACTACCCCGAATTCAAATCATGTCCAGTATGTGTAATGGACTGCTCTGAACAAAATGAATCCTTAAAAAAATTCCACAGTGGACATCAAATTGGAAATGGAGCCTCTGACACCTTTCGATAATGGAATCGTTGTCTATAGTCTTATTCTCCATGACGTTATTGTGCAGTACAGCCCACTCACTGGAGAAGTGAAAAAGTTATAGTTATTGCAATATAGTTTAATATATAAATGAAGATGTTGTAATTATTCGTTTAATTTTATTTCATCCACTAGCAAAGATGAAAGTAGTTGCTCAGAAACAAAAACTTCCAATTCAAAATCATGACTTTGATGATGATGAAGAGTATATTACTTCAAAACATGGTGATTTACTTCCTAATAGTGTAAGCAGCATTACATGAGGTCCATCCAATTGTGGTAAAACAAACGCAATGATCAGTCTGCTTACCGAGAAAAGTAGTTTGAAATTTCAGCATGTATACGTATACTCGAAGTCATTGAATCAAAACTAGTACACACTTTTACAGGAAATCTTACTTCCAATGAAGGACATAGGCTACTCTACCTTCAGTGATAATCAGGATGTGATTGAGCCTAATTGTGCAAAGTCAAACTCTATTTTTATCTTCGATGATATCGCTTGTGAAAAGCAAAATAACATAAGGGCATATTTCTCTATGGGTGGGCATAACGAAATTGACTATTTGGGTCAAAATTACAGTAAAATTCTAAAGCAATTTATTCGTGACAATACAAATCTAATTATATTACTTGAGCAAGATGAATTAAACCTAAAACATGTGTATGAGGATGATATAAGTCCCACCATAAGCATGAAATTGTTTCGGGACATGTGTTCAAAGTGTTGGGCAGATCCGTTCGGTTTCATGGTCATAAACAAGGATGCTGAGGTTAATAATGGTCGCTATAGGAAAGATTTGATGAATACCTAATACCCTAAACTGCTCCGTTCAGTTGTGCTTTTTTGTGGGAACGGCTACCTATTTTTGAGAAACAGGTACCGGTTTTGAGCTGTTTTGACCTGTTTACGGAAAACAGGTGGCTGTTTTTGAGCTGTTTTGAGCTGTTTCTGGAAAACAGGTACCTGTTTTGACCTGTTTTAAGGTTTGATGAATATATAATATCCAAAACTGCTTTCGGTAGTTTAGTAGTAGTTACTGATCGGCTTAGATATTAACAGTAACCTATTTAGTGTAAACAGCTATCTGTTTGAAGTAAACCGGTACCTGTTTTGCTACAATGGATAACAAGGAGATGATGTTAAAGAAAAAAATTAGTCAAGCTTTTAAATAATTCGGCAGAAATACAACAGTCTTAAAACTGCACAGATTAATAATGAACGAACATTTGAACATACCTATAAGCCTCTAATAGAACCTCTAACTAAATAGTAAATAAAATCGATCCATCTAAAAAGGAGTCCATTGAAGTTAAACCCAAATGACTACCCCTGTTCATAGTTCCAAGAAAACATACTACTACTCCCATTAGCCGGATAGTTCAAAAGATTCCGGGTGATCAGGGTGTTCTGCCCCCACTAGTCCGCTAGCTCAAAAGACTCCTGATTTTACTGATGATAAGGGCGCTACTACCCCCACTAGCCCGTTAGCTTTGCTACCGTTTTTGCAAAGAAATCCTCCTCCAGGTCTTCGTACACAATCATTCTTAAATACATCCATCGTGGGAGAGATTAATGCTGAGGAAGAAGAGGAAGAAGAATCTCTTAGTGTTACAGATGATCTCCATAATGAACCCATTTCAGAAGAATTTCTCGAGCAGTACAATGAATTACCTTGTATATATGTTGAACGTATTATGAGGGATCATGAGGGAACTATTGATCATAAGTATGGAGTCCACTATCACACTAAAACAGACTAATGGACAATTGGTAATACTCCCGTCACAATTAAAGGAGATGATATAATTATTAAAGGTGTAACGTATAAAGGGACTCGGGGTTTATATGAGTGAACCCGATTTAAATCTAGTAAAGTCAAACGATGGAAAAGATTATAGAAGTATTTTAGAAACTACGAATGCTGTAAGGCGAGATTATGATGAAGGTAGACAAATTCGGGAAAACCGCAGCAAAAAGTATAAGAGAGTAATCAAACCCTTGCTATCATCATCACCTAAAGGAGGTGAAGCTATGTTTTTTAAGGAATTAACAAACAGACCGATTGAATATAAATATTGGAATGATATACATGAACTACTTCGCGTTCTAGAGGTATTGTTGGTGGAAAAATTCGCGGGAAACACCGGTGTGGTAAATGATATAGTATCAATTGTAGAAGAACTATACGAAGATGGATACATTAAAAGACCAAACAGCCGTTTTTAAACAGTATAAATGAGAATGCATTGACATCGACATCTCACAACTAAAATGCCCCTTGACAAATTTGGACGTTCGCATGTGCAGTATAAATTCAAGAAATTAACCCCTCAGTTTAAACTGATCTAGGATAATCAATTTGATATCGAGAATAACAGACTCAGCAATGTTGCTAATCCCATAGATCCTCAAGATGTCATCACTAAGCAATACTATTTATCAACCAGGTTTAATTTGGCTGGAAATCGTTTGACACAGTTGGCGGACCCGAAAGAAGATGGTCATGCTATAAGTAAAGGATATCTTGATTTTTACCTGCAAGCAGTTCAGAAAGCTGTTAAAGGAAACTCTAACACACACACACACACACACACACACACACACACACACACACACACACACACACACACACACACACACACACACACACACACACACACACACACATATACAGTGTTGAAGCAAAAACTGCATCAACTTAAAGAAATTGTGGATAAATTAGTGTCATGTCAAAATTACAACCCGTCAACGAATTGCACAAACCTGCAAGAATAAATTTTAAACGAAGGCGAACAATAATTAAAGGTTTTGGTAACCTATGGCAAGCGGATTTGGCGGAATGTAACGCATATGCCAAACAAAGTAAGGGCTATAAATATTAGAGGTTATCGACTGTTTTTCAAAATACTTGTGGACCAAAGGATTAAAAACGAAAACGGGCATAGAACTTGCCAAGGCTATGCAAACAATCTTCAAACAAGGTCGAAAACCTAAAAATTAGCAGACAGATGCAGGGAAAGAATTCTACAATGAGCATTTTGCTAAACTAGTGCAGCGTTATGAAGTAAACCATTACTCCACCTATAGCACAAAGAAGGCTGCGATTGCGGAACGCGTTATCAGATCCATTAAGAGTGCTCTATATAAGTCATTCAGCCTACAAGGTAAATACAAATCGATTGATACAATTGATACCATAACGATGGATTATAACAATCGTTAGTATAGAACTACCGAAATGAAGCCCAAAGATGTCGGTAATCATACAAAGCTAGAGGCTTACACTTTCATAAAAATATTCGATAGGAATCGTTATTCTGTGGGTGACATAGTACGAATCAGTAAATTTAAAAGTTTTTTGTCAAAGGATACACACATAAATTACAAAAAACAAAGTATCCCGATGTGTACCTGGTGGAAAAATTGCTTCGCTCCAAGAATAAAAAGTTATTCGTAAAGTGGTGGGGATTGGATGAACGATCATGGATCAATAAGGACGATATTGTTTTATAACAGATAACTTGTAATTTGTGAAATAAATTAGTTATATAGTTTGTATTATTATTCGTATCGTATTTTTAATTATAATAAATGTTATGAATTCATCTCAAGTTTTAAACGTGCTGGGTGCACTGGAGGACATAGATGCATAGCGTGTAGCGTAGCTTTAGGAAATGTTTGTTTAGGTTATTTTTTTGTGAAATTTATCGTACATATTTTTAATTATAATAAACGTTATTAATTCATCTCAAGTTTTTTTTTGTGGAATTTATTGTACATATTTTTAATTATAATCAATGTTATTAATTCATCTCAACTCTTTTTTTTTTGTGGAATTTATTGTACATATATTTCAATTGTAATAAATGTTAAGATTAATTAAACCCAAAACATGTGTATGAGAATCATGTAAGTCCCACCATAAGCAGTTGTTTTATTTAAAGTTAAAAAGATATATAGCTAGCTTCAAAAACGTTTTAAAAGAATCAGGATGTTATCTGAAACAAAACAAAAATTTGAATTAAAATACATCCATAAATACCTTCATTAACCACATCGTTCCATCAAAATCATGATCCTTGAACAGTTTATACTGGGTATTATTCAAAATTTCTTCATCCATTAGGGTGCTCAATGGGAGCGGAGCCCCGCTCCCATTAATTAATAATATATCATGCTAAACAAAATTATTACTTAAAACTTAAACGTAACGAAAATTTATTCACGTCTGGATATTTGTTTTCAATTGTCTAATAATTTGTTTTTCTGAAAATTGAAGTTAAAGCATATTTTACGTAAAAAGTTCTACTTACCATCATCCGTTAAATGAAAATTGAAATCAACTGAATCTGTAATAAAGACATTTTAAGTTTCTATGAAATGTGTTTTGAATAAATTTTCTTCTTACCCATCATAATTTTTAAAACAGTACTGAAACATAAATGTCTGGAGTTTTATCATTTATATTACAAAGAAAGGTGTTGTATGAATGTGCTGAAGTAACAGAATATCTGTATCTGTGTACAAGAGCTTAGGAGTTTTTTTCCGAAAAAGGATTCTCCGCTTGGGCATTACACGAAGTGTTATAGAAATTGCATTAGAATGCGATATATTTACACTTTTTAATCATAAGATTTCAATTATTAGAAGTTTTTTGTTATGAACGTATAATTATAATTACATTGAATGAAATTATATTGTTTTTTTTATCGTAACACAAAATATAGCACTATCAAAATTTTGTTTGCATTGTACTTTTCTGTAATTTTTTTGGTTAGGCAACACCACTATCACTGCTGTATTTATTTTTATTTAAAGTTACATAAATAAAATTACACATCATCATTAAATGTAAAAAAAATGATTTATTTACTCTTTAAAAGCGCCTTTCTTGTAACTTTCACTTTTTCCATTCATACTATCCATTTTTTAGATTTAAAATATCTAACACAAAAAAAACCATAGTTATTAATATTTTCTCTATTTAGTAAAAATGCTATACATTAGATAATCCAATATTTTTTCATACAGTGTCAATTAATATTGTACTCTGCAGCAATCCATAATTTACGTATGGTGGGGTTGTAGCGCCACTGTTGAAAACAAAATATTATGTTTGTTGTGTTTCCGGCTGCACCCAAACTACTTGAGAACACATACTTCGTGTTTAGTAGCGCTTTAAATTCTTCCATTCGCGTTTTTTTTTTAAATATACATAAAAGCGTTCAGGTAATACACATTTAAAATCATCTGTTTCCATCACTATACGTTCCCCGTACTTAGTATTAATTACATCTATATCCGCCACTTTATACTTTCTCGATATCTCTAGCTCACACGCATTTTTAAAGGGTTTACAATATGTGCTTTAGTTTAACCCTGCTAATTCCATGTTTCCTAACTGACTGATCTCATCACACTCAGCTCGCTGCAGTTTATATAAGAAAAATGTGTCCTTGAGTACCTATCGCAGCTTGTTAAATACCCACCTTGAGCTACTTTTAGTTTAGACTATTGACCTTGATCTACTTATTAGCGTATACAACAACCTAGACCTCTTCTCGTTTCCTGTGACTTTGAAAAATTTTAGATTTCTAAGAAATGTAACATGATACCACTGCAGGTCAATAATCTTTGACCTTGAAAATTCTATTTTTAGATTTGTAAGAAATGTAATATGACGCCATAAGAGTATAATTATTACTTTTGCAATTTCTATTTTTAGTTTTCCAATGTTGACCTTGACAACACCATAAGAATATAATGATTACTTTTGCAATTTCTATTTTTAGCTTTCCAACTTTCACGTTGACAACACCATAAGAATATAATGATTACTTTTGCAATTTCTATTTTTAATTTTCCAATTTTGACCTTGACACCATAAGAAAATATTGATTACTTTTGCAATTTTTATTTTTAACTTTCCAATTTTGACCTTGACAACAAAATAAGAATATCATGATTACTTTTGCAATTTCTATTTTTAACTTTCCAATTTGACCTTGAGAGGACGAGTGACCTTGAAGCGAGGGGCGCGTACGTGCACGACGATAAAACTCACTTGACCTTGTAATGTAAATCCTATACAAAGTGGATTAGAACCCCCGCTATATGACTGGTGTCCTCCATCGTAAACAATGTTTAGATGAATACTATTTATAAAAACTAAAAATGTGTGAAGTGCTTTTTCCTTTCAAATTTTTCTAGGTAAGAATTAGCTACAGCAGAATTCAGAGGGTTGCCCCTTGCTACATCATCTAGCTGTCCATAAAATTTATTATTCCACAATTCAACAACCCTTTTAATTGCGATAACTTACTTCAAATATGGGGAAAGTTTTGCGGAAACAGTTTTCAGATTATGCGCAATTTTTGGTCGAGAAAACGGGATCTAGGAAAATTCACCTAAACTAGTTCACCAAAAACATTTTACCGAAAACAGTTCACCGAAAAATAATTCACCGAAAGGAAAATTTACCGACAACAATTCACCGAAAATGCATTTTTCCAAGGTATATTACATTATTTTGGTACTTTTGTTAAAAATATCCTTCTAACATGTACTGTTGCATTGTTGATTTACATTTAAAGTATAATATTTTATCAATATCCTAAATTGTGGGCTATACCGCGTAAGAAATCGCAAAAATTTACATTATTGTAGTCTCCAAGAATTCTTGATATTCTTTTGGCATAGTCCTTGTACTTCTTGCAGGCAGACAGGGCTTCCATTTCTGTAACATATTGTTCAACCATAAAAACAAAAAAAACAACAACAAAAAGCAAACACAAACAACCAAAAACTTTTAAACACGCAGCATTTTCTGCAAGTCCTAAGCCTTGATAAAGTGTGAAGGGAAGTTTACAACAATATATATTAGAAGGATATTTTTAACAAAATTACCAAAGTAATGTAACATACCTTGGAAAAATGGATTTTGAGTGAATTGTTCTTTCGGTAAATTTTCCTTTCGGTGAATTGTTTTTCGGTAAAAACACCGATCCGTCGTCGGCCAGGACGATCTATCGAAAATATTGCCACACTGACCTGAAAGTGTTGGCGAGAATCCAAAAACCTCCAGTCTCCGGCGTTCACAAGGATTGGGAATTTCAAAAACTACTTTACTTTGAATTTTGAAAAAGATCTTCATTTTTATCCTTATAGGGTCTAGCTAATTCAAGAAATTAAGCCAGCAGATCATACGCAGCGCGGTGTACTCGTCAACTGGACATTACAAAACTAAGAAGTGGACGTTGATTTTTGGAAGAAAATCATGTTTAGCGATGAAGCGCACTTCCAGTTAGACGCGTATGTAAACACATAGAACTGTCGCATCTGGGCTGCTGAGAATCCTCGGATAGTTAATGAGAAAAAAATGCACCCACAAAGAGTCACTATTTGCTTTGGATTTTGGCCTGGAGCAGTGATTGGGTCATATTTTTTTGAGAACCAAGCCGGCAATAAAGTTACTGTGAATGGCGACCGTTATCAAAACATGATAAGAGAGTTTCTGTGGCCTGCATTGATCGGTATGGATCTAGACAACATGTAGTTCCAGCAAACGGAGAAACTTGTCACACTGCACAAGAAACAATCCAGTTGTTGCAAGAAAGATTTTCGGACCGTATTATCTCACTTAATGACAACCAGAATTGGCCACCGAGATCGTGTGATCTCACGCCATGCGACTTTTGGTTGTGGTCTTTTGTGAAGTCTCGCTCCCATCATCCGACAACAATAAATGAACTTAAAGGTGGGGTTTGACGTATCATTGAGGAAATTGATCAGCAAAAGTGCGAAATTGTTCTCGGAAATTTCATCAAAATAGCAAGAATTTACCAAGTCGTGGCGGTCATTTAATGGGTATTTTGTTCTATACTTAATCGGAACCTATGTAACATAAGTTGAAATAAAAGTTTTACAATAAAAAAAATATGTATTTTATTAAGGAATCAAATGTTGCAATCTTGTCGGACCACCCGTTAGTTTTGGTGGTTTCAGAGTTAGTTAGAGTCTTTTCAATAGCATCATCTGAAAATACAGGATCACAAAGGTTTATAACTGGTTTTTTTACTATTAAAAGATTGTCTATTATATTGTTACTTGAATAATTTATCACATTTTACCTTTTGACGTTTAGATGAAATGTCAAAATGTATTTCCATCATTTAAAGGTTAATGGATCAATTTGCTTTCAATCCTCCCTATTTAATGTAGACGAAAATTTAAAATTTCGATATAAAAGATCTTTATCGAATGACTTCCTAGTAGTACGCATATGATTACCCAGAAGAGAAGTTCTTCTGTAAATATGATATGATTAACTTGTTTGTTATTAAAATTTTCTTTATCATAGAGAAAAGGTAGTAACTGTTTTGCATTTTCTTAATTTTTGAAGTTGTCTAATAAAACAATAAGTTTCCTACCCATACAGCATTGAAATATGAAAATGTAAAGTTTCACCATTATTACACATAACAAAATGCTTATCTTTTGGGTTTTTAATCGTGTATTTTTCTATTTATGTTTAGAAACCGCAAAAAAGTCTGCTATTAATATAACAGTTTCATAAATGTGTAAAACCTGCGATGGAATCTAATTTTAGTAAAGAATAACTAGATACTTTATATGATATGTCTATGTTTTTTGCTGTGATTTTTTCTAGACTTTGAAGTAAAGGTTTTACCGATTAAATATGTTAAGCCACTACAACACTATAATAGTTTACCATATGTAGTTAAAATTAAGCACACTACATAGTATTTTGACTGTACAATAACAACTACAATTAAGAACCAAAAACTAATTTTTTGTTGTATCTGACTAGATCTTTAATCAATATGTCAAGTTAATATTTGTGAATGTTTTTAACAATTTCAAATTAAAGTTTTTCATCATAATTTGATTAAATTTTGTTAAATTTGTTCCTTGATTATGACATTTTTCACTGTTAGCCTTCGCCCGTTAGAGGGTGTTCTTATTTGTCATCTTCAAGGCAGTTTGATATTATTTAATTTATTAAAGATCTAGTTATTCTTTACTAAAATTAGATTCTATAGTTGGCTTTATACGTTTATCAGACTGTTATATTAATAGCAGGCTTATTTTTGAGTTTTCATCTTTTTCATATTTCATAATTTTGTTGTATTTACTGAGGACGACAACTGTAATTGTATAAATTTATAATACAAACACAAAAATACACGATCAATTACCCAAAAGATACGTATTTTAGTAGTCTATAACGATGTTCTTAAATATAATTTAATTTTATTTATAAAGTTTCTTAATATGAAGCCAAAAAAGCGTTAAAAATTATTTAAATGAGATTGAAAAACGGGTGGCTTTATAATTTTTGTTTCAAATTGGCATGTATATAGTTAGATTCAATTAAAGTTGGGAATAACTCATTCTTAAAATTACGCGAACTAAGATTTAGGGGACGTAAGTCTTTATTAAATCAGCAAAAAGAGAGGGGAGGGGTGGGAGGGAGTGAGAGGGTGCGAGGGAGAGAGGAAGGGTGGGAGAAAGGGAGCGAGGATATATATATATATATATATATATATATATATATATATATATATATATATACAATGTGTCTCAAATTCGCTTCTCTATAAAGGGATCTCGGCTTCTGTTATACTTACGGCAAAGGTTAACAGGGGTTAGAGGAAGCTTAGAGCATGCGATATCCGGTTTCAGATTTACGATCGGTCAATTGGTTTTGAAAATATCGGCGAAAAACCGAAAATGGCGGATTTCGTTTTTCACCAGTAAATCCGAAATGTTTAATTTGACAGCTGTCACAATGTGAGATTATTCGGACACTTATTTAAGACGAATAAGATGGCGTGTATGACATGTCACAATCGTCTTTTGTTATCCCACAATCTGCTTCAACTTTCATATTTCTTATTGCCGCCATATTGGATTTTTCGATTTTTTGAAAGAGCGCAATATTTCCAGTTTAGTGATGTCTCACAACTGCATAAAAGATTAGAGTTTCATCAAAATATCACACTTTCTAAAGTTAGGTGTTATTTATTATTAGTAGGCCATGATTTATTTGTCTCAAAATAACATTAATAAATCATGTATAAAATTCTATGAATTTTCAATAAAACATGAAATTAAATAACGACCTCTCAACAAGACAGATGTTTTGGGACAAATTCCCAGCTATGAGTATGTTAAAAATAAAGCCAGAAAAGTCGTCATTAATTTAATTAATACTTGAACCTTTGAACAACCTACAATAAAATTACAATTACAATTAATTTACAGATTTGCAAAATGACGTCCATTTCCATCGAGACATTTTTGACAATTGGTGACTGTTTTTCGTACAACCCTAGCAAGTGTATTTCCGTTAATACTATTTCTAAATGTATCCAAAACTCTGTGTCTCAGGATTTCTATGGTCGCAGGAGGATCAAACTCGTAGACCTCATTCTTTGTATGACCCCAGAGGTAGAAATCCAAGGGCGAAAGGTCAGGGGATCTAGGAGGCCAAGATATTGGACCATTTAATGCAATAATTCTTTCATCAAACTGCTCCCTTAAGAAGTTCCTGACTTGAATGGTGTTGTGTGCCGGACATCCATCCTGTTGAAACCAGGTACTTTTGAACTCATCTTCGGTGAGAGTAGCTCGTAAAGCCGCCACAACCTGGTTTCGGAAAAGCTCTAGGTACCTCTGTCCGTTTAAGTTATAGTCAAACAAAATGGTCCTATAAGTCGATTTCCTGTAATGATTAATAATTTATAATACATAGGTGCCCAATTATAATAGGTAAGTTTGATTAAATTACCAATAATCCCACACCAAACGTTACTTCCAAATCTGGTCTGTAGACGTCCCTCTTCTACTTCGTGAGGGTTTTCTACAGCCCAATGATGAATGTTATGCTTATTAAAAACTCCACAATTCGTAAACCTACTCTCATCAGACCACAAGACATGGTTAACAAAATCGGGATTTTCATTACACATTCTAGTATACCACTCGCAGAAGCGCATTCGTCTTGGAAAATCAGTTTCCTTAAGTCCTTGAACTATTGTGGGTTTGTATGGATAGTAGTTATTCTTTTTTAACACTCTTTGTACCGTTGATTTTGCCACACGAATTTCCCGTTCTACCGTTCTTACCGATGCACTGGGGTTTTCGTTGACAGCTTGTAAAATGTTTTTCATTATCAATATTGTATCCGCTTTTAGGTTGTTCGAAGGCTCCATAGTTAATTAAAAAAAACCTCGCTGAGGTAATGTCGGCGTTTCTGTTTGACTGCAAGTAAAGCGCTAACATGTCAAAATTTTCTTCATTTGAAAAGGGAATACCGGCCATTTTCAACAGGCTTTTACAATTTGTGTGTCACGTTTATGATTTTAATGACAGAAAAGCGTACCACTTATGAAAACACTACTTTGAATTATTTAAAGTCAAAGTCAGAGCCACCTTATATGGAAAAAATGAAACCCAATTTTACTGACAAATAAATCATGTCCTACTAATAATAATAAATAAGACCTAACTCTAGAAAGTGTGATATTTCGATGAAACTCTAATCTTTTATGCACTTGTGAGACATCACTAAACTGGAAATATTGCGCTATTTCCAAAAATCGAAAAATCCAATATGGCGGCCATAAGAAAAATGAAAGTTGAGGCAGATTGTGGGATAACAAAAGACGATTGTGACATGTCATACACGCCATCTTATTCGTCTTAAAAAATTGTCCGAATAATCTCACATTGTGACAGCTGTCAAATTAACCATTTCGGATTTACTGGCGAAAAACGAAATCCGCCATTTTCGGTTTTTCGCCGATATTTTCAAAACCAATTGACCGATCGTAAATCTGAAACCGGATATCGAATGATCTAAGCTTCCTCTAAAACTTTCCCCATTTAACCTTTGCCGTAAGTATAACAGGAGCCGAGATCACTTATAGAGAAGCGAATTTGGGACATTATATATATATATATATATATATATATATATATATATATATATATATATATATATATATATGTAATTTGATTATAGTTATAGCTTTACCTAACTTTATTTGAATCAAACTTTATGTCTATTAATTAACCTTTACCTCGTATGAAGGTTTAAATGTCTATCTGACATTTAAATCATTATTATTGTTTATACACTGTTGTCTATTTTCGTTATGAGCACGTAATACACAAGATGTTGCGTAATTATCCAAAAAAATTCACTTATTATTTCATTTCTTTTAATTTCCACTTTGTACGTTGGAAGGTCGCGAGTTGTTCCACGTCAGATGTTTAACTTTAAATTAAATATGCACATAATCATTTTATACTATTGTAAACGATTACACCGATTACAATAACTTTCCCGTTAGGTGGGAAAGTTAAAAAAATGCAGGTCAAATGTGATGTAATATTTTGACATTAACTTTTGAAACTTATTGAAACGACAAATGTAGCTCCAACTGCCGTAAAATGTTTAAGAATTTAAAACTAAAAGCAGCAAATTCAACAATAAGTAATTTTTCTGTACTCTTCAATTTGATAGTAGAAATTTTTATTTAATCAAAAAATTTCTGTTTATTCTAATATTTCCAAAATTTAGTAAAGTGTCTAAACATTGTCCTAAAAAAAATGTCTAATTTATGCGTTCTCACTTAATCAATTCTAATTAAGAGATAAAAACTTCAGTGTCCGAACAACTAACTCTCAATCAAAATCATGAAGTAGTTAAAGAAAAACTAACTAAATTAATAAAACATCACGTTACCCAATTAACCAAAAGAAGCTCGTTTAGACGCTATATATTTCGATTAGAATAATTTGGATTTAAAAACAGATTGTGTGGTCTTTGTAAGAAATCACGCTGTGCAGGGTCAGTGTTTTGACAATAAGGCAATTATGGTCAGAAGTTGGTCCCACAGCGCCACCACTTGACAGATGATTAATACGTTTGCTTTATTAAATTAACATCTCAAGGGACGAGCTCAAAATCATCTGAGAGGAATAAATAAATAAATACAAAAACATCTGGTAAAAGAATTGTTATATTTCTATTTACATGTTACCAACAAAAAAAAAAAAGAAAGAAGAAATCCCCCTTTTCAATTTAAGGCGTGTTACTCATCTATTCTGAAATTATTTATCTCATCCCACTCATTTGCAGTTATAATTTGTTTCATTCAAATGTTACAAAAGAACGCATTCAGAAATGAAAAAGAACAACTTTTAAATGAAAGAGACTGTGTAGACTTGTTAAATAGAAGAAAATGCATTATGTAACATGAAACTACTACATTGGATAAAATACGGTAGCTGCTTGAATTTCTAAACAGTTCTGACGGGTTATTTATTATTTCATTAGAAATTGTTAACGTAATTTTTGGTTTTGTTCTCTGTTTTTAACCGAATAAAGGAGATGCGTGTTGAAGAGAATTGGACGATTAAATAATTTGATTGTTATCAAATGAAACCGTTAACTGCTATGAGAACGAGGCTCAAGGGAAACTATATCAAACATCTGTCTCAATGTTGAATCAAAGTTGAACACACATATTACAGAAGTTATAAACAACCCACATGAGGTTAAGTTGATGAAGTGCATCTCCCTACTTAACTACGCTTACGGTTAGTCGAACTTAATTACCCTTGCCAGCGCACATTTGTTAATGTACCTAGAGGGTTGTGATATTCTTTGAAATGTCCTCTTACAATATTCATTGTCATCTGTCAATAATCAGATAAACGTATCAAACTTTTAACATGAGATCACGAATTAAAAATCGTTTTTTTTTCTAACGTGACATTCTCTATAATCCGTGGTTAATTGACATTTGAATAACGAGTCTTTAAAACGTCATCGAGTTAATCGAAGTAAAAAATGAGAGGCTTTCCAAATTAACTGTCAAAATTCGATTTTTACTTCAGATAGTTTGAAGTGATTCTTTTTTCGTTTCGTTTTATATATTCAAGAAACAACCCTTCTTGTTGCGAGAGAGTATGTAAAAGGAAGGCGCCGTGCGCTTAACCACTCATTAAGAAACGTCAGATAAAAAAACGTGGCCTACCCAGATTTACATCATTTAAATACGTTTATGACAAATTTAGCGCAGACAACATTCATTCATATAAGCCCTCGTAAATTACTTCGAAATAAACAGATGTCGACTATAAGTATGAGAGAAAATCGTTACGGCATCGCGTTGTTGAAATATTTTAATTAATCTAATTGCCTCCGTTTTACTCTCCAAAAAATGCGAACCAATTTGAAAAATGTGGCCAGTTTTGTTTGCGATGCCAAATGTATACACGGTTACAAAATAATTGCAATTATAAAGCTAGATCATCAGCATTACAATGATGGGAACAAGACACATAAAGGTAATATAAAGTAGTATAACACCAATAAATAACAAGAATGAGACCAGGAGGCGCGTGTCTCATTCTAATCGGACAAGACTGAAGGCAATAAAATTATCAACGCTTCGCAGTTAGAATACAAATGGCTCATCTCCAATAAAGTGCGTATACGTTCGGTGTATCAGCTATCCAGTTTTGATTATACAGGACGATTTCTACTGCAATGTAATTCGACACGTTCTATTACATGCCCGTTTACACAGACAACTTAACGACAAGGGCGGCAGCCGTGTTTAATTTTATGGTTTATTTTAAAAATAGTATGTTAGCTATACCTAATTTTAATTGCTAATTTTTTTACATTCTGCTTCATTTCAAATTTGGAAAATGGAACAATAATTATCAGCGTCATCAACGAAAGCGAGGCCTGTTGCAATAAAGTTTGTCAGGTTCTTCCACAAATTGTACTTTGTGGTTGTCCTCATCTTTCTAGCATCGCCACCTTTTGTACGACCAACATAACATTAACATTTTTGAAATTATGCTCGATTATGTTAAGAGAAAACAGATGATTAAGTAGGTGATAAGCCTTAAGTAACTTCCTTATGCTGCTGTCCTGTTGTTAGCAAAACGTACTAGAAGAACGTAGAACGCTTTATAAGGTGGCGTTGGTCCTAAAAAGGCTATGTTTAATTTATTATTTTCGTTTACATGAAATATACAAAGTATGTAATCCACTAAATAAATTTAAAAAACAAAATACGTAACGTGTTGTTTAGAAGTATAATTAAGTTGTTTAGTATAATTACACACAATGCAAACCATTAAAGTAACATTTTTTATCAATGTCAGTAATATAACATAGTGATGCACTTACGATATTTAATATTTATATATGCCTTGTTTTTACACAAAATATACATTTTGAAGAAAATTTTATGTTAAACGATAAATAAAATATGCTTTATTAAGTATTTCAACAGGTGTGTACAAGATTAATAGATAAACAAGTCGTATCTATGAATGCACTATTATTTACAATCATATTTTGACGATAGTTTCCGAAAACGAAGACCTAACATCATTAAGTGAAATTCTTTGATTTTATTAATTTACTCCTAAGCGTTCTTACAAGATACTTTTATAAAGAAAACATTTCTAACATTGCATTAACTAAAAAAATGCCTATACTTTTGGACGTAAACAAACAGTACTTTAGGGGGTTTCATTAAGATAACTAATCACAGAGCTTCTTTTGTAAATTTAACAGTTTTTGAGAAATCCACAAAATAAACATTCGAACTCTTTATAAAGCACATTGACTGTAAACACATTTTATTCAAAATTTGATAGAACCGAGATATTTTACAGATAACACAAAATATAACGTTTCATCAATATCCGCTGTGTATTTTTTAAGTTATTGTGGTCACAGATTCACACGCACACGCAACAACGCACACGCAACCGCATCACGCAACACGCACACACACGCACACGCACGCACGCCACGCACACGACACGACACGCACGCACACGCACACGCACACGCACCACGCACACGCACACGCACGCACGCAACGCACACGCACACGCACACGCACGCACGCACACGCACACGCACAGCACAGCACACGCACTACGCACACGCACACGCACACAACACGCACACGCACACGCACACGCACACGCACACGCACACCATGCACAGCACACGCACACGCACACGCACACGCACAAACAGCACCACACGACACGCACACCACACGACACACGCACACGCACACCACACAGCACACGACAGCACACGCACACTGCACCACGCACACGCACACACGCACACGCACACGCACACGCACACGCACGCACAGCACAGCACACGCACACGCACACGCACACGCACAGCACACGCACACGCACACGCACCACAGCACACGCACACGCACAGCACACGATCACACGCACACCACACACACACACACACGCACACGCACACGCACACGCACACGCACAGCACACGCACACGCACACGCACACGCAACACGCACACGACACGCACGCACGCACACGCACACAG